>JAWZYV010018487.1:0-424581 GCA_038373885.1 Cheiracanthium punctorium
AATAATAGTAAGGTTTAGCGATTTCTAGCCAAATATTTCGATATCGCCAAGCTGAGTTCAATTTGAAAGATTGCCTTCTGACACTTTATTTGGCGATATTTCACCAAAAGCCGACAAACTTGAGATAGTCAGCGAGATTTTGGGGATAGCCAAAGTAGTCATTGACCACAAACTTTCAATGAATTGAATGCATCTATACACCTCAATGTATTCAAAGTCATTTGGCTCACCATGTAAATAAATTCTCAGTCGATTGCTGTCAAAAAAGATATTGAAAACAGTTAGATATTACAATAGTTCTAAATACAAAGTTAAAAAATCTACGGGTTAAAGTTTTAGAGTTATACAAAAAAGGAAATAATTTTTGGCGCCAAATTTGGCGATATTTCAGCGAAACTCGTCAATGTCGACGACATTTGGCGAGATTTTAAGCATAAACCAAACAATGACAGATTATCGCCAAATTTGGCGATATTTCGCCAAAACTCGCCACGAACGATGACAAATGGCGATACTTTGGGCATGGACCAAATGACTGACTATCGCCAAATTTGGCGATATTTCGCCAAAACTCGCCAAGGTCGAGGACAGACGGCGAGATTTCGGGCATGTACGAAACAATGACTGTCTACAGTTGTATTATAATGAAGATGTCCATAGACATTAAGGTACCGAAATTCTTTTCGGTGGTCCTGTAAATAAACTCTCCAGTAGATTGGAACCAAAAATCGAGATGCACAACTAGATGTTACAACATTCTTATATATGAAATTTCATAATAGTTTTCGAGATTTGAGAGTTAAATATGCACACACGTACACCAAAAGTCGCCAAGCTTGGCGACTTTTGGCATAGTTCTTGAGGGAGGCACGTGACCGTGGTCGGACCATTACCTAACTCATGTGGTAGGACGGTATTGTGCTTGAAATGGATGAATGCCCCTAAAATTGCTATTGACCGTAATGTATTGGAAATCTTTTGAGTGTTCCTCTAGCAAAACTATAAATGATAAAGACACTTTTTTTAATGGAGAAATTAATTTTCTAACTCTTTACAGCATATATCACTTCTGAGTCGTTTGAAATAGTCCAATACCTCTAAAAAACGCTTTGATGAATTTCGGCCCATAGAGCGTAATGTATTTCGAATCTTTTGGGCGGTCCTGTAGATAAACTATTCAGTCGAATGGAACCGAAAGGGGAGGTGCACAACTAGATGTTACAACAATCCTAAATATGAAGTTTCGAAATTCTACGCCTGATAGCTTTTGAGTTAGGCGAGTTTAATGAATTTCGGCCCATAGAGCGTAATGTATTTCGAATCTTTTGGGCGGTCCTGTACATAAACTATCCATTCGATTGCCACCAAAAGGGGAGGTGCACAACTAGATCATAGAACAATCCTAAATATCAAATCTCAACATTCTACGACCAATAGTTTTTGAGATATGCGAGTTACATACATACGTACGTACGTACGTACGTACGTACAGACGGCATGGAAAAACTGGCCACAATAGACTCGCCGCTGGTCAAAATGAGTTGCAGACGCGTTAATATGATCGTGCATGCTAGCCTACGATGAGATGCATCGAAAAAAATTTTTAAATTAAATTTAGATGTAGTCAAAATCGGTTTTTATGTCGAAATTTGCCCCCCAAAATTTTTCGGGATCACATTACTTCCTTATACTACGTACAAGGAAGTAAAAAGTAAGATTTTAAGCACTATGAAGCTTAACTTTAATAATAATAATTAATCTTATGAGATAATTTATACAATAACTTACAGAAATATGAAAATTATAATCATGATTTTCAGAATAATATAGTAAGTTATGTCTTAATATATTAGTATTAGTTATGTTAGTTTCTAAAATTGCGGAATTTACAGAAAAATACATTCACATACTTACACTATTTTCTTAGTTGCTGAAAAAAGAACGTACAAAATCAAACCAATCCAATGAATCATTTCCTAGTCTAGATTTAATTTTAGTAAAATAATTAAAAGTGTGAATTAAAAAAAATTAATAACTAAGGTCCTTCGCTCGGGCCTACTGCACATCTGTCGATCTAACAGTCAGGAATTTTGTTCGGTTTCCTACAGATAGAACTTGAATATGCGGTATACATACGGGATGTTAGCAGTGGCAGTTAAATAGTTCTAATATTTTTTAAATAGCTAATTATTTGAGTGACAAATCAAAATAAACATTTATGCTATACTTACAACTGTACTTACGATATTTAGACACTTTAAATATTTTTTTTTTTTTGAACAGAGTATGTAAATTGACACTCTAGCAGCAATAAAAACCCATTCTTTTTTACATTATTCTAATTTTTTGAATCGGAGCGGTAATTATATATATAAATTATTTAAAATAATAGGGGGCTTTATTTAAAGAAATAACCACTTTTAAAATATAATGAGTAATTGAATTAACTTTTTTTTTTTTTTTTTTTTTAACGTTCTTGGAGTCAAAAGAAGGAAGAGAAATCCATTGAAATCATCCTATTTTAGCAGTACTAGTGCAGTGCCATCTCTCGCCAGTCCTGCACACTTTTCCTTTCATGTCTTTCGGCCCAATCTGACAGGCAGTGTTTTGAGAAGGCAGAGCTAATATTAGCACATTACAAACAATGTAATTCTTGTCATTCATTCAGATCTATTTCGACATGGACACAAGTGAATTCTCTTTACTTTCTTCCTGTCATACAAAACTGCCGGTGGAATTTTTGACTGACAACCATAAAAAAACGTGTATCGCCAGTTTGGGAATTTGAAATTGTTTCATGTTATGGATGGAAGGGAATGAAATATGTTATGTTATGAAATGAAATGAATGTTATGTATGAAATGAAAGTGTGTGTGTGTTTGTTGGTGTGAATATAAATCTAAATAAAACAATGCATGTTGGTTTTGTTATAAGCCGGTGTGTGTGTTTGTTAGAAATGTAGTGTGAATATAAAACTAAATAAAAGAAAGCATGCTGTTTTTACGTTATAAGCCAGTGGGTGTTAGGGACATTTCTAAGCAGTTAATTGAAAAAAATAAAGGTAAGTGCTTTTTTTTTTAACAAATCTTTGCGATGATCAAGGTTTTTAATGTGAATATTAAAATGATATTTGATGTTTTTATGTTTTCATCAGTGCTATTTATATGCTACTTTAATCATTTTGACTTTATATGAGGTGTAAAACTAGGTTAAATGTTTTTTTGACTTGAAAATGGGTAAGTGTTTGCCCAGTTTACATTTGTTGTACAATTAGGTTGCTTAATCCACTGTAGTTTTTTTTAGTTAAAAACGGTCCACTGTTTGCTCATTGTAAATTACCTGTTACTGAATTTGCAGACGTTTTTTAGGTTAAATAAGGACTGTGTATTTTGTTTTAATGATTTCGTCAGTAGAATATAGGTGCATTTTTAATGTGTTAAAGTACTTTGACTTTGCTGATGGTGCAAAATGGTTGGTCATATTTACATGGGGCATGCACAGTCTTGGTCGATTTTACACAAAATTTAAATCAAACAGTCTTCTCTTTTAAAAGTTAGTATTTTAATCTTCACATATATTTTGCAGAAATGTATTTCATATTTAATAAAACTTCAATCTCACAGCAATCAGCATATTATTATAGAAAAGGAACTTGCTGAGACTGCCAAATGTTATTTGGAAATTGAAAAAATTTCTCATCATCATCATCAACACTGGCACGGTAGCCCTTTGTGGGCCTTGGCCTTCTTCAGAAGTCTCTTCCACAGGGCCTCCGATAGAAATATTATAAGGCGGGACAGAAATGTTCCTACCAACCCCCCTCTCTAACTTGTTTTTGCCTCATGAAATATATTTTAAATTCTGCCCAATTTTACTTTAAAAGTATTTATTAAAAATAAAAAAGTTAATATTATGTGGGGTCATTTTTATTCTTACCTAAATTATAATTTTAATAATAGTATTTACAATCTGTAATAATGTATTATAAAAAATATAAAAAAATGAAGTATCATTACGGTATTTTTATAACCAGATTCCAAAATCTTCCTTTGCCTTACCACCCTTGCTGTCTAACAAGTTGCAAATCGCCATCACCAACAGTGTGTTATTTGTCTGTAAATGCATGAGT
This sequence comes from Cheiracanthium punctorium, assembly GCA_038373885.1. Lineage (NCBI taxonomy): Eukaryota > Metazoa > Arthropoda > Arachnida > Araneae > Cheiracanthiidae > Cheiracanthium > Cheiracanthium punctorium. Next base: position 4,130 of record JAWZYV010018487.1, read on the forward strand.
TCATATTTTGCTATAGTTAAACACACAGTTTCGAAAAATAATTTTTTTTTTCTTTTAGTGATTTTTATATAGAATGCTAAAAGAAAAGAAGGAATAAGGAAATCTTCATATTTAGCGATTTTTTATTCATGCTTGAAGTTTAAAAATATATATAAATGGTAGAATAAGGGTATTTAATTTTAATAATGGCTTTTCGTGTCTTTTTACTTGCAAAATTTCGTATAACATCATCAAAATTAATAGTTCTGGCTATGTCAGATTCGATGCTTAGTCTCGCTAAGTAAAGATGTAGAAAGGAAATTTGCAGTGCATTTTGAAAAATTCACGGGCCCCCTCTAGTTCGACGGCCCAAGGCAGTGCCCCGGCTGCCCCTCCCTCGTGCTTGGCCTGCTCTCCCATTCCACCCTTTTCCCTGCAATGGACCTCCAGCTGGGTCCATTGCAGGGAAAAGGGTGGAATGAGGCTGCAGGGACAGCCTGGATGAAAAAATTTCTACAATATGTAATTGTTATCAATCTACTTTAATAAGGAATTCAGTAACGAAGTTAATGTGCGATACACACATGCAAACAAAAGCGATTAAATTACAAAATATCAATACCAATTAATCAAAAATATTCCAGCACAGTGTGAAAATCAGAAATTTAAATCATTAGAGCACGTTTTAAAAAATATCTTGTAACTTTGAATGACTCAAATCCGCTTTGGTTCAGGTCCTTTACCACCGAATGTTGCAGTAGGCGTAGCAATTGGCCAGCGTTTGTAAGTAGATGAATGCAAGTAGTCCTGCAATTCTGGAAGCTTCTCGAAACGTTCTACAAAATCTTTTAGGCAGGGAAATTCATTAAGAACTCCAGGGATCACAATCCAATAGAAATCAAATGTATCATAAGCAATAAAATCAACATAAGTCACACTATCTCCAGCGAAAAACTTCCTATCTCCTAAGAATGTTGAAAATAATTTCAGTTGCGAAGGTAAATTTTGTGCAAACTCTCCCTTAATGCTCTCAAAGTCAGGACTGTAGCATATGTCAAAAAGTTTATTGCTGAAATCGATTAACTGCTGTTCAGCGATTTCAACTCGTAGTTGTTCTTCATTGGTCTTACCAAGTAAATCATATTTTCTTGCCAAATATCTTAGAATTGCAGTGCTTTGGGTTAACTTAACTTTCTCATCAATATAATATGGAAGGTTAGGAAAATCTAAATTCAAATTAAATTTATCTTTTTTCCATTCATCCCATGACAGGTAACGTTTGTCTTCAAACTTAATTCCCTTGTAGTGCAATAGATACCTAATTGGTTCTCCGAGTCCACGTATGTCCCAATATCCCAATTTAGGAGTTGACATTTTGAAAAGATTTCTTTAACAACGACAGCATAAAAAAAATAAGCGTTACGTGAAAATCAGATAAATCTATTTAGTGTTCATTGAAGTCACACAAGAATAAAGTAGATATTGTTTGTATACGAAGTTCTGTGTTCATGTGAGTATCTACCAATTTAGGGTGCGTTCATCAGACTGCCACTTTTGAGTAACTCCAGTTACTCGGGAAAAACCCAAGCCGTTCACGATGCCCGATTTGAGCTTGCTACCACATTTTTTCCTATTAACCCATTTGTGCCTAGATATTTTTGCGACTTTCTTCGATTTTTGCTAATATCAGCAGTAATAGATAAATTTCTGATGTCAACTTCTTGAACAAGGGATGATTTCTTTTAAAATTTTAGGTATAAAAATTGAAGTGTCAACATCCTACTAGGTCATGTTAAAATATTTTGTGGAGTTGAGGTTCAATACTCGTGAATAAAGGCTAGGAAAAATAAATAACGTTTTCGACTGATAGCGATAATGCCGTCCCAAAAAAGGGACGCTAGGCATAAATGGGTTAAGTACCCAAAACCGTTCATGATGTCAACTAGAGATGGGGAAAGAATGAACATCCTGTTCTTTTGTACCTGTTCTCAAGAAAGAACGGGAACTCCCTGTTCAGTGATCACGGCAAAAACATGTTCTCAGTTCATTAAGGTCGGACACTTCAAAATTTTATGGCAGGCAAGATCGTTGTAAAAATAAATTTTGGAAAATGCCTTAAAGGTGAAATTTCTCATTAAAAGGCGTGATTAATATTTTTTTGCTAAGAAAAATTTAAATTCTGGGGGACCAGACCCCTTCCCCTCCCTCCTACCCCCTCTCCTGTTCACGCCTTGGTTACGTATCTGATGGTGGGGGACAGAAGTTCACAATTTTAGCTTTATCAAATTCTAAGTAATTTCAGAATCTTATAGCTATTTTGAGAAATAATGATAGCTATGATGATTATCTGAGGGGTGGGGAATAGAACTTTTAGCCCAACCTACCATAATTTTAGAGTGGACTCGGGCTAAGAATAAGAAACTTCCTTATATGTTTAATACGAGATGAACTCACAGGAAAACAATTCGTCAATTTTTATTATTCCAGCCAAACTACTCAATTTCAATCAAAGTAAAAAATTTAATAATAAAGAAAATGATAGTCTGAAACACAAATAAATCGAAAAAAAAATATTTTATCAACGTCAAACAATAATATAAGCATTACACTATCTCCATATGAAACGCGCCTTCCCTTCATATTTTCTCAGCCATCTCCTTTCGGCTGAAAAAGAACCTGTTCCGAGGAGACCTCTCCTATTGGCTGAAAAAGAACCAGTTCTTTGATCACGACTGGGAGTTGGAACACCTAGTTCGGCGTTCTTTCGCGGAACGGAGAGCTAGGTGTTTTTTCGAAGAACGGAGAGAGCTGGTGTTCTTTTGGGAACGGAGTAAGCGAAGTGTTCTCTGGTGAACTGAGCTGAGTACAGGGTCTAAGTTGTAGACTTGGAGTCAAAAGTAAGGCCGTACTTAGAAAGGGGGGGGGGGGTCCTATGGGTTTGGACGTCTCTCCCTCGACGTTATTACATATATGTATACACTGGCGTAGCCAGGGGAGGGCCCACCGGGCCCGTGCCCCCCCCGAAATTTTTTCAGTTGATATATATGTATATTGCAATTTGTAAAAATTGATCGTCTCGGAATCCTTGTTGTGTGATATTTTTCTAATCTTTCTGATAAACGTTTTTTAGATCCATCCACGTTGACAACGGAAAAACAAACAAACAAACAAGTCAATAAAAAGGTGCCTTTAATCACTAACCCGAGGTGACTTTCGACACGCCTACACACCAGAAAAATACACATCTGAACAATATCCCACACCCGGGATAGTAAAAATTTCCCCCTCGTTTCCGTTGTACCCTGTGAAGTATGTATCGTTTTCGTGACCACCTGTGGTATTTTTAAACTATGGTGTGTACAAAAATGTTACTTTCTACTAACGATAAAATTTCAAGGAGGGGCACAAGCTGGACCTTTCCCCACAATTCCCAGGGTCCAGACTTTCGTGTTTTTTACTAGTGTGTTGCTCTGTCGAGTTGGTAGAGATTGTGGCCTCAAGAAAGCGCCCGTTGAGTAAGAGAATTTTTTTACTAAAATTCCAAAAATTATACATAGTTTGCCTGCTAACAATGAAGACTCAAATCTACAAGAAGCGGGGAAAAAACCCATAAATCAACAGATATTTTCAGAAAGCACATCAGGAAAAGAAGCTGAAGTAAATACTCAATATTTCATTGTGTGTTTTTAAATGATAATATAAACGATGACATAATACATATGACATAATATCTTCTTAAGTATGTTGAAAAATTTGTATTATCATATTTTCATTAATATGCAATTTAAGAAATGTTTCCTTTATACCCACTCTTTCAACTGACAAGAGGGTAAATCTGTTATTTGTTTTTCTGTTCTAAAATTTTATAAAACTTTATAATACTATTTTATATACTCTGGTAAATAATAAATGAATATTTGAAATATCTAGGGACGCATATGATATCCGGCTGATTTATCAATATTCGAAATATCATCGGATATCTGACTTCTCTTCCAGATATCCGGCTCATGACTAAATAAGGTCTACCAAGAGTCCACTAAGTCTGTACTTTTTAAATAAAAATTACTCTCATTAATGTTTTCTTCATAATATTTTTACTATTCAACAGTTAAAAATATTCTTAAGTGCTTTCCTTTGTAATTTTAAACCGCAACCAATGAGACCAGCAGTTTTGCTTTGAAATTAATCTGAAAAATCCGATCTTAATACCTTTCTTTCCTGATTCTTTTTTTACTTCCTTGTACGTAGTATAAGGAAGTAATGTGATCCCGAAAAATTTTGGGGGCCAAATTTCGACAAAAAAACCGATTTTGACTACCTCTAAATTTAATTTTAAATTTTTTTTCGATGTATCCTATCGTAGGCTAGCATGCACGATCATATTAAAGCGTCTGCAACTCATTTTGACCAGCGGCGAGTCTGCTGTGGCCAGTTTTTCCATGCCGTCTGTACGTACGTACGTATGTATGTAACTCGCATATCTCAAAAAACTATTGGTCGTAGAATGTTGAGATTCGATATTTAGGATTATTCTATGATCTAGTTGTGCACCTCCCCTTTTGGTGGCAATCGAATGGATAGTTTATGTACAGGACCGCCCAAAAGATTCGAAATACATTACGCTCTATGGGCCGAAATTCATTAAACTCGCCTAACTCAAAAGCTATTAGGCGTAGAATGTCGAAACTTCATATTTTGGATAGTTGTAACATCTAGTTGTGCACCTCTCCTTTCGGTTCCATTCGACTGGATAGTTTATCTACAGGACTGCCCAAAACATTTGAAATACATTACGCTCAATGGGCCGAAACTCATTAAACTCGCATATCTCAAAAACTATTAGGCGTAGAATGTTGAAACTTTATATTTAGGATTGCTGTAACATCTAGTTGTGCACCTCCCCTTTCGATTCCATTCGACTGGATAGTTTATCTACAGAACCGCCCAAAAGATTCGAAATACATTACGCTCTATGGGCCGAAATTCATCAAAGTGTTTTTTAGAGGTATTGGGCTATTTCTAACGACTCAGAAGTGATGTATGCTGTAAAGAGTCAGAAAATGAATTTCTCCATTAAAAAAAGTGTCTTTATCATTTGTAGTTCTACTACAGGAACACTCAAAAGATTTCCAATACATTACGGTCAATGGCAATTTTAGGGGCATTCATCCATTTCAAGCACAATACCGTCCTACCACATAAGTTAGGTAATTGTCCGACCACGGTCACGTGCCTCCCTCAAGAACTATGCCAAAAGTCGCCAAGCTTGGCGACTTTTGGTGTACGTGTGTGCATATTTAACTCTCAAATCTCAAAAACTATTATGAAATTTCATATATAAGAATGTTGTAACATCTAGTTGTGCATCTCGATTTTTGGTTCCAATCTACTGGAGAGTTTAGTTACAGGACCACCGAAAAGAATTTCAGTACCTTAATGTCTATGGACATCTTCATTATAATACAACTGTAGAGAGTCATTGTTTGGTACATGCCCAAAATCTCGCCGTCTGTCCTCGACCTTGGCGAGTTTTGGCGAAATATCGCCAAATTTGGCGATAGTCAGTCATTTGGTCCATGCCCAAAGTATCGCCATTTGTCATCGTTCTTGGCGAGTTTTTTCGAAATATCGCCAAATTTGGCGATAATCTGTCATTGTTTGGTTCATGCTTAAAATCGCGCCAAATTTCGTCGACATTGACGAGTTTCGCCGAAATATCGCCAAATTTGGCGCCAAAAATTATTTCGTATTTTGTATAACACTAAAACTTTAACCCGTAGATTTTTGAACTTTTGTATTTAGAACTATTGTAATATCTAACTGTTTTCCATATCTTTTTTGACAGCAATCGACTGAGAATTTATTTACAGGGTGAGCCAAATGACTTTAAATACATTGAGGTGTATGGATGCATTCAATTCATTGAAAGTCTGTGGTCAATGACTACTTTGGCTATCCCCAAAATCTCGCAGACTATCTCAAGTTTGTCGGCTTTTGGTGAAATATCGCCAAATAAAGTGTCAGAAGGAAATATTTCAAATTGAACTCAGCTTGGCGATATCGAAATATTTGTCTAGAAATCGCTAAACCTTACTATTATTGATATTTTATTTCTTTCAAACAAATAAGTTTAGAGGAAGTGCGTCGAAAATATTTTTGATCTAATGGACGTGCAAGGAAGTCATGTGTTGGACATATCAGATTTTTCTTTTTTAGCACTCGGGTGCTATTTCTTTCAAGTACGGGATTTTTGTATACGCGGCGCGCCGTGGTCACTTTTCCGTTTTATTCATGTTTTCTGCAGAGTGATTTGATATTGCTAACGGAAACATGGACTATCCCTTCAGATGATTTTCAAATACCAGGATTCACTTTGGTCGAATGGATAGACAGTGGTTCCAGAAAGCCATCTGGAGTTATGATTTTTATAGACTAAAACTTTATAAAAAGAATATGAAACACTTTTCCCTGTGCCTACACGAGCCAGATCAATGGTGTTCAAAGGATCATTGCGTATATTCAAGATAAAGTGAGATTTGCAGTTACATACGCTAGTCCTCGAATTTCTTATGAAGATAAATTAGACGCTACATTCGAAACGTTACTGAAGGAGGATGATTGTAAAACTGTTTTAGTATAGGACAGTGGCGCACACAAGGGGGGTCTAGGGGGTCCGGACCTCCCCCCCCCATCGGCTTTGATACTTTTTTTTCAATTGATTATTATCCTATATCTATAGTAAATAAAATAATTCCAAAAAAGGCAGCAATAGTTTCAGTTCTACTAAATAAAAAAAGAAATTTTTTTCTCGTTTTCCTCAACTTTTCAAAAACGAACTGAAAGCGAACATAAAACAGCATCTTGTTCTCAAAACTGTACAACTATTACTTTGCTTCCTATTGTACTGTGTAGTGTATTCTTAGGGATTGGACGAGTTTTGATGAATTCCATCTAATGAAAAGGAGCTCTTTCATCACTGATTTTTGTCAATCTGGAACATCCCTAAAAGTTGGACCCCCCCCAAACTGTAAAAGTTGGACCCCCTCCAGCCAAAAATCCTGTGTGCGCGCCTGGTATAGGCGATTTTAACATAGAATTAAATTCCGATCCAGGATCCGATTTCATAACTGAAGTAGATACCTTAGATTTTCCAATACGCATTCATCCAAAACATTTCACCACTAGGGGCGAAACAACAATGTTGGATGTCATTTTCAGCAACAAAATTATGCGAACAGGAGTCTATATGAGCACTTGCACTTATCATTTTCCTCTATATGGCAGAATTGATTGAATAGATTTATTTTTAAAAACTGAAATTCTTCCAGCCGAGTGCGCAAATAAAATCTGGAAGAATTTCAGATACACATACTACATTGTACATAATATTTTAATCCTTTCATCAACCTTATACAGAAGGGCAGAGTTTTGAAAGATTTTCTTCAAGCTATATCTTTCTTAATTTAACATTGTGCCTGATTTATTTAGAATATTTTAAGTTTGTGAGCAATATTGTATTAAAAACAAGCGTCCTGAAAAAATGAGAAGATAAATAAAAATATCTAGTCCTAAGATTTTCTGAGGGAATTATGTGTTACTGAATAAAATTATACATTTTGACTTATTAATTGCAATAAGAAACCGATTTAGTACAGCCTGTGCATTATAACTAAAGGTTTCTTTTAATTAGCGTCGGTGATGTGTTGCTGTTAATTTAAAAAATAATAATAGGTTTGTGTTGCGTGTTTTTCATTATAAAATACAGGTTAATTCAAAAATAATGTGATCAATTTCAGAGCATCATAAAATTTTATTGAATTAGTTATTTACACGAAATTTTCAATGTGGTTTCCTTTAGTATAATACACTTTACATAAACGTTTAGGCTAAGCCTAAAGAGCTTTTTCAAAAATTTTTGAGGTCATTTTCCCAACTTCTTCTTTGATTGCTTTTTTAAGCCCTTGAAGTGTTCTTATTTTACGTCTATTTAATTGTTTTTTAATTAACCAGATAAAAAATAATCTCAAGGACCACAGTCAGCGGATGATAGTAGCCATTTCTCAGGAGGAAAAAAAAAATATTTTTTTTTTATCTTTCAGCCATTTTATAGTTGATTTTGCTGTAGGACTTGGTGCAGAATCTTCGTGAAAAACCAAATTCCCTTGAGATTGAAGACATTTACTTTCTTTGCTTCAAAACTTTATTCTGACAGTATTTAGCATTAATTTTAGTGTTTGGTTCTACAAAAAAATGGTTTTGTTAAGCCCTTAGAAGACATTACGATCCATACCATAACACCTGACGGCCAACTTGCCATTTGCAAAACAGCTGCGTCTTTGCGACGCTATTCGCATGAAATATATTGTATCTTCGTTTTGCAAGTTGTGGATGACAGATGAAACAATGCTTCATCCGAAGCTATCCATGTTTTGTATCTACCTTTGCGTAACATTAAATACAGAGGCCAAGAACCTTTTTCTTCGTTTTTCTACAGTCTTTGCAGATATTTATTTGATGACAGACTAGCTTCTTCAACTTTTATAGCCAATTTCCTTTATCTGACGGCAAATTGTCGATTGCGATAACTGTAGTTTCTTTTCTAAAGTTCTTTGAGGCAGAGGATTTTCTACAACAATAAGTCTTTTCAGCATCTTTTCTTCTCTTTCAACAAGGACTTCCTTTCGTCCACACTTTCCCCCTGGAGCTTTTGATTGCCAGCCAAATTTTATTTCTTTTCGAAGTTTAGATAGTTATCCATTAGAAAAATGCATTTTCTGATTTTTAAATGCTTTATTTATAACAGAATTTAAACAACCATGTCTACCTTCAACCATGTCTACGATGTTGTCCTTCAAAAGCTTTAAAATTTGTTTCGGGTTTGAGGATCTAATTTCGGAGCCATGCTTTACTTCCACTAATAAAAATAGTTCTATTGGTAACTAAGCGCTTAATTTTTAAAACAAAACTGCTGGTAAAGCTATTAAAATTTACCATAAATAATTATACGCTTTTAAAATTTGTCACTCTAATTTTGAATCAACCTGTATGTATTAGTTGTATGCACCTACATATGAGCTGATTGAAAATCCGGGATAGACTGAAGTATTTCCTGTTTAGAGCAAGAAAATTTTACATAGAAATATTTTTTACTATGGCCGTTTATTGAGATTTAAAAAGCATTCATTTAGTTTTCCTTTCAGCATCTTTCTTTGGATATATTTATTGTAGAATATAATATTATTGTACTAGCAGATATGGGCCTGGATAAAAAAAAATCTTATCTGGTTGAGATACTCGCCAGACTAAAACGGTACATAAGCATCTATATACAGAGATAATCTTTACAGAACATCTTTAAACATATATTTAAGGATATTTTTGTGAAATTGCTAATTAAATAATTTTTAGAATTAATAATTAGAATTTATTTTTAATTATAATTAATAATTAGAGCATTATTTTTAATTGTAATTAATAATTATAATCTTGTTTTTAAATTTAAGATTAATTAATAATTAAATATTTCTAATTGCAATTAATAATTAGTATATTAATTAAATAATTATTCAGTTGACAAAACTCAACTGTGCCCCTCCCGAAACAAAATCCTGGCTACGCCAGTGTATGTATATGGTGTATTTATACAGGGACGTAGCCAGAATTTTTTGGGGGGGTGGGAGTGGGGATGGTGAGGGGTATGAATTGCAGTGATGTATAAATGAACGAAATGTTTTCGCAATAGTTAAAAAAAAATTAAAATCTTGCTACATAAGTTGAAAATTGGGTGTGGGGATATATCCTGAAATTTTTGTCTGGGTATGGCCCCGGTCTGTAGCCATTTAAGCTGGATTTTCGGAGCCATGTAATTTTATATGCCAAAGTCGTATTCATTTTCTTAAATCGGAGTCGGAGCAATACTGAGCCTGATACTTACAGCTTTTTAAACGGAATGTCTTTAATTTTTAAGCTGGAACATGTACTTTTAAAGCTGAAACTGTACAATTTTTTTTTCTTTTTTAAGCTCTAAGAGCGTATCGACTATTTTGTGGGCTCTCCCATTGGAAATGGGCAGGTCCACGCCGTGTATTTTTAACCTGAAGGCAACACAAGGATTTATTTATTTATTTATTTTTACTTGAGATGGACTTATTTAATATTTTATTTTGAATTAGAGCTAAAAATGTTTGTCGCTGGTACAAAAGCCATGTCTTTTAAGCTGGAGCCCGATACATATATTTTTATTTGTAGTTGTAGCCAAAGAAGGATTTTTTTTTTTTAATCCGAGCCAGATCCATAAGCACTTGGAGCTAGACCTGGAACAATATATATTTTTTAAGAGGCGGAGCGAACGGTGAAAAAGGCTGAATTTTTCAGCAAACGACTTCATCATTATTATTTTGTTAACAACATTTTAAATTGGGGGTGGGAGACTTTCTGATTCACCCCCTTGGGTACGGTCTTGCATGAGTGCTTAGATAGGGAACAAAGGGTCAGGGCCGTATCCAGAAAAAAATTTATCCAGACAAAAATTTCGGAGGGGGACCAAACGAAAGAAAAAGGCTGAATTTTTCACAAAGACTTTATTATTTTGTTAACAAAATTTTAAATTTCGGGGGAGAGGGGACCAGACCCCCTGGGTACGGCCTTGAAGGGGGTGCTCTCTCTCCAGCTTTCGTTATAGTGAACACTCTTATAGTATTTTGAGTTTTTTTATCATTATTATTTTTGTATTAAAATGTTTGAAAGTCCGAAAAAAACTTCTACAACCCCCCCCCTCCCATTCCTCCAAGAGTTACGACTATAGGGTCAAAGCTTGCGTTACTTAGGTGCATTGTGATAATGTGGATATTATGTGCCCGAGGTAACGTACTTCCCGACGACCCCCTGGCACATTATCCAGGGTCAAAGTCTTGCGTTACTTTCGCTTTATCATGAAATTTATGGTGTGGACTGGGAATAATGCTAGAAAAGGAGGGGGTGGAGGATTTCATTGCAGATGTTCAGCTTCAACGGTCGCTCCTCTTGTGCGTCCGGTTCTTTTACTGCAGTAGTGCTGAAGAAGACAAAACTAAAACAAAAGGGTATGCAGTCACGTGGCATATTGTATGAGACCGTTCAAGGATTAGTTGAAACAGATCATTCCTTTGCGCTGTTACTGGTACAACTCTTAGTTATGCTTATGTTTGTATAGTTTTTCCTCATGGATAGAAAAAAAATCTTTTGTTTGGACGGATTTTAAAGTTATTCATTCCGCTGCTTCCAAAGCTTTGTGCAATATAGTCTAATCAAAATAAACAGTTATGAATATTATGTCATTTTAGGAGCTGTCAGACTCAAATATTGTTTACTCATGTAAGCAATATTATATCACTCAGGTAAGTAATCGAAAATTATGCCTGGCCTAAATAATTCTCTCTAGAATTGAAGTTTTTCCATTTCTTTTTACATACATGCTATGAGTAAGGATAACAAAAGTTAATAAAAAGCACAGAAGAAATTTTGATTTTAGAAATATGTGCATATTTAACACTATATTATAGAACGTTAATATAATTAAAATATTTTTACCAAAAATTACTGTTAATATACTTGATTAAAGAAAGCCAGTGTGTTGGTTGCAAATTTTTTAAAACATTTTGCAATTGTATTAAAGCATAAAACATATGTTAAAAAGAACGTATATTTTCATTTTTAAATTGAATAAAATAGTCATAATAAAGCTACAATAAATCAAAGAACCTGTTCTGAAAAGAACAGGAAAAGGAACTGTTCTTTAAAAAAGAACGGGAACAGTGAACAACTGTTCTTTGAAAATAACGCTTTTCCCCATCTCTAATGTCAACCGAAAGTGGCAGTCTGAACGCACCCTCAGAAAGGTTTGTTTTCTTGGCTTGGAATCAGATGTGGTGAGGAGAGGATGACCGAAACCGGTTGACAACCGTTACGTCAATTAACCGAAGAATGACCGCAACCGGTAGCACCGGTGCATAACCAACCGGTGAATTCTCGAACGGGCCCAATGAGTAGGACAACAGTACGCTTCATTAATTTATTTTGGCAATAACAAATGTTCAACATGACCTCCAGAGTAGCCCAGCTTCAGGTGAGGTGGACGAAAGGGTTTTTTGAAGTCCATGTTTGCACGTGGCTCTCCTTCCTCCTTACCTTTTTCATTTTAGTTGTACTTTATTAGTTATTTTTTAAGTTTTCTTTTTCATTCTTTCTCTTCCTTCTTTTTTCTTTTTGTATCTTAAAATATTTTACCATTAGAGTACTGGAACAAATGATGAGACAGCCACTTGTGGTAAAAGTCTCGATATTCGTGTTTTGTGTTTGTCCCATAAAGGATCATTAGAGGTATATGCAGGCCTTGTTTACCATAACGAAAACCTAAAGAACATTTAAATATATATATATATATAAGGTGAGGCGGGGCCTTCGCAATTAGTAACGGGCCTGCGCGTGTATTTTGATGAGCCATCCAAAGAGGCCTACGGATGCTCGAGTCTTCACGTATACATCAGGTATTTCTTAAGCTTCCGAGTGCTTTCAAACGTTATTTAATGTAGTTTTAAGTAGTAATTGTGTTACTAATTCAAGTACGAACTCATGATTAATTTGTTTGCTATGATACATATTTACCTAAAGAAAATAGATGCATATAATTTGAAGGAAAAACAAAGTAGCGCTTAATCTCATGATTCACGATTGCTTATTTTAGTTTCACAAGTGGATATTTAATATACTTTAAAATAACTAAATACACAAATGAGAAAGACATTTTTATAATGAATATTTCACGAACGTAGTCGTATTTCCTCCGTTATTCTAAACAATTCAAGATTAATCTTTAACAAATGATGTATTAAAACGCATTTCAGTGTTTTCGGGATATCCTGTATATTGGAGAAAATTGATAAAATACGCTCTATAGCGCGATCCCTGAATTAATTATTCTTTAATAAAGACATTTCATGTAGAATATATCATTCTTTTGCCGCTTTCTCAATCGAACTTAGGAATTGAGCAAGCATAATGAACGCTTGCACAAAATATTAAATACATTTGAAGTTTCTGTATAAACGGGCAAAAATCAATAATTTATATAAAAACAGGTAAAAACACATTAAAATCCGTATGTAGCACTATCGGTGGCGGCCACCACCTTCTTCAGCATAGGTCTTGGTTCCAAATGGCCAGCTCTCTTCCTCAGCAGGGCGTTCCACCCAGGATCGATCTGCGCATGCGGCTTATCATTCACAGCGCCATCTGTGGTTATAATCTGTTGGGCTTCCATATTAATAACTGTTTTTGTAATTGGCGAGTTTTTGGCTATTGTTAAAGTTGATTTCTATGGGGTGTTCCTGGGCTATTTTTTGCGAGGGCATTAGTGGTTTTATTGAATTTAATGTCAGTTTGATGTTCCTTTTTTCGGTCTTTGATTTTTCGTTTTGTCATGCCAATATAGTAGCCCTGTTTATTGGTACTATTGTCTGTAAAGCTTAGTTTATAAATATCTGCGGTTTCATCAGGATTGATATTATCTTTATCACTGCGAATGCGTTTGAAAATATTTTGATTGGGTTTTATGGGGATTTTGATATTTTTCTTTGCGGCTTCATTTGTGATTTTTAGGGCGGCTCCCCTGCAGTAGGGAATGGCATTGGTAAATTTGAGTTTCGGATTTTGATAGTTATTAATTTGTTCTAGTTTTTTGATTCTCTTTTTATAAAGGTTTCTTACTACTGAATTTGGGTACCCTGCGTTTTTACATTGTGTTTTGATAAACTGGAGTTCTTGGGTTTTATGGGTATTTTGATATTTTTCTTTGCGGCTTCATTTGTGATTTTTAGGGCGGCTCCCCTGCAGTAGGGAATGGCATTGGTAAATTTGAGTTTCGGTTTTTGATAGTTATTAATTTGTTCCAGTTTTTTGAATCTCTTTTTATAAAGGTTTTTTACTATTGAATTTGGGTACCCTGCGTTTTTACATTGTGTTTTGATAAACTGGAGTTCTTGGGTTTTATGGGTATTTTGATATTTTTCTTTGCGGCTTCATTTGTGATTTTTAGGGCGGCTCCCCTGCAGTAGGGAATGGCATTGGTAAATTTGAGTTTCGTATTTTGATAGTTATAAATTTGTTCCAGTTTTTTGATTCTCTTTTTATAAAGGTTTTTTACTATTGAATTTGGGTACCTTGCGTTTTTACATTGTGTTTTGATAAACTGGAGTTCTTTGTAATTGGCGAGTTTTTGGCTATTGTTAAAGTTGATTTCTATGGAGTGTTCCTGGGCTATTTCCTACTGCAGGGGAGCCGCCCTAAAAATCACAAATGAAGCCGCAAAGAAAAATATCAAAATCCCCATAAAACCCAATCAAAATATTTTCAAACGCATTCGCAGTGATAAAGATAATATCAATCCTGATGAAACCGCAGATATTTATAAACTAAGCTTTACAGACAATAGTACCAATAAACAGGGCCACTATATTGGCATGACAAAACGAAAAATCAAAGACCGAAAAAAGGAACATCAAACTGACATTAAATTCAATAAAACCACTAATGCCCTCGCAAAAAATAGCCCAGGAACACTCCATAGAAATTAACTTTAACAATAGCCAAAAACTCGCCAATTACAAAAACAGTTATTAATTTGGAAGCCCAACAGATTATAACCACAGATGGCGCTGTGAATGATAAGCCGCATGCGCAGATCGATCCTGGGTGGAACGCCCTGCTGAGGAAGAGAGCTGGCCATTTGGAACCAAGACCTATGCTGAAGAAGGTGGTGGCCGCCACCGATAGTGCTACATACGGATTTTAATGTGTTTTTACCTGTTTTTAAATAATTTTAACTATCCGTCACTTTGCTTTTAAATCAATAATTTATAATTTACTGTATTTCTGCACTGTACCAGATGTAAGTCTTAATCACATAATCAAGGCATATATAACTGATAAATAACATTTTCAACTGGCAAAATTAAATTGCCTAAATAGTATCACAACGTCATGCTTATTTACAAGAATAAAAACTACTCAAGTAATACGATTTCTGATTAAAATAATTTATTTATAAATAACACATGAGTAATTATTCACTAAACATGATTTACATACATATTTTTAGAATTTCTAAATACATTATAAGCGTTTACTTACCTTTACATTCAGAGCAAAATGTTCGAATTTTAGGATAAATTTTCATGAAAGAAATGGCGCAAGATTCACAAAACGATTACCTACATCTAAAGTTCTTTAGTAGGATAAAAGTATAAAAAAATTGTTTTAAAATAATAAAATAATATAACATTTATAATACTTAGAATAATAAAATAGAATACTGTGACTGGGGAAAACAGGCCTCAAAGATAAACTCATTTTTAGCGATGGCAACTCATAAGCAGGCCCGTTGCTTAGCGATGGCCCCGCTTACACCAACACCTCCTAGATATACAATGCTTGAGAACAGAAACTTTTACGCCATCACTAGGTCCACTAAAATGATGTCATCACACATTTATTTTCACAAAGTAAAAGCATTCAAAGGTTGTGGAACCTC
This sequence comes from Cheiracanthium punctorium, assembly GCA_038373885.1. Classification (NCBI taxonomy): domain Eukaryota; kingdom Metazoa; phylum Arthropoda; class Arachnida; order Araneae; family Cheiracanthiidae; genus Cheiracanthium; species Cheiracanthium punctorium. The sequence goes on from JAWZYV010018487.1 coordinate 19,677, forward strand.
TCGTTGTCTTGAGGTAGGCGATCAAAGGTGACCATTACCGAAGCATTCTCGCAGATCATCTTCACTCTATGCTTCATACTCTCTTTCCGGGAGAACGCCTGGGTTTCAAGATGACAACGCCCCTGTTCACACGTCTCACTATGTTCAAACATGGTTACATGAGCATAATGATGAAGTGGAACATCTAACGTGGTGTCCTCAGTCCCCTGATCTAAATATCATTGAGCCTTTGTGGGGTTTTTCAGAGAAAAAATTCCGCACACTCTCTGAACTCAAGACGGCTCTGCAAGAGGAATGGCTGCAAATTACGATGAACTTTATTCAAGAACTTTATTTGTCAATCCCACGTCGAATACAAGCTTTTATTCAGGACAAAGGTGGCCCAACTCCTTATTAATAAAATATGTTCATTTTTTCACAGGTGTTCCTATTATTTTGTCTTATACCTGTATTTATATATCTTGTTCAAATTTTCAATCGTTAATAAAATACTTTTTATTCATCCACTAAAGTTCAAATACATTTTTTTAACTTGTAGTGGATTCCACTGGATGTTAATACAGTTTTTAAAAATATTAATTCATTAATTTAATTTAATAAAAATTAACTAAATAAAATTTTTCTTTGTTGACCTAAGTAGGAATTGACTTTTTTTTTTTATGTATTACTTGTTTAGATGAAATTCAAGCAAATAAATTTTCAATCATGAAACCATTCTTCAAGTTTGACGTAGCTGAATAACATTCATGCTAGTAGTCAGAACAGCAGAGAACAGCTTCTCACTCATAGAAACATTTCACCTGTACAAGAAAAATAATAACAACTTCGAAATTAGAAAGAATTTCAAAATCGTGAGCAATCGTTTTGCATTTTTCCTTTAAATCATGTGTACGAACCAAGGAGGTTATGGAACTCAGGCGTCATTTGGACCACTGACTAAGTATTCTAATTTCTACCCCTGATATCCTCAGTACAAAAAACTTTAAGATTAGAAACAGTATTTTCCTTGAAAATAATATTTATTTCTTTTAACTCTTGCAAGCGAAATTAATGAAAGGCGAAAAGTTCGGAACCTACATATAGCGTTTTTTAATTTTACAGAAAGACCCTTAAAACTGCTTAAAAATAATTCGCAATGTATCCAGAAATTATTGTAGAAAATTGGTGAAAATTTATAATTAGGATAATTTGAAGGTTTTCTTTCGTTTAATGAGCCAAAATACAGTGTTGACATTGAGAAAAACGAAATTGATGAAGAATTAAATATGAAGACTGCCCCTTATGCAAATTAAATTAATAATAAATTAAAGTATACGCTATTTGCAAACGAATGGTATATATAACTTTGCTGTACGACGAACGACGGCCAAATAAAGAGCAAGAGGGCGTTTTCTTTCCGCAGCTGTACATTAATTATTGTTCGACAAGCTTTCATAAGTCAATTATGTCAACGGTGTAAAAACTAATAAAAAGCATCACTGCTACAAAAAGTCCGAAAAAAATCCCTATAAATTTTCCTCCTGCATGCACCATGAGTGAAAATTCTCCATTGCACCGCCCATTTCTCCTTTTCTTTTTCTTTCCAAGACAAATCCACTTTGATTGGTAGCTGAGTATTGGAAGCAACTGACGAATATGCTTATTCCCTCCTGGACTTCACAACTTAACAGTTTCGGTCTGAGTACACTTGAAGTGATTTTCAAGCCCCGCTTCTTTTTTTATAATTCAAAATACTGGCGCTGGTATAGACTACGTAATCGGGATTCTGCCTTTTGCAATTTCCTCCCGCGTTTTATGCAAAAGTTTAGCTGTCCTTTTTTCCTATGCCGTCAATAGTCCCCGTACAAAATTTGGTGTCTTTGTGGCTGATAGTTCAAAAGCTACAGAAGTCTCCCGAGTACCATCAGTTAAAAAAAAAAGAAACACCCAGTACATTGCTTACAGTGCATTCTGTGGCTGTTGAGCTACTACTGTCCTCTCTCAAACCAAACTTTCTACTTCCTCGCAATTTTCTCTACGGGGCGAGATGCGTTTAAACTTAACCTTAGGTTGGTTGAAGAAATATTTTTTGATTTATAAAAAACAACTGGCAGTGAAAAATAGGTTAAATCTTTGTAGGGAAGCAATGTTTCCATTACATCCCTGTACCCTATACCTTTGCTATTTATTTATGAATTTTAGCTTATGTTTTTTAATACTAGTATAGCTTTTTCTAACAAAGTTTTTAGACTCGATTCAGTGGTTACACAAATGGCCATCGAGAATAATGTGATTCTTAGGAGTGTCCCTGTAAAGTTCTGAATAGTGTAGATTTTTATCAGCGAAAAACGTTTTAGAATCGGTTCAGAAATTACAGCGATACCCATAGAGCGAAATATAATTCTGTGAGTGTCCCTGTAAAAAAACTACTCATGCTATATCCATGAAAGGTAGCCTATAACAGTGGTGCGCAAAGTTTTTTCATTTGCGACGACCCCCTATTTTGTGTAAAATTTTGTCGCGACCCCTGGATAGACAATAGACATTTTGTTTAATTGACAATGAAGTTCCATTGAAATTCTTTCTGGGATTTGCTTTTACAGGGTGTTTTTGAAAGAGTGTCGTGACGTCATCGATTGAAATAACTCCTATTTAAAACAGCGCACCAAACTTATAAACCATCATAAAAATGTTACAAAAGTTGTAACAACATATAAATCAGTTAATGAATCAGCACATAATTTTATAAAACAATGCTTTGTTTATGCATATAGATATAAAAAATTTTTGATGAAAAATACTTTATAAAAACATTACATCATAAAAAGTCAATTTGAAGTATGTGCTGGAAGTAAGCAGCCGATACCGCAGACCACTATGCATTATAACGGGGTTTTGAAGCCTCGTGATAGCAATCGCGAATATCGCGCTCGTAAAATAATAATTGACAGTTTCTTTTGTATTATTTCCGTTCTTTCAAATGAATAATTGTAGATTTTTTTAAAATTTGAATTTCTTTGAATTTGCCGACCCTTAAAAATTTTCTCGAGACCCCCGGTTTGCGCACCGCTGGCCTATAATACTCAGGAATAATGTAGATTTCTATCAGTGAAAAAAGTTGTAGAATAGGTTCAGTAAATTTCGGATTTCAACCCATATTTTTGTGAATTTTCATACAAGTTTCTAATAAAAGTCACTTTTTTTAGTTAAAACAGATTAAAATGTTGGGCAAAATGCCAATGAAGGGATGTTTTAATCAATTGTATTTTTGTGGAGGGGCCGTTTTAATCAGTTATATTTTTGTGAAGGGGCCGTCTTAATCGATTGTAATTTTGTGAAGGGGCCGCAAAACGGACCCAATTTTCGTCTGCATTGACCCCTTATTTATATTATATGCATGAAAGGTAGTTAATAATACTCAGGAATAGTGCAGCTTTCTATCAGTGAAGAAAGTTTTAGAAACGGTTCAGTAGTTACAGAGATACCCATGGAGCGTAATGCAGTTCTTATGTGTCCTTGTAAAAGAACTATTTATATAGTATGCATAAAAGATAGCCTATAATACTCAGAAAAAAATTTAGATTTCTATTAGGAAAAAAGTTTAAGAATCCGTTAAGTAGTTTCAGTGATACCCATAGAGCGCGATGTATTAGAATTATTTTAGGTGTTCCATATAACATAACCTTTCATCCATATAACATAAAAGAGCTATTTATGTTATATGGATGAAAGGTAGCCAATAATATTCAGGAATGGTGCAGCTTTCTATTAGTGAAGAAAGTTTTAGAATCGGTTCAGCAGTTACGCAGATACTCATAGAGCATAATGTAACTCTATGAGTGTCCCGGTTAAAGAATTATTAATGCTATATGCATGAAAGGTAGCCTATAATACTCATGAATAGTATCGTTTTTTTTTTACTCAAAAGTATTTGAGAATCGAAATAGTGGTTACAGATATGCGCTTAGAGCGTAATGTTATTCTTATGAGTGACCCTGTAAAAAACTGTGATATCTGTAAGAAAGGTAGCCTATATTGCTCAGGAATAATGTTAGTTTTCTATCAGTCAAAAATTTTTTAGAATCCGTTCAGTAATTACTGAGATGCCTGTAGAGCGTAATGCATTAGAATTATTTTGAGTGTACCTGCAAAAGAACTTTTTGTGCTATATGCATGAAAAGTAGCCCATAATACTTAAGAATAGTGTAGTTTTCTATTAGTGAAAAATTTTTTTAGAATTGATTCATAGTTGCAGATACAAATAGATCGCATTGCGACTCATATGAGTGTCCCTGTAAAAGAACTATTTTTGATAAATGCATGAATTTTAGCTAGTGTTAGTCAGGAATAGCGTAGCTTTCTATCATTGAAAATTTTTTTAGAATCGATTCACAGGTTAGATAACGTACCCATACTACGCGACCTATTTTTAAAGAGTTTTCGACCCCTCCCTCCCCTCGGTGACCACTTGTAGTATATGTCAAGACACCCCCCCCCTCCCCTTTAAGTTTTTACGTAGTATTGACAAGTATGATTTTTAATCATTTCTCAGGCAGAAAGTGAAACAAATGAAAATAATTTGACTCATATTCGTCTTTTACTCATATTCGTCTTTACGGCGTTTATTGCATAAGACTGCATGCATGCTTATAATTACTAGAAAATTAACTGTAAGCTTAAGAAGCACTGTAGACCAACTGTAAGTTTAAGACGCACTATATACTGCGTGCCATATTCGAATATAAGTCAAAAAAGCGCGAGATTTCTCTCGGCGAAATGGACTACGTAACAAAAATCTAAGGCCCCCCCCCGCTCCTGTGACTGAGCGTAGTAGTTTGAAGACCACCCTCTCCCTCCAAACGGGTCACGTAGTATGGGTAAGTTCCCTTACATAGATACCCTTAGAGCAATTCTTATAAATATCCCTGTAAAATTTTGATATATGCATGAAAGGTTGAATATAATACTCAGGAATAGTACAACTTTCTATCAGTGAAAAAGTTTAAGAATCGGTTCAATAATTTCAGAGATACCCATTGAGCGTAATGTAATTATTATGAGTGTTCCTGTAAAGGAACTATTTATGGTGCATGCATAAAAGGTAGCCTGTAATACTCAGAAATAGTGTAGCTTTCTATTAGTGAAAAAAGTTTAAGAATTAGTTAAGGAGTTACATACATACCCATAGAGAGTAATGTAATTCTCTGAGTGTCCGTGTAAAAGAACTATTTATGCTATATCCATGAAAGGTAGCCTATAATACTCAGGAATAGTGTAGATTTCCATCAGTGAAAAAAGTTGTAGAATCGGTTCAGTAATTTCAGAGATACCCATGAAACAGAAAGTAATTGTTATGAGTGCCCCTGTAAAAGAACTATTTACGTTGTATGCATGGAAAATAGCCTATAACACTCAACAATACTGCAGCTTTCTATTAGCCAAAAATGTTTAAGAATCCGTTAAAGAGTTACAAAGATACTCATGGAGCGTAATGTATTACAATTATTAGAAGTGTCCCTATAAAAGGAATATTTATCTTTTATGGATGAAAGGTAGCCTATAATATTCAGGAATAGTGTAGCTTTCTATTAGTGAAGAAAGTTTTAGAATCGGTTCAGTAGTCATAGAGATTCCCTACAGAGTACTGTATTAGTGTACTCTATTATTTTAAGTGTCCCTAAAAGAACTATTTATGTCATATGCATGAAAGGTTGCCTATAATACTAAGGAAAAAAGTAGAGAATCATTTCGGTGCTTACAAAAATGCCCTTAGTGCATAATCTAATTACTATGAGCAGTAGCGCAGCCAGAAATTTTTTTTAGGGGGGGTCCAAATTACTCGGACTCGGGAGATCAGACCCCCCCTCCCCTTAAATGATCATGTTGCTGCTCACAGGGCCCCCGTAAATGACACCCATATAAGTTTTTCTAGGGGAGGGGGGGGGGACTGGTCGTCTCAGACAGGCACTCAGCAGTCATCCCTTCCCCGGAAGAAATGTTTCACGAATTTTACCTTTACAGAAAACATTTGAAATTTTACCCTCAGGCCCCCAGAAAGCGCCGAATCAGTGGGAATACCTATATTCTCTCCCCCCCAGTGGCGGACTTTGCTCTTGAGAGGTCCGAGGCGCAACTCAATTTTGAGGCCTCCCTCCTCCAAAAAAAAAAAATCACTAACTCTAACTCCTTTACATTATTACTAATTATTCACTAAATAAACACCAGCATACGTCTAAGTATAACCCAGCAACTGCAGTTTTATATTGATTATTTTTCACTGTTAATTAATTACGTCAAATTACTTTTTGTGGACCACAGGCAAATGTCTTGTTTCAGTCATGAAAATTTTAACTACAGGTACTTTTGAAGGTCAGAACAAGGGAAACTTGATCAGAAACATGACTTTGACATCACAAAGTTCAGAAGAATTCTTTACTTGGATAAAATGAACCAAAAATTTAACATTCCTTCAAGAACATATATTTATAAATATTTAAATATATTCATAAATTTCCCGTTTGGAACTGCAAAACTAAGCAGTTTAAAAGTAAACTTTCTGTTTAGTCTAATTTTTGTCTTTATTCAAAAACTGTCAATAAGTTTAGGACTATTAATAATGAGTAATTAGGTATGAATAATATACACACATTATTCTATATTTTAAATAGAATTAAAAAAAACTACAAGAGAAATTAAAAAAACAATACTTTAAGTAGTTAAAGTACAAAAAATATTATTGACTTAAAAATAAATTCCACTTTATAATGGGTAAATGGGTATGCTCTAAGCTTCGGTCCTAGGTTTATTATTAATGTTTAGCATTTTCATCTGCGACTATAAAATACATGCCGTATTTATAATATAGTTATCATAAATATTTTCTAGTTGAAAACAAAAAATTAAATTAATCATCATTTGTTTTTTAAGTTTTTAATTAACTGTGTATGACATTCCAGTTCAAAATTTGTCTATCGATTTTAACCCACTATCATCCGATCGAGCTGAAACTTTGCACGCATGTGAAATTTCGGTGACTCTAAGTATTGCTTTCTTTAATTTTTCAATATTTTTTTAACTATCAAATATCTTCCCCCAACCCCCCCCCCCAAAAAAAAAGTGTTATCGCACATGTATGAGCTCATATCTTTTTAATTATTGGTCGGCAATTTTTTAGCATTGCATACTCGGAAAGTTTCGATTCCAAAAAAAGATAAAATCGGTTATCCCTAGCTTAAATTTTTAATTTTTAGTGATTTTTCGAAAGAAGATAAATTATTGTTTCCAATTTCTTTTACATCGTGACAACCAACAAGAATTATATATTCTAGGTATATTTGAAAATTTCACTGAATACAGAGTGTCCTTTCCTAAATCATTTAAATGAAGAACGGCTGAAAAATATAAAATATTTAATTTTTGACAAATTTTTCAATCTCAAGCTGTAAAATAAAGCGGTTCAATCTTTTCTCTTTTAAAATGAGAAATATTCTTATCAGACAGTACACTTTTTGATTTGGGGGTGGGGGGCGGCAATCTATAAAGCAGGTGTATTTGAATGTCCTACTGCAATACCAGCTACTGAGCCGCAATCTGATTCAGTGCGGCCCAACCAGTGGCTGAGCGCATAGAACTCTAAACTGGGAGACGGAAGGTGCCTGGTTCAAAACCAGGTCGCGTCCGCCAACCTAACCGTTAGGAATTTTCCGTGGTTTCTTCCAAAACTTAGCGTAAATAGGGGTTAGAATCCCTTAGAAAGACCCCCCAAGGGGAGCACCCACACCCATCGGCATAGATCCCACTTGTAGATAATTGGCCGTAATCCCCCAACCCAACCCAACTAATTGATTCCGGATAGGAAAAAGGCATAGGGACCCTCTGCACCTGTATTTTTTTGGATAAAATATAGTGAGCAAATTAAAACAATGCAAAAAAATCTAGGAATTTTTCTTGGGAATAATGGACAGTTGAGGGCCCTAAAATTCCAAGTAATGTTGCATGAAAATACCAGGAACTTTATTGAACAGCCCAGGAAAGATCCACTGAATTGCATATTGTTCAGTAAAGTTCTTGGTATTTTCGTGCAACTTTCCTTGGAATTTAGGGCACCTCAGCTGCCTATTATTTTCAAGGAACACTACTGGAATTTTTTTTTAATTATTTTTCTTTTTTACAATTCTAGTCATTTTTAAGTGAACTGCCTGTTTTTTAAGGTCGTGAGACCACTATTCGGTTAAGTGACGGGTTGAACGAAACAGTAAAGTTTTCAAAGGGAAATGTATACTTTCTGTATAGTATTTGTAAGTCTAACTTATCCTTATTTCCAAGGAACGTTTCTGGATATTTTTACAGTGAAATACGGAATTAAAGCATCAATTACTTATAAACTAAAAGTATTCGTATTTAGTTTAGATTATGGCCCAATGCTGTGAAGAGGAAAGGGAGTCACCAAAGAAAAGATTGTTCAAAAACGCTTTCTACTCTAGAAGCAATCCTGAAACTATGAACAATGTCTCTTGAACAGATATTTACATATAGTTTTTTTCTTTCTGAAAACCGAATTTGGAGGCCCCTTAGAAATATGAGGCCCGAGGCGCGCGCCTCATGCGCCTATTGGGAAATCCGCCACTGTCTCCCCCTTTTGGCAAGCCAGCGTATAGCCAGGGGGATATAGGGATTGATATCCCCCCCGACACTTTGGCATAAATTTAACGTTAGCTGTTAGACTTTTGTCTTGCAGAAATTTCAATTGTTCGGTGTAATGCAAATCAATCAAATAACGTTTGCCATTATAAAAATGTATTATTGTAATAAAATTGCTAGTTATAAGCTTTTATACATTCTTATAAGAAAAACGAAAGAACTAACGGAAAACTGTAAGCCTCTAATCGTTAACGACCGCTTTTCGAGATGGTGGAGTTCTTTGTTTCTTAACACTAAATAAAATACATTCAGGTGTTCTAATTCTAGTCCTATGTTCATATTTATTCTATTCATTAAAAAGTATCTCTCCTCTTTTAAAAACCTTTTTAATAAAACATAGCTCTAATAAATACACACAAACTCCGCATATCGTGTACTCTTATACAAAATATATCCAAAGAAAAATACTGAAAAGAAAAATTAATAAATCCCGTTCAAATTTTAACTAAATAGAAATTGTAAAATATTATTTATATACAATTATCATACAAACATGAAACATGTCAATTGAAGAAATTCATTATTGAAGAAATTAATTCACAAAATTATACATCAGCTCACATACATAGTTTGTAGGTCTATTCAGGGACGTAGAAAGTAGGGGAGCTGGGGGAGCTGTGGCTGAAATATTTCCCTGAAATATTTTAAACGGGCTCAGTACACCCGTGAGAAATTCTCCCATGTTTATGGTACATTGTTTACCTCAAACCTGATTTCAAAAATATAGTCTACTTTTTCTAGGAAATTCACACAATATACCGCAAAGAGTCAAAAGCCAAGAGCCAAAAGAGCAGCTCTCCATATGTATTCGATACTTATCTAAATATTTATTTTTCGCATAGTTGGTAAAAAATAAGAAAAATTACTCAGCCTGGACACTCCGACTTGCCTAACTATACAGTCATATTTTGAAAGATTTATTACACCGAACGTTTAAATTCATGTACTAAATAAAGCTCTTTTTTTGCGGGGGGGGGGGGGGAGAGATAAAGGAGATAAAGGTGATTTAAAACGGGGACTGTTTTGAAGAGAACTCTTCCCCAGTGGTCTTTAAAAAGGAAGATAATAAACAAGTAGTCTTAATTTTTTCAAGTAGTTTATTCTAGCTATCGCACTTTAAAATAGAATTAATAAAAGAATAACTGTAAATTTAAAAATTACTCTCCATGACAACAATTAAAGACATTATTTAAATAATGGTATCTCTTGTAAAAGTAATATTTTATCACATTATTCACGCAATTTTAATTTTCCTATTAAAATTCTTTAAAACTTTAATGTTTAAAAATTTTTTACTCAGAAAAAACTGAAATTAATTTAAAAAAAACTTTTACTTTTTAATATATCTGCTGCAAGTACAAAACATGCGTTCACTATTTCAAGTTTTGTAAAAAAAATAAATGCAATAGTTGATTCTTCAATTGACAGGAAAAAAAAATTTCAATAGGCTAATTATGAACTTATTGATTCATCATGTATGATTTATTTAAAAAACAATGAAAGAAAAGGAAATTAAAAAAATGTGTGAATGTCGTCTTGTGAGTCGATTGTGTAAAGTCTCAAAATCCTTATTTGTTATATTACCTCGATCCTTCATTACCTAAGAAATTGTTAAAATAAATAAACAGCTCTTCATATATTTTAGCATAATATGTGTTTAAAAAGTAATAATATTTGACACAAACTGGAATTCAAAAAAAGGTAATTTAATGTATTTTTTATCATTGACTACATTGTAGTTGCCAGTAATAATAAGCTTATGATATAGTTTTAAATAATCTTTATAAGTTGGATCATTACATCTTGTATACATGCAAGTACGATTGTCTATGTTTAGAAAATTCTTGGCTAATTATAAATAAAAACCACTTCAACCATCTGCTAGATTATACTTGAAAGATCTTTTTATATTAAGATTTTTACTGATAATAAATTATGAACCACGTCTGTGTGATTCCACCTCCTCTGTTGTGTAAAGTTATTTTGAAATTTAATCAAGTAAAGTTTACCTCTTTGTTAATTTAGAGCCCCATATCAAGAGGATGAGCTTGAGATTCAGCACCCTCAAAGGTTTCTTTCGGTGCAACAGATTTTTCACCGGGTCCGGGCCCGTCGATACTATCAGCAGTCTTTGATGCTGCACGATCACCATCATCGGCTTTAATTTTTCTTCTCGAAGAAACATAAAATCGTTTCACTTTGGGTTTTCTTTCTTTTTAAACTGGACGAATTCATGATCGTAAGAAACAAAGAACAAGAACCCAAAACTTAAACTTCAGCTTACAAATTAAAGGCATCCAACTTAAGTGAATTCACTGAACCATTCGAAATTCAGTTATACCACACCTAAGCTCCCAGCAGACCCTCTTTTTTATTATTTGTTGTGTGTGTGTGCGGTGTATATTCACTATTTGAATACTGTGGCTTGTTTATCTCAAGAAAAGAAGAGTGGTGTGCTTGAAGACTACAATATAGGCAATATATTTTCCGCTTTCCTTCATGACAATTTTGTTATCAGCTAATTGTAGCATGAATAGATTCTTTCTGAGGATATTCCGTTCCTTTGAGCTACAAGGGTGCGAATTACTCCCCTTTACATTGTCCGATTCGTCCATCCTAGCCCCACAAATTCCCTATCAGAGACACGACTGGAGATTTATTGCCTAAGGAGTCTCTATGACGGTGCTTGCTGGAAGCCTTTGATGATTTTATCTTGCGTCCTCCTTTTCAAGCCACTATGGATACAAAGTTTAAAAAGATTTTTTTTTTAAAGAAAAGACACTTTTTAGAGAATAAATTTGGAAAAAAAAGAAGCAAAAGAGAAAAAATGGGCCCTTTTTACGGAAAAAAATGGGCCCCTTAAATTGGTGGCCCATGGGCCCCACTCGCCCTGTAGATAAACGGACCCTGCTCATAGCGGCCCCTTAGCTCATAGGGGGGGTCCGGACCCCCTGGACCCCCCCCGTCGCTGCGCCACTGACTATGAGTGTCACTGTAAAAGAAATATTGGCAATATATGCACGAAAGGTAGTTTATAAAATTAGAAATAGTGAAGCTTTCTGTTAGTGGAAAATTCGTTAGAATCGTTCCAGTAGTCACAGAGATGTCCATAGCGCGTAATGTATTACAATTATTTTGAGCATCCCTGTAAAAGAACTATTTATGCAATTGCTTGAAAGGTAGCCTGTATGTTAATCCAGAGTATAAGCTGTCTTTTTTACAAATTTTATTCAAATTCGTTTAGCCGCTTTTGCGCGATTAAATCCCAAACGCACAAAAATGTAAACTTTCACATTTATAATATTAATAGGATGACTTTTAACAAACAGAAGTATTTGTTAAAATATACGGTATTATAATGCTTTTACATATTAGAATTATTTTGATTATCTCTATAAAACAACTATTTATGCTGTAAGCATGAAATGAAGCTGATAATGTTCAGGAATATTGTAGCTTTCTATCAGTGAAAAAAGTTTTAGAATAGGTTCGAGATTCTAATAAAGCATAATGAATTAGAATTATTTTAAGTGTCCCTGTAAAAATGGCTATTTATGTTATATCTATGAAAGGTAGCCTGTAATACTTAGGAATAGTGCTTTCTTTCTGTGAAAAAAGTTTTACAATCAGTTAAGTTGTTACAGAGTAGTTACCACGAGAGCGTAATGTAATTCTTTGAGTGTCTCTGTAATAGAAATATTTCTGATATACGCATGGAAGGTAGCCCATAATGTATAGGAATAGTGTAGCTTTCTATTAGAGAATAAAGTAGTTTTAGAATCAGATCACTAGTTTTAAGATGCCCATACAGCGCATTAGAATTACTTTAAGTTTCCTTCTAAAAAAGCTATTTATGTTTTATGGATGAAGGGTAGTCTCTAATAGTATGAATAGTGTAGGTTTCTATCTGAGAAAAAAGATTCAGAAGCAGTTAAGTAGTTACAGAATAGTTTACTCTAGATACTCAATGTATTTCTATGTGAGTGTGAAAAGAACACTATGTGATATATGCAGAAAAGTTAGCTCATGATACTGAGGCATAGTGTAACTTTCTATGAGTGAAAAAAATCTTTAGAATCTGTTGAGTAGTTAGAGAGATGTCCATAGAGCGAATTGTATTAGAATTATTTAAAGTGCTGTAAAAGAAGCATTTATGTTATATAAATGAAAGGTTGCCTATAATACTCAAGGAATTGTGCAGCTTTCAATCAGTGAAAAAAGTTTTAGAATCGGTTCCATAGGTGCAGAGATACCGTAGAGCGTAATGTATTTCTGAGTGTCCCTGTAAGAACTATTTCTGATATATGCATGGAAGGTAGCCCATAATGTTCAGGAATAGTGTAGCTTTCTATTCGTGGAAAAAGTTCTAGAATCTTTTCAGTAGTTACAGAGACAGCTTATTGTATTAGAATTATTTTAAGTGTCTCTATCAAAGAACTATTTCTGATATATGCATGAAAGGTAGCCTATAATATTCAGGGAAAATGTAGCTTTCAGTGAAAAATGTTTTAGAATCGGTTACGCAGTTACAGAGTTGCCCTTGGAGCATAATCTAATTCCTATGTGTGTCAATGTAAAAGATCTATTTGTGCTACATGCATGAAAGGTAGCCTGTATGTTAATCGAGGGTGTAAACTATCTTCATTCCAAATTTTATTCAAATCCATAAAGCCGTTTCTGCGTGATTGAGTAACAAACATCCAAACACACAAACATGCAAACTTTCACATTTATAATGCTAATAAGACGACCTTTAATAAAGAGGCATAATTGTTAAAATCAGTGCAAAAAATATACGGTGTAATAATGCTTTGTAAAATTGTGTCAATAATATATAGGGTAAGCAAGAAATAAGTTGCTCACTTCAGAACGCTCTAGATTGCCTTGTATTGGTACAAATGAGATAAAATTTGAACTATGGGTAATTCAAACGATGGACTTGACATTTATTAAATAAAAATTTTAGTACAAAAATTCACCAAAAATGGCGCCATAACCCAAAATCGCATTTATTTACCTGTATTGCAAATGTAGAATGTCATTTGCATTACAGCGCATGCCAATTCGCATTATTCTTTGAATAAAAATACGGCGGATTCTGCAGAAGCATTAGTTACTTCTCTGAACATTATACCTACGTTGTAAGAAAAGGCGCTACTGGTAAAATTGTTCGACCACAACCAACAGAACTCCGTTGCAGCTTTAAAAGAATTCCGTCGTTTGAAGCGGATACGAAGAGGTCCAGTGTCTCCTCTTCCATAAAGCCATATGCTTTACGGAAGATGATACAAAAATTTGAAACAACCGGGAAACTTCTCATTCTTCCTGGCAGAGGGCAAACGCAAATCCCGTCTTCTAGCGTCGAAAATGCAGCTATAGCGGTCATTGAAGGCAGCAGTCAGTCGCCGCATGATAGTGTGAGCGTACCAGCTGTATCCTGCGTAGTGGATATGCCGTATTCGACTGTACGGAAAATTTTACAGCAGATTTTGTATTTTTATCCTTACAAAATCAAGCCCGTGCGCCAAATGCAGGACGGGGACTTTGAGGTTCGTAAAACTTTTGCACTTCAGTTCCTTGCTCGAATGGTGGGTGACGTCACTTGGCCATGGAACATTCTATGGAGTGATGAAGCTCTTTTTTACCTCAATGGGCAAGTTAATACCCATAATTGTCGAATTTGGGCAGTGGAAATCAACACGCTATCCAGGAACACCCCTTACATTCTGGAAAAGTGACACTATGGTGTGGTTTTACGAATACCTTTATGATTGGACCGTATTTTTTTGAAGAGATAACTGCAAATGGAATCCAAAAATCTTCCGTTACAGGACAACAGTACTGTGATACGCTGAGGAATTTTCAAATCCCACAACATCAACAGAGTGGATGTCTTTAGGACATCATTCTTATGCAAGATGGTACACCTCCTCACATTGACCGTCTTGTATAGCAACTGCTAAGACAGAATTTCAGATGAACCGGTAATCAGTCGTTATTTTCTAATAGCATGGCCTCGTTGTTCGCCAGATATCACGCTATGCGACTTCTGGTTATGGGGTTTCCTGAAGGACAAAATCTACCTTCAATGGCTATCATCTGTGCCAAATCTGAAGCACAGCATTCGGCGCCATGTTCTTGATATTCCGGGACTTTCTCCGGTCAGCTGTGGAAAATTTGGTTCTACGATTAGAGCATATATTGATGAACGTAAAGTGGGAGTTAAAGTTTTTTATATTACCTTACATTTATAAAGCATATAAAATACGTTTATGTGTGTTGCAGCGCCAGGGCCGGCCCAAGGGGGGTGCGAATGTAGGCGATCGCCTAAGGCCCCGCGCTTATAGAGGCCCCGCTCCTGGGCCATTTTATTGCTATCTCATAAGACATGATAGAGAAGAGGCCCCGTTCTTGCGCTTCGCAAGAACGGGTCCCGCACGCCCCTCGGGCCGTCTCTGGCAGCGCCACCTATCGGCGGACTGTTGTACTAAAAGTTTTTTTTATAAATGTCAAGTGCATTATTTGAATTACCGGTAAGTCAAATTTTAACTAATTTGGACCAATAGAATGCATTCTAGAGCGAGAGCTCTCTGAAGAGGGCAACTTATTTCTTGCTAACCCTGTACTTTGAAATAATAGACTATACCTTAGCCAAGAATTCCTCAATAATATACTTTGAAAGAATGGACTAAACATTTATTGAAGATTGACTTTTAAAAAAGGCATCTAATTGTTCAGATGAATGCAGGAGTATAAATGTTTTTTTTCAGAATATGTGTTAATTATATACTTAGAAACAATGTAATAAACCTTTATTAAAAATGACTTTAAACAAAGAAACTAACTATTAGTATCAATGAAAAAATTTGCGTTATAACAATTCTCTGTACCGCAATTGCGGTACAACAACAAGAATATGTGTTAATAATACACTTAGAAAAAATTTAGTAAACCTTTATTAAACATTACTTTCAACAAAAGGACGTAGTGGTTAGAATTAATGAGAAAACACACGGTACAACTATGTTATATAAGAATGTGTGCCAATAATATAGTACTTTACACAGTGAACTAAACCTTTATTAAAAATGTCTTCCAACAAGTAGTCGTAATTGTTAGAATAATGCAAAAAGACCTGGTATAACAATGCTCCTTAAGAATTTGTGTCAATAATATACCTAGAAACATTGAATTAAACCTTTATTACAAGAGCCTTTCAACAATTTCAACAATGGGCGTAATTGTTAGAATCAATCAAAAAATATACGGTATAACTATGCTCTTTAAGAATACGTGTCAATAATATACTTAGAAACAATGTAAGAAACCTTATTAAAAATGACATTCAACAAAGGGTCGCAATGGTTAGAATCAATGAGAAAATATGCCATACAACTATGCTCTTTAAAAATGTGTGTCAATAATATACTTTGACACAGTGAACTAAACCTTTCTTAAAAATGGCTTTCAAGAAGGCGTCGTAACTGTTAGAAATAATGCAAAAATACACGGTATAACAATGCTCGTTCAGAATGCGTGTCAATAATATACTTTGAAACAGTGAACTAAACCTTTATTACAAGAGCCTTTCAACAATGGGACTAATTATTAGAATCAATGAAAAAATATGCGGCATAACAATGTTTTTTTAAGAATATGTGTCAATACTATACGTTGAAACAGAGAACTAAAACTCTATTAAAAATGTCTCCCAACAAAGGACGTAATTGTTAGAATCAATGAAAAAATATACGGTATAACTGTGCTCTTTAAGAATGTGCGTCAATAATATACTTAGAAACAATGTAATAAACCTTTATTAAAAAGGACTTTCAAAAAAAAAGGGACGTAATTGCTAGAATCAATGAAAATATACGGTACAAATATGCTCTTTAAGAATGTGAGTCAATAATATCCTCTGAAACAGTGAACTAAACCTTTATTAAAAATGGCTTTCAAAAAGGGGTCGTAATTGTTAGAAATAATGTAAAAACACACGGTACAATAATGCTCTTTAAGAATGTGAGTAAATAATATACTTTGAAACAGTTAACTAAACCTTTATTTAAAAATGGCTTTCAACAAGGGTTGTAATTGTGTAAGAAATAATGCAAAAATACACGGTATAATAATGCTCTTAAAGAATGTGCGACAATACCTAGAAACAATGTAATAAACCTTTATTACAAACGCCCTTTAACAAAGGGACGCAATTGTTAGAAACAATGAGAAAATATACGGTATAACTATGCTCTTTAAGAGTATGTGTGTCAATTAGTGGCGTAGTCAAGGGGGGGGGGAAGGGAGGTCACATCCCCTATGAAGAACTTTCTGCCATACAAAATGTATATTCTTCACTCCCTTATCACACACACGTATACAGACATGTGAGCTACAGTAGTCGTAGCCCCCCCCATGAAAAATTTCTGGCTACGCCACTGCTGTTAATAGTATACTTTGAAACAGTGAACTAAACCTTTATTATAAGAGCCTTTCGACAATGGGACGTAATTGTTAGAATCGATGAAAATATACACGGTATAAAAATGCTCTTTAATACGTGTCAATAATAAACACTGAAACAGTGCACTAAAACTTTATTAAAAATGATTCTCAACAAAAAGCATAATTGTTAGAATCAACGAAAAAAATATACGGTATAACCATGGTCTTTAACCCATTAAACGCCGCTATGAGAATCGGATAGAAAATTTTTAATGTATATATATATATTACATACATTGCATGCCTCTATTATAGAACAGTTGAATTTTTTTTTTTTAACTCAAAGCGTTTAGAAAATATAGCATGTTCCCGTAGCGGGAGCTTTGGCGTCTTATGGGGATAAATGTCTTTCTCCATTTTGGATACAGCAATTCCTTTTTGTACGCAGATGCTTCTCAAAACTGTATATATAAAGTAATTATTATTTCTGTTGCTACTTTAAATGTACGAAACCAGCTAGTGAAGTTCCAAACCTTTCTTTATTGTTGAACGGTAGTTTTATATAAGAAAGTCATAAAGACAAAATTTCACTTTTTAAAAATTAGAAAAAAAAAACATTAAATTAAAATATATTGTTCTGATAAAAATATATAACACACCCTATAGAGTAAATCTTTATATAAAATGTGTATTTCATAAATTGCGTTAAAATATTTTAAGGAAAAAAATATATAATAGGTGTTCCCGTAACGGGAGCTTTGGCGCTTAATGGGTTAAGAATATGTGCCAATAATATACTTAGAAACAACGTAAGAAACCTTTACTAAAAATGACATTCAACAAAGGGAGTAATTGTTAGAATCAATGAGAAAATATACGGTACAGCTATGCTTTTTAAGAATATGTGTCAATAATATAATTTGAAAGCGAACTGACCATTCTTAAAAATGACTTTCAAGAAGAGGTATCTACGAGTATCCCTGTAAAAGAACTCATTGTGATATGCATACATTACGCTCTACAGGTATCTTTGTAACTACTGAGCCGAATCTAAAACTTTTTTCAGTGATAGAAAGCTACACTATTCCGGAGTATTATAAGCTAACTTTAAGCATGTATCCCAAATAGCTCTCTTACAGGGACACTAATAAGAATTACATTATGCTCTAAGGGCATCTCTAACTACTAAACCGTTCATGTATATATATATCGATTCTGTAATAGAGAGCCTCCGAACTCAGAAATAAGTGGTGTAACGACGAAAATCTGCCAAAGGGGAAAAAAAAAGAAAGTAATTTAAATTGAAGGCTAGAGAAATAAGTGTCGGCTAAGCTTTTTTTCTCCCGGAAATGCGAATGAATTCTGTGCTACATTTTGTTTTTAATTTTTTACACAACGTTTTCTTAACATTTTAAAATTCTATTTTGTTTGTTTGTTTTCCGACTATTTTTATCGTTAAAATGAAACGAGGGGTTGAGGGTTGCGGAGCCCGCGAACCCTCAAATAATTCACATAAAAATTAATTGTTAGTTAATATTTTTGAAATTTATTTTGTTTAGATTCTTAAACCTAAATTCTTGTAACAAATATTCAGATTTTATTAGTGTGTCCGGTTGGAAAACACTTAGGAAATGCAATTTAGTAGCTACTTTCTCCTTGGTGTCGTCAATAGCGGCATTTTTGACACCAAAAATCAAGGTAGGATGTATATTGAA
Source organism: Cheiracanthium punctorium (assembly GCA_038373885.1). NCBI lineage: Eukaryota > Metazoa > Arthropoda > Arachnida > Araneae > Cheiracanthiidae > Cheiracanthium > Cheiracanthium punctorium. The sequence goes on from JAWZYV010018487.1 coordinate 38,516, forward strand.
GCCTAAGAGTTGCGTGCATCGGGCAACGATTATAAAACACTTTCCATCAAAATCTAGTTAGTGCATGTGATTTAAGTTTCCTAAGGTTGGGTACGGTGGTGCACCCAGGACTTTGGTACAGGGGGGACTGGGACTTCAAATTCTGCTGAACTCGGTTGTAGTGATCTCGATAATAGTGATAACTCTCTTATAACGTCAACATATTCTTTACCACTTGCCCATAGAACACAAGCCCACCGTCAACGTAACTCATTATAGGGTCGTAAATAATTATTCGATCTTTTCAATGTTATTATGTTCAAGTTTAACTTTATACTAGGGAATGCAATCCCGCACTGTTTTTCAGTTTGCAGGATTTCGGGATTGAGACTTTCTGATCCCGCGTGATTGCGGGATCCCGCAGGATTAGCATTTCATTCAGCTAAGAATTCATTTCAATAGAGAAAAATAGGAAAAATTACGATTTTAAGCATCATGAAGTTTAACTTCAGTAGTAATAATTAATGTTATTTGATAATTAATGCAATAACTTACAGAAAAATGAAAATTATAGTTATGATATTCAAAGTAATATACTCAGTTCTTAGTTTCTAAAGAAGAACGTAAAAAAGGCAATGTGTATGTCTGTGTAAAGAGTCACTCGTCTTCCTAGTCTTGATCTAATTTTAGTAAAATAGTTAAAAGCGTGAATTATATAAAAAAACTAAAACCTAAAATTAAAACTTTTTATAATGGATTTGTGATTGTTGGCAAAGAGAAAAATTAATATGAAGTATTTCTGTTCATTTGGAAATCAGGAAGTTAGCGAAAAATTTAGATTACAATATATCCAGACTCCCACTGAAGGATAATTAGAAAAATTAAAATTTGTAATTATTGATTCATGTGTTCTGAATTGTGAGATACATACATAATTGTGAGATGCATACATATATGCAACAATTGTTGGTCAACGGATGATTGTAAAGATTGTGTAAAATTGTAATAAAACTAAATTATTTCTCAATTTCAATACCGCGAATAATGGTCCTAATCCCGCAAAAAATTTGTGCGGGATCGGGATTGCATTCCCTACTTTATACATACACTAACTCTATGTACTTATTATATAAAACCAACATCCCCCTTTTCCTTTTTTTCCCGGAGAAAAAAAAAAGAAACAAAGAAATGATCTGAGGGCATTTAAATAAAATATTTTAATACATTAGTTACAATTTTCAATGCTTTTCACACCTAATTCTCCGGCTGTTTTTTGGAGTGGGGTGGGGTGCGCCAATGGCTGGGTATATACTAACGCAGCAAGGCAAGAAGGGGCACAAAATCCTTCCCTCCGTCAGTAGAATAAAGAGATTCAGAAATTTTAGAATTGAAATTGAAATTTTACAATGGGCTTTTTAAACATAACACTTGCATTAAAATAAAAATAATTCAATTTAATAAAATTTTCGAACTTATTTTTTAAATTAAGTATTTGAACTCAGGATCTCGAATCAGTCTTAAGTACACATATGAACAAAGCAAATCTCCCTTCTGAAAGAGCAGGTGAAGTTTAATTAAGTTAATGATAGCATAACGAATAAAATCTTTTTCAAAATGTATTAAATGATAATTTCATAGGAGAGAAGAAAATGCATGTAGTCAAATGTAAAAACACTATTCTGCAAAACATTACTCCAGTTAATATTTCAAAATACCCTAACAACAAGTACAAACGAGAAAACAGAGTACGAGAAGTACAAACGAGAAAAATTCCAAAATTTGGATTATTATTTTATTTACTTGCAAACATTCATCAGAGATAATTTTTATTAATATAAAATATTATTTTTTATTTCACTACATGATGAAATATCCATAAAGAGAATCGACTTCAATTAAATGTCGCACTACTTTAAGACAGAAAAACTGATCACATTTAAATTACATTTTTTTGCCAACTTTTTACAGATTGCAGTTAAAATTATTAAAAAAAACATAAGCTATGAAGTAATAAATATCTCCTTTCCCAGTATTAAAACAAACCAAACAGATATACAAACCATCACATAAGGTTATAAGCACTCTCTTCTAAACATACATATATTAAACGGATTTCCGTAATTTTGATTGTAAAATCAAAAAAATAAATAAAAATAAAATAAAATAAAATATACTTTTAAATTCATTCTCATAGTATTTGCACAGCAGGAACTATGAGGGAGTTGTCGGAGGTGGATTAAGAGAAACATCCTCTCGGCCGTTTACGTGACGTATAGTGAAATTAATATATCCATGAAGTACGCTGAGGACTTTGAAAACAGGAAGACGACTCGAATTCAGAAAAGCTACATTTATTGAAGGTAACAGCAAAAACAGTCTTGACGTAAGCAACTTCAATTACGTTCAGTACATTGTTTCATAAAATAACACCAGGAATATATCTAATTGTTCCGGCCACACGGCATGCCGGAGTTCCATAAAAAAACGAACACAACCTCCTCTGACGGAAAGCAATCGAGAAGTGTTACTAAAGTCTTCCTACAAAACTGCCAGCACTCTACAGGTTGGCGAGTAAAATATGAGCGCTCATAAGCCACTGCCCCACGTGACAACCACCGTCCGGTAGGCGTAAATAATATAAAAATTTGAAACCAACGGATTAAATGATTAATGCCAAGACAGAAGTGCCAGAATTTGGCGAATGCCAATACATAAGGCTACAACCCCGTGAGAAAAGCGAAGGGGCGACCGGGAGGCGCCAAGAATTTACACAGCATATGCTAAAGCGAAATTAATTTAGAAGGGAAACCCGAAAAATCCCAGACACAGCGTCGCGAAAGAAAGAATATGTTATCGAGCCGAGAAACAGAGTGGAGAGAGATTAATACGGAATACGAAATTTTGATTTAGAAAGACGAAACATAGGAACATTATTTTAAGACGCGAAAAATATGTGAACTTCGTCACATATATCTTTCCACAGCCCAACAAAAAATTTTGACGCCAGAATTTTTTTTTTTTTTAAATAAAGAACTTTAACCCTTGAATTAAACAGAAAGCCTAACATGCAGCGCTTATGAGGGCTCATCACAAAATACCATTTGCAAAAATATCAACATTATTCTGCTACAAATAAAAACAATATAAAACGATTCAATTATCCATTACATATCAAAATTACACATGTGCAAAAACTAAAGAAAAGTAACCTTGAATATTCAAAATAATATATGTACATATGATGTCATAAATGTGAGATCTCTTTATACGAACAACTTTGCAGATAACATTGCACGTGCAAAAACATTTACTTTTAAAGTCCTTTGCATTATCAACGTCCATGCAAAATAAGAAATGAAAGTTTCTCAATATTATTAACAAATCTCAACTATACTTAGTGCACTTAATCAGGTTTAAAATTTTAAAATAAAGTTCAAAGATGAAGCTTCTGAATAAATGAATGTCAAAGAAGATTCTAATAAAAGTCATGACATAATTTAAATAAATCAAGTCAAAATGATTGCAATCAAATACCTGAAATGTGTCCAATGCAATTTAGTTGCAGTACAGGTATTGCTATCAACTTTCAAAACAAACTCTCTCTTTTTTCTTGAAGTTTATTTATTTATTTATTAATATATATATATTTTTTAATATCAAACACAATTTACTTCATGAAAAACATAATAAAAACTTTCAATGAATAAAATATCAAAACATATATAATTTTTTTTTTTTTAAACATGAGCTTCAAAACAAATTAAGATTTTTGTGACCAAAAACAGGAAATTTTCAAACAGACGAAACATGAACATAAACAGTATTTGCAAAAAAATGGTAAACACAAAAGAAAAATGTATGTTTGTGTGTGTAAAGAAGGTGCAGGTTAGAAAAACCCATTAAATTGTGTAGAAAGGAAAAAGAAATGTCAATTGTGCTGACACAGCGACAAAAGACGGATGCATGACAAGGTTGACAATGCATCAAAAGTTAATCTTGTTACCAAAAAAAATGCGAGCTTAACAAGTATCCTATGGGGACACGGGCGAGGCATGCACAAGGCATTCAAGTTCCGACAGGGGGGGAAAAGAATGTCAAGTAGCACCTATATGTGTAGCAAAACATGGAGACCAAAGTGACAGTGTGAGAAAGTGTAAATTAAAACTTACAAAAGTGCAAAAAGCACGTGTGAACAGAAGCTAAATCTCTTCTCAACAACGGGGCGCATGGGACTTGTAAATTTGGAACGACTTAGCTTCAGGGAAAATTACAAAAAGGGACCGCCAATAAGAAAAAACAAAGCATGACACCAAGAAAAGAAATGATTCCCAACAACCAAACGCTCACCTACAGAAAACTATTGTTCCTTTTTTTTTTTTTTTTTTTTTTTTTTTAAATATTAACAACAACTTGATTAACTAAGTTTCATGAAAAAGAGATACATATCATACAGTATACTGAAGTGTACATCTTTAAAAATACTGGACCAGCCAGATACAAACAAGATATTATACAACAGTGTACAAAGCAAGGAAGTGTCTGTGGGTACCTTCACAAACACACCATTACTAAAACGAAAATATGCATCTACTTTCTAGGTCTTAAATTATACTGATTATGTGAAGTTGTAGGTAGATTAAAATTATCTGTAAAACCATTATGGTAGTGATTATTACTATGTAAAGAAAGATATTCAGAACGTGGAGGAGCTAAAATTAATCTATCAATATGTACTCTCTGAGGTTCGAGATGGGGAGCTTGCAAACGTCTAATAGAGAAAGAAACAGGTGAGTGTTTTTCAGTGATCACATAAGGACCTGTGAATTTAGGTTTAAATTTATCCAAAGACTTTTTATAAACAATGTCATTTACATTTAAATCTCTGAGCCTAGCATGTTGTGAGTGTCTCTGAAAGCGAATCGTTTGTGAAGAAATTATGTTTTGATAAGCTTTCTTATAAATAGAGTCTAATTCTTGCATTAATTTATAAGTGTGTATGTCATTAAGATTTGGCGGAGTTGTCTCAAAGTTAAATGTGTCAAACAGGGCCGGTTTGAGGCGTAGGCGACGTAGGCGGTTGCCTACGATTAAGTTTCTATCGAGGGGCGCCAAATTTAACTTTTTTTTCGTATTTCCCAACATTTTCCTTTTTTTTTCAGATAGGCGTACTGACTGCTCTCATCAAGTTTTTAAACAGTATTATTATCACAAATACTTTTAGACACTCCTGAAGTCTCCGGTGTGTATTGTCAGGAAGCGTTCTTTGATTGCTTCGTTCATTGCTTTTTCATTCATGGGAAACGTCCAGATGTCCACTGAATATTCAGGCCTCCACCTCCAGGCTATGCTAAATTACCTTCTTCCGTACATCCTCTGAATGGTCGGAAGAGGTGGTCTTTGGACCTGTTGATTCATTACTTTCGATAATTATTTTGAGTTGTCACTGCCACCTTACTGCAGATCTTATCCGGATGTTTAGAGAAATGGTTTCTAAAGTTACCTTCCTTCCCGTTATACTTAAAAGAAATGCCGCAAAAAATATAAGCCAAAACATACAAGCTATAATTAATTTTGAACAAAGCCACACAAAATCGAGTGTTTTTTCATTAAGTTAGCCCCTGCTTAAACAAAAATATTAATTTTAGACAATTCTGTGCCCCGGTGAATTAAAGTTCTGGGATATTTCTGCTTCCTAAGTTTTTCTCAGTCGTTAGAATCGGCTTTCCAATGAGGGCCGTAGCGAGGTTACCGCGGGGACGGTCTTCGCCTAGGGCGCAAACAGAAGAGGGGGTGCAAAATCTTGTTTTGAGGAGGTGCAAAATCTTGTGGGTGTTGCAAAATCTTGTTTTGAGGAGGTGCAAAATCGAGGGGGTGCAAAATCTTGTTCTGGGATATTTCTGTTTCTTGTTTTGAGGAGGTGCAAAATCTTGTTCTGGGATATTTGTGCTTCCTAAGTTTTTCTCAGCCGTTAGAATCGGCTTTCCAATGAGGGCCGTAGCGAGGTAACCGAGGGAACGCTCTTCGCCTAGGGCGCAAACAGAAGAGGGGGTGCAAAATCAGAAGGATCACGAGTTTTAAATATTTTTTCTAATTAGTGTTTCTTTTTTTCCGTTTTATCCAAAATAGTACATCTGTAGGGGGGAGGAAAGGATGGGATTTTATTACTATAATGATTCCGGACAAGGGCGGCAAATAGGGGACGCAGTCGCACCCCAAATTTAACAAGCATTTTATTTATTTCATATCCTGGATTTTAGAACACCAAATCTCGCAACCCCCCAAATAATGAAAAACTGAAATGCGACTTCCCGCCTCTAATTCCGGGAATTAAAGAATTATTAAGTTGCTGAATCTGCAGAAGGGGGGGGGGACATAATTCGGACGGTTCTGCTAGGTTACACTGGGCTACACTGCTGTTTCCAAATTAAACAGTAAACAGAATATATCACTCCAGTAGACAGGGATTTTTCAGAGCTTAAGTAAACGAAATTTCTATACAGTATAAAATTTCAAAAGATCATGCTAAAAAAAAAGTTTCAAAGGAAGATACCGTGTTTACTCGCGTAATAGTCAACCTCTCATATAATCGCACCCCAGTTTTGAAGCAGAAAAAAATTGCTTTAAAATTACAATATTATGATGTAGAAAATTTCCCCTCATAATAGTCGCACCTACACTTTAACAATGAAAAATTGGCAAAAAAAAGTGCGACTGTTACGCGAGTAAACACGGTATATTTCGGATTTCACTCCCTTAGTACGCTCTGGCAAATCATAATATATTCTAGAGCGAGGGCGACAAAGAAATCGTCAAAGTCATTTCACAAGAACAGAAAAATAAATTAAAAAGTAAATTTTTGCAGTTTTTTATCGTGTTGGCAAAAGGGAAATGTGTCCAATTTTGACGCCCTGCTTTAACAAAAATGTTTAATTTAGACATTTCTACCCCCCTGTGAATTACAGCTGTGGAAAGCTTCAGCCTTAAGTTTTTTGTAAAAGGGATTTGTTAAGTTTTTTGGCAAAAGGGAAATGTGTTAGACTTGACTGCCCCTGCTTTAACAAAAATTTTTATTTAGCATTTTCTGCACCCTTGTGAATTGTAACTGAGGAATGCTTCAAATTCCTGAGTTCGCAGCTCCTAGAATCGTTTTTTAAGGAGGGTCGTGGCAGGGATAGCCCTTGTCAAGGGCGCAAGCAGAAGAGGGGGCGTAAATCAACCGGATCACAGGATGTTTAAATAGAATTTTTCTAATATTTTAGAGGACAAAACATAAATGTGCCTATCATGGGCGCCGCCAGAATATTTGCCCATGCCAAGGGAAAACACTGCCTACAAAAATACAGGGGGGGGGGAAGTGCACCCCTTGCCCTATGCTGCCGGCGCCCATGGTGTCTATAGAATAGTAAGAATTCATTTACTGGAAACTAAGCACAGAGGTGAAGGTAGAAGATTTTAACTCGGCGGTATGAGAGACATTTTTCAGATCATAAATAAACCAAATTCCTTCGCAGTATGAACTTCCGAAAGATCATGCTGATCAGAGGAAGATTCCACTCCATAAGACTCCTTTCCGCAATTATCGCCAATATTAAAATAAGTAAATTTTTTTGATAAACTATGCAAGTTGTGTTTGTGAAACTTTTGGACTCGGGGGGAAAAAAAAAATTATTCGCAAAAGCGTATGGGAAAATTCCTCTGAAATAAATACGACTCGTTTTTCAAGAATAGTCCTTTAAAAAGGAATCCTCTCTAATTTGTCTAAGAATTTTTCTGTTCGTTCATAGCTCCCGAAGGCTTATCTTATAAATAAAAATGAAATTCTGTTTGTTTGTTTGTTTGTCTGTGGATTTGAGTTGTATACAAATCCACAAAAATGGACCTATCAGCCTGAAATTTTGCACAGATATGTAAAATAATATAGAATAACTCATAGTCCACTTTAAAACTTTGAAAGTCCACCCGTTCCCGGAATTTAAGAGATTTTTTATGCTCTTCACGCAAAAATCTTTCCATAATTGTAACCCCTGTAGTGAAAAAAGTGTGAAATAAGGATCGTGGTTGCCATGTGTGGCGATTTTGCCGAATAAAATGTCGTTCGTATACAAATCCACAAAAATGGACCTATCAGCCTGAAATTTTGCACAGATATGTAAAATAATATAGAATAAATCATAGTCCACTTTAAAACTTTGAAAGTCCACCCGTTCCCGGAATTTAAGAGATTTTTTATGTTCTCCATGCAAAAACCTTTCCGTAATTGTAACCCCTGTAGTGAAAAAAGTGTGAAATAAGGATCGTGGTTGCCATGTGTGGCGATTTTGCCGAATAAGATGTTTTAAATTCTCAAAGTAAAAATAAAAGAATAATAATGATTTTTTTGTTAGTTTATATTTGTAAGATTATTAATTTTTTATTATAATATCGTGTGCATGGGAAATCGGAGCAGGAATGAAATGTTTTATACGCAAAACAATAAGAATTGAAGATTTCCGAGGCTAATATGTAATTTTTTTTTAGTTTGGCGAAAAAATAAAATGGCTCAAATGCTGATTTTGACTTCTAGCGGTTCGCACAGTTTTCGGCTTGGCGCAATTTATTGAGAGCTAAGGAAATAGATTTTTGAAAGCAAGTGCAAAGGTTTTATTAGAATACAGCGTTAAATTTTAATGATCCGTGAAGAAATAATGCAGTTATTAAGGGATTTCAAGCGATCTATCTTCAGAATTCTCGCCAATTGAGTACATTGATTTAAGTTGGGGAAATTCCGCCAAATTTCAGAAAATTGAAATCTTCTCATTTAGTACATCGGAGTAACGATGAATAAAACACGTTATAGTTGATAATTAAAAAAAATTCGGTTGTATTAAGGGATTCCCCTTTTCAAATAAGTGTGTGCTTTACTTTTTGGCGGCCGAACCATTTCCCATATTGATTGCTGCTAAGTCAATGCTTCGAATGATTTCCTGAAAAAACTCTTGCAAAATGGCGTATGTTGGCACTTTGGCGAGGCTTAGATTTGAAACTGGATTTTATTTGAGACTGGAATATATAATGATACTGATTATAGATAAAAATGAATGTTGGTATGTGTGTATGAGGCTGAAAAACTCCAGCACCGTTGCACCATGAAATTTGGTTCACCTAAGTCTTTTATCATTGAGAAGCTTTTTATGCTATCCGTTTTCTTCTAACTTGCCACCAGGTGGCGCAGCAGAACGTCGAATTCTATTCCGTTTAGCCGTTTACTATGCGAATATCGTCCAACCGATTTCGATGAAATTTGGTACACGCGGATATTAGAACACGGAGAATATTTTTCAGTATCCATTTTGCTGTAACTTGCCGCTAAATGGCGCTGCAACACATCAACTTCTATACCGTTCGATCGATCGGCATAAAATTTCTTATACTTACACATTTCAGCACGAAGAATATATTCTAACTGTGTTTCTTTTGATGTTACTCACCACTAGATGGCACTACAATGCATTATTATTTTAACTCGCCACTAGATGACGCTGCAGCAGGCCAAATTCTTGACCATTCAAACGGTCGCTATGAAAATCAGTATACATAGCTATTTGAACAATGAGAATATTTTGGCGTTATCCATTTTGCTATAACTCGCCACTTGACGGCACTGTAGCAAATCATTACTTTAATTAACCACTAGATCGCGCTGCAAAGTATCACTTCTTGACTGTGCAACTGATCGCTATGAAAATAGGTATACATAGATATTTGAACACGAGGAAGAGTTTGGCGCTATCCATTTTCCTATATAATTTGCCACTAGATGTCGCGTCGTCAGGGCTGTCCAGCCGATCGTCCTGAAATTTCGTATTCATCGATACCTGAATGCGAAGAATATTTCCGCCGTATCCGTTTTGCTAAAACTCTCCACTAGATTGCGCTACGCCGCATGGCCTTCTGCACCGTACAAACGATTGCCTTGAAATTCGGTATGTATGGTTATTGAACACAATATAAAGCGATATCCATTTTGCTATATCTCTTTATTACAATAAATAGTAATCCCCACAAATCGCAATATCAAAAAGTCCATTCATTCCCGTGCGAAGAACGGGTGCTTCAGCTAGTTCTTTATAAGAACATATAGTACTTCTACACGTTTTTATAAACTAAGTAATAAATTATAATATAAATGATACTTAATAAACTCGTTTTTCTCACCAAAGTTTTTAGAAGAGTGTCACTTTCAACAAAATTTTAAATTTAAGAATTTTTCCTGAAATCTACATACTGACACAGGTTTACCGTTTATTTCAAAATGTATAGAACAGATTTTAAAAGGACACGTTAAAGAAGTTTAAGTCTCAATACTTAGTTTACTTATATTTAAGTGCCAAAATTATACAGGATTATTCAGAATTCCCTCCGGAGTTTCGAAGAGCTATAGTAAAAAAACTAAAAAGAATAAAGCAACAAAGTTGACTTTATTGGAGAAAGAAATGTCACAAGTTTTACTTCACAACAGTGCAATATGTGAAATGTTCGTGGCAGCGACGGATTAATGGAATTTTGTCGGGGGGTGAGCCGTTAGTTTGTCGGGTAGGGGGTGGTTAGTTAGAAGATTGACATATACATCCATTTTATGGAAGTGAAATAAGATCTTTTACATTAAATTTTTTTCCCAATCGGGCCGGTAGCCCCCCCCCCTATAATCCGTTCTCGCTTCATGATGCGGCAGATATCAAGTCTAAATTCTTCTTAATGTTCACACTGCTCAATGTGACCAAGGTTTCACACATAGAACACCCCTGTAAGCTATGTAAATAAAACTTGAATTGTTTCTGTATTCTTTCAAATGTTCTTTCTTATTTGCTGAATAAGTCTTAGTTTTGTCACTATAGCGCTTCGAAATCCCGGAGGGAATTCTGAATAACCCTGTATTATTTTTTCTAAACTAAAGCCAGTGGCTTACTGCAAAAGTCGGAGGTCCCCCCTCAAACATTACTCTGGGGCTCCTTTTAAATTAGTTATGTAATTAATTACCAATCTTTTATACCATCCCTTGCACATTTATGATACAAAACTATTGAATATTTATAATTATAAAGATTCAAAACAAAAAATTGAAATAAATGTCATATTTATTAGTATAAATTTATTTAAATACAGCGATTATTTAAATAGGCAAATTTTAAAAATACTTTTTTATGTACAAATGAAGTGTCTTATTAATCGCTGAGCACACTTTTATCAGGAACTAGTAAATGGCCCAGTCTTCCAGGCGCGGATCCAAGGGGAGGGCGATCATCCCTCCTGGGCGAAGTCCAAAACTCTGTTATAATTTGTTGAAATATATTATGAAAGTATAATGTAAATTAAGTAGCCTTTTTCTAAGGGGTGTATGGCAGGTACTACCCCCCGTCCTTTTTAATCATAGCTCATACACAGATTTTATCAATAATATAATTAATTTCATAATTGGTGTAATTAATTAATTATAAAATGATTCTGCGAATTCCACCCCCCACCTCCTGTTTCAGGTACAAAATCGCCCCCTCCTTGAGTAATTTCTGGATCCGTCCCTGGTCTTCGCACGGAGAGAATTGCTTTCTTTATTTCATTTATTTTGTTTAAGCACACGAAATCTTTTACTTGCTTTTATGGAACTTTTAGATGATTCATTACATCAAAATGATGCCAATCTCGCTTTTTATTCCTATCTTTACATGAAAAAAATCTCATATTGGTCAGATTTAATGGCCAGGGTATCGTCGGAGAAGCTTTTTAAAGGTGATACTTGGGAAAATTCTTTAAAAATCCGTAAACTGGTAGTGTCTGAGTGGATAAGCCACTGAACATGGTAGACGGTTGAAGTGTTTTGGTCGGTTTCCTCCAAATGTAACGAGAATACGCGTTAGAGCCCCTTAAAAAAGTCCTTCGACCAAGGCACTTCTCCTCTTGTGTAGGCTTGCCATAACACAATTCAGACGAGAACTGGTAGATATTCGAAATTATGAAGTCATCTATGAGCTTCTCCATGTTGTTTTACAAATCTGTGCAAAATTGCAAGCCGATCGATCAGACGGTGTGGATTTGTATTAACACAGATAGACAAATTTTCACATGTATACACATTAGATAATACTAATTTATCAGGAACATGTAGCAATTTAAAGAATCATATCGGCGATTTATCTAAAAATGTGGTGCTACAGTTATTTAAGGTAAGGGTTCAATTACTTTTCTCATTTAGAGGAAGTAAGAAGGAAAGCAAATGAGCATGGGCGACCATACGAATTTTTTTTTGGAGAGGACAAACTTCAAAATTTTTTTCTAGAGGGTGTCAAATTTCAACAATTGGAATACCGATTTTGCTTTTTGATTCCCTTTTGTTTACATCATAATCTAATATGCTAAATCTCATGATGAATGATCCATGTGTAATGGGGGGGGGAGCAAATGCTCTGCCTTGCCTCCTAATGGGGGCCCATGCAAATGAGAGGGGGGGCGTAAAATCAGCGTTCTATGCGAGGGGGCGTAAAATCAGATCTCGCCTACGCCAAAAAAATGCCTAAAACCGGCCCTGGTGTCAAAAATAAGTGATAATTCTCTGCCAAAATGTAATAAATTAGGTGTAAAACCAGTAGTTGAATGTGTTGAACCATTATACAAAGATTTGTGAATTAAAATTGCATGTTCGAAGTTGTGGCCATCAAGTAATAAAGAATTTACAGAGTATTTAATGGAAGTATTTATGCGTTCAGCAATCGAATTACATTGTGGATGACCAGCCGAAGAATGATTAATTTTTATACCAAGTTTGTCATGAAAATGATTATAAATTGAGGCAACAAACTGTGGCCCTAAATCTGACAAAATCACTGCAGGACGACCAAAAGTTGTAAAATATTTAAAAAGAGCCTCGACTATTACATTAGCAGACGTAGAAGTAAGAGGCACAAGCTCCATATGGCGAGAGAAATGATCAGTGATTGTTTGAACAGTACGACCATTACTGAAGGGACCAACAAGGTCAATAGCAATAGTATGTCCTGGATAAGTTGGTGTGTATGTTTGTTGTAAAGGAGCAGGTCGAGTAGGATGATGTTTCACCTGTAAACGTACAGTACAAGAGGCAACAAAATTGACAGTATCAGTATAAATACCTTTCCAAAAATACTTTATTGTTAGAAATTCGTAAGTCTTTTTTAAACCATAATGTGACAGATGAGAAATTGTTAAAGCTTTTGCTTTTAACGAATGTGGAACAACAATTACATGATGATAAGTTTGATTATGAACATTATACTTTTCACACATCAATAACATAGTTTCTGGATGAATAAAAAAAGCAGGATGAGTTGCAGAGGAACCCTTACTTAAAATTCCATTATAAATGACAGACAACTCAGGATCAGCATTTTGCTCTCTGAAAAAAGTTTCATTTGAAATTTCCAACAGTGGATCAGTACTATTTGAGTTTTTTGTAACTAAAAAGTTCACATATTCATTATTTTTAGGAACATTATCAACAATTGGTATAACACCTTTATCATAAATTAACTGAGGATTACTGTCAAGCGTTTCAGTATTATTTTCAAAGTTGTCCCTAGATAAATAGTCAGCAAGTACATTTTTAGATCCAGCAATGTGCTGAAAACTAAATGAATATTCTGACAACTCAAGTAACCACCTTGTGATTATGTCAGCTGGGTTGGTAGTCTTTTTATATTTTTTCAAAGGAGCACTATCAGAAAGAATTATAAAATGTCTATTATACAAATAATATTTAAAGGCATTAACAGATTTATATATAGCCATTAGTTCCAACTTAAGAGCAGGATACTTTTGCTCAGCTTTATTTAACGATTTGGAAAAATAAGCAACTGGAAGTAGTTTATTATCATACATTTGTAAAAGACAAGCACTTATAGAAATGTTGGAAGCATCAGTATTTAAATAAAAAGTCTTATTCCAGTCAGGAAGTCTTACCATAGGTTCAGAGAAAAATATTTGTTGCATCTTTTGAAAATTTTGTTCATGTGTAGAAGTCCAAACAAATTTAGCTTTAGGAGTAGTTAATTGAATCAAAGGTTGAGATAACTCAGAAAATGCAGGAATTAAGTGTTTGTAAAAAGTTGCCAAACCAATAAAGCGTTTTAATTGTTTTTTTGTTGTAGGAGTTGGAAAAGAAACAACTTTTGCAATGTTACATTGAATAGGCTTGATAAAATGATTTTCAATATGAAAACCCAAATAGTTTGTTGATGTTTTATGAAAAGAACATTTAGTAGGAGCAAGTGTCAAATTATATTTACATAAAACTTTTTCAAGTTTATGTACAGTGTCTTCAAAAGAATGTGATCCTATAATAAGATCATCCTGATAGGCGAAAATTCCATCTCAGTTAACCTCGTCCAGTAAAAGATCCATAAGAGCCTGAAAAGTTGAGGCAGCGGATTTCAAACCAAAAACCATTCTTTTAAATTTAAATGAGCCAAATTGAGAAGTGAAAGTTAATTTATCTTGTAAATCTTTTGGTAAATCTATTTGATGATAAGCCTGTTGTAAATCTAAACTGGTGAAAAATTTATATGTTGATAGATTAGCAATAATTGTCTGAATTTTAGGTAAAGGATATGATGAACCTTGTATGACAGAATTTAACATACGCAAATCAAGGGCTAACCTATACTTTTGTTTGCCAGAAGAGTCAGGCTTTTTCTTTACTAAAATTACAGGACATGCCCATTCAGAACAGTTACGTTCAATTATACCTGCATTCAGTAATTGGTCTATTTGCTCTTTAGCTTCACTTTGAAGAGCCTGAGGAATTGGAAATGGCAATGTTTTTATTGGAAAATCATTAGTAAAGTTCAACACAGGAATAACTCTGTCAGTGTGTCCTAAAGTAGACATATCTTTTGAAAAAGCAGCAAAATTGCTTAGTAATAAATTACTTAATTCACTTTGTTCATTACATTCCAAATGTGCTAAGTCAAAATCAGATGAAGTTAATTGCTGTTTTCTTTTATTAAGCACTTCTGATGAAGGCTGTATTAAATTACACATTTGAAAATTCTCAGAATCATCGGTTAGGTCTCTTTCTTTAACTTCATCAATATCATAAATATTACCAATCTTGGTATTCTTATTTAAATGAATTTTCTGTTCAGATACATTATGAATAAATATAGAAAATTTTTGAGAGCACTTGTTACCATTTTTGTTTTGATTAAAGTGTTCATTTAAATAACAAGCCTCATAAGAAATGTAATTTTCAGCATCATTTGGTGAAAAAAGAAAATATTCAGTGCTAGACTTATTATCACAACAAACCTGAGCATAAATATGCTCATCCGATTCTAAAATGACCTTTTGACATAGATAAACAGAATTGTCATTTACTTTAATTGAATTAGGACCTTTTTCATTATTATCAGTTGCACACACATGCATATTGCTAGAGTCTTTATTATTTAGAAAATATACCTTGAAATCATTAACCATAAGACAAGAATTTTTCATATCAATTGAAATATTGTTTTCTCTTAAAAAGGAAAACCCAAAATACCATCAAAATGTTCATTAACTGGAATGTCAACAATATAGAAGCAGTGGTGAAAAAACATTGATTTAATTTTAAAGGTTAATTTAATACAAGCAGAGAATTTTATTTTTGAATTAATTGTAGATATAGTGACTGAAGAAGCCAGGTGTTTGTAATTGATTTTAGATTTAATTTCATTAAAAACATCCCTTGTAAGCAAAGAAATAGAACTACCAGTATCAATCAAGAATTTAAGTTTTTGTTTATTCACCATCACTTCAATTATTGGTAATAAATTACAATCATTGTTCACATTTGCAATAAAATATTCATTTCGTTTTTCATCTTCAAAAAAATTATCAGTCTGTACATATTTAGATTCAGCAATGGTAACAGGTACAATAGTCTGAGTCGAACAAGAACGAACTCTACGCTCATTAGACACTTTTGGTAAATTTTTAGACAAAATTGGGAAATTATCTGGTGTATGTATGAAAGAACGAGATGTGTTCCCACCAGTCAAATCACACCTCGAAATTAGTTTAAATTACAGTCATTAGAAAAATTTCTTCTTGAATTTCGGAAGTTGGGTCGACGACCAAAATTATTATTTTGTGGAGTATTGTGCAAAACTTTAAATTTTCTACACTGGCGTGCAGAATGATGTCTGCCGGAGCACAATTGGCAGATAATACTACTTTGACCTCTATTTCTGTCATAATTTTGAAAAACTGTATTTCTGTTTTTAAACTGTGTATTATGAGGTCTACGTTGTCTGAAAAAATTCCGTTGCTCAGAAGCAGAAGCATTACGATTGGTGTCAGCAGAACCAGAAGTAGAATTTTTAAAAGTTAAATCATTAATTTTTGAAGCTAATTCTTCAATTTTTTCAGAAATAGCAAACACTGGGGCTTTTTGTTGATTAGCCAAAACAAGTGATTCAGATTGTGTAATATTTTGTAATTGCTGGGCACGCACAACAGCTTTAGAATAGTCAGTTATGTTATCCTCCAAAATTTTAACTCTAATGTTAGATGGCAAAGCCGACATCAATTTAACATATTTAATATCATCAAGAGCTTGAGAATCTTTGATTTTATATACCTTAGAAACCAAAACATTTAATCGATGAACAAAAGCAGTTACAGAGTTAAAATCTTCAAATTTCAAATTATTAAGCTCGGTTACTGGAGCTAGAATTTCATTATTACAAAAATATTTTTCAAATTCTAATTTAATTACATCAAAATCTTTCGCTTTATTTACAACCTCATTTTCAATAAAAAACTGTAATGCTGGACCAATTAGTTTAGTCTTGAAATACAAAATAGTTTTTTCCTCTGACCATTTATTCAAAGATGCTAAGTCTTCCAATATACCAAAGAAATGTTTTAATTCTACGGCATTACCATCAAATGATGGAATATTAACAGAAAAATCAGAAATTTTAGACATTCTACAATAGTAAAAATAAATGACTTACCTACAAAAATGACATAAAAACATCACAAAACGCGAAAATTATCTTCTTATGAGTGAAAATCAAAATATTTATCCCTGTGACACACATAAAAGTTCCAAATCCATTATAAAAACACACATAATTCTGAACACCACACACGTCTTTCGGTTTCCGCTAGAGTTGACTCAGAAGTATCGGCGAAATACAGGAAACATAGGACTTCGGGAAAAACCAACACGGGTAGCGGAAAAGACACAGGGCGGCAAAACCAGAAGCGCGAGTCGAAACCAGAACATCGAAACGGTCATAATGGATAATGTAGAGACGGAGAATCATACAAGTCTATGACTTTCGATTTCGGGAGCGTCATACACACCGCTGGCTAGAAGGCACAGGTATCAGCAAATTCTTTTCAGTCGCACAACGCTGGGTAATCAAAAATCCTCTCATCCCTCAGAAAAATCCGAGAAAGTTCACAGCACAAGGAGCAGTTACTGAATCACCGCAGGGAGACATCAAAATTCCGATGACATGGAGACGGGAGAGTCCGCAGAACATTTCTTAAGAACAGTTTTTTTTTTTTTTTTTCACATTCTTACCCTGGCAAAAGGAAACTCCGACAGCCGGTGATGTGCCGGGAACAATTACTCGTGAAAACGAGCTGGTCATGACGCACCAAGTTTATATGAGGGAGTTGTCGGAGGTGGATTAAGAGAAACATCCTCTCGGCCGTTTACGTGACGTATAGTGAAATTAATATATCCATGAAGTACGCTGAGGACTTTGAAAACAGGAAGACGACTCGAATTCAGAAAAGCTACGTTTATTGAAGGTAACAGCAAAAACAGTCTTGACGTAAGCAACTTCAATTACGTACAGTACATTGTTTCATAAAATAACACCAGGAATATATCTAATTGTTCCGGCCACACGGCATGCCGGAGTTCCATAAAAAAACGAACACAACCTCCTCTGACGGAGAGCAATCGAGAAGTGTTACTAAAATCTTCCTACAAAACTGCCAGCTCTCTACAGGTTGGCGAGTAAAATATGAGCACTCATAAGCCACTGCCCCACGTGACAACCACCGTCCGGTAGGCGTAAACAATATAAAAATTTGAAACCAACGGATTAAATGATTAATGCCAAGACAGAAGTGCCAGAATTTGGCGAATGCCAATACATAAGGCTACAACCCCGTGAGAAAAGCGAAGGGGCGACCGGGAGGCGCCAAGAATTTACACAGCATATGCTAAAGCGAAATTAATTTAGAAGGGAAACCCCGAAAAATCCCAGACATAGCGTCGCGAAAGAAAGAATATGTTATCGAGCCGAGAAACAGAGTGGAGAGAGATTAATACGGAATACGAAATTTTGATTTAGAAAGACGAAACATAGGAACATTATTTTAAGACGCGAAAAATATGTGAACTTCGTCACAGGAACAAAATTAATTTTTCAATAAATATGATCCTTGTTAACATTTAAAAATGATTTAACAAAGAAATTCAAGTGCAACGATATATCAAAATTCAGTGTCTACATTATTTTAGGTATTCATAAACATGTTAATACTGAAAAATTTCATTTTACACTAAACTAAGAATACTCGTATCATCTTTAAATAACATTAAAAATGAAAAAAAAAAAAAATATCGAAATGTGCTGTTATGGCCAGTTATCTGCGCGAGGGATCTAGGGGAGAGAAGGGGGGGGGGCAATTGCCTTCCGTGGTGGACTTGGCATAGACTCGACATATAAAAACTCTTGCAATTTAAATCACACTTCTTTTTGTAAAATTGATCCAGATTACCTTAACAATTACCAAAACAAATTAAACTAACACACAAGCAATTGGTAAGTCAGGGACGCTCCTGGCTAAATGGACACATAGTATTCATTTTATAAACTAAAACCATAATGAAGTATGTTATTTGAAATTTATTTTGATGATATCTGTGCAACCATATATGAAAATTAATTTTTATTCAGTACGGAAAAAATGTTGTATAAAATATAATCCTGTTTTACATTTAAAAGTGGAATAACAAAGAAACAGATATGCAATGCCAAAATAATCACTCTAAATTATTGTGGATATTTACAGACAATTTAAAAAAATACTCAACATTTTCACTGTACATTAAAATAAGAATGCTCAATAAAATAATATTAAAAATGGAAACAAAATGGAAAGAAATCCAAATTAAAATCAAAGTCTACGTCATGTTACTTTTAAACGTTTTTAAATTTTCATGTACCTTATAATTATAAAGAGAAATTCGCCCAAAACAATGAGTCTTCTTAAAGATGTAAAATTTCACAGTTTTCAAATGTTCGTTTCTAAATTTCTGTATTTATAGGTAAACTTACAAAAATCTTTGAAAATCGTAGGGGGCTGGAAGACTGCTAGGTACACTTAGCGTGCGTAGCCTCCCACCTCTGGTTATGCCCCAGGTGGGGGGAAGAGTTTTAAATGTAAAAACAGAAGATAAGAGAAAAAAATTATAAAATATAATCCAGAAGTTGTGCTCCTCGATCATTTTTATGAAATCATTTTTTATTTAGCTCTTAACTGTAGCCAAATCAGAAACTTCAAGTGTTTGGTATTGGTAATTATTTGATAAAGTGTGTAAAGAAAGGAATACTGTCTATATCCGCAATTGTATTAAGCATCAATTTTTCATCTATCTCACAAGGTCCTTCATGATTTGAAATCTTCAAACTTAATTTTGACAATTAATTTTCATCCTTGAATTGTTTTTAGGTCGCATTTAAAAGGTTTATTTTCAGCATTGAAACTTAATACTGGTGGGAAATGGGAATGTCACTATCCTTTGCAGTTTTGGACAATGGAAAAAATCTCCCTGTCAGACGTCTACACAAGAGTCTGCATCCCATAATAGAACAAAAGTGAAAGCTTTGGCTGTACTGATTAAAAAAAAAAGAAAATTACATGAGAATGACCCTTCTAAAAAAAGCGTAGCCTTCTCCCATCAATTGTGTCACAGTGTGAAATCTGAAGGGTTCTTGTGTGGGAAAACACCCGCTTTTACTTCCTTTGTGTGCGTATCTATCTGGTGGTCATTTGTTTGTGCTTGTGCTCTGGATAAAGAAGGTCAACAACCATGCCTACGGCATTAGAGGGAAAAAAAGGAGGGTGGGGGGAGACAGAAGAAACTAGCGAAACATTCTCTACTTTTAGGATTCTTAAGTTTAACCGATTTGGAGGAAGAAATATGATTTGACAGTAAAAGAGAGTGGAATTTTTGAAGGAGCTCAGCCTCCTGAATAAAAATATTGGGGAGGCTGAAGCCCCTTCAAGCCCCATGAAGTCGGCGCCTATATATAGATATATGTATACAGTGATCGCGATAACGCCTCTAGATGCATATTTCACGCTTTAGATATTCAGAATATGCCTTAAAAATTTTGGAATGCGTATTTTTACGCATTGCTTTCCTATATAAAATTAGGTATATTTTAATAAATAATTATTGCTGATTTCAAATTTAAAAATCCAATTATTGCACTAGTTTTTGTTGAACTGACATTTATGTACCTAGACGTATAATTAGTTATTATTTATGTGTCAAATGCAATTTAATTATGTATTTGAATATATACCATAATTGTTCGTTGCTTTAATTACTCCTTTGGAAAAGAAAATACTCTCTCCAAAAAGGTTAAGGAGTATTTTTACTCTTCTGAAAAAATCCTAGATCGATCACTGTGTATATATATATAAGATGAGAAATGTGTCGATGCAAATCTGTCCACAAATTTTGTCGACAGAAAATACTGGCATGAACAAAATAACACTACAGTGCTCCTTTTTTTTTTTTTTTTTTTTTTTTTTTAAAGGAAATTTTTGTAAGGTTGTATCTTAGAAACTATTGGTCTTACAGAGACCATTCTGGTATCAAATTGTGGCAAATTTAGTCTATTTTATAATTCTAAATAAGAGTTATCCTAAAAAAATTGTTCTTCAGGATCAAAATTGGCAAAAAAAAAAAAAAAAAAAAAAAAAATTCAAGGCAATTGGATTTTCCAAATTAAACGGTTGAAACTCACATGCAAGATTTTCAGACGGAGGCTCTTAATTCTTAAAACAAGTAACAATGATCAACGACAAAAGATCTATTTTACACTGGGTGGTTTTCTATTTGTGTTTGTACGTGAATGGAATTTTATTAGCCATTTCCTTTATCACGGGTTAGAAGTGCTTTTTCTACTCTCTTTAAATAATAAAAATATGTTCTGATAATTATTTTTTTTCTACATTTTTTAGTTCATAAAATTTATTCGTTTATTATGCATACTTATGCTATTTATCCATACATAATTCTAAGCCAGATGTACTGCTGGATCTTTCTAATATCTGACTACTGCCAATTATCCAGCATATTGACCGTATAGACCAGATGCAGTGTTTACCAGAATATCCACTACATAAATAATGCACATTACACGATATCCACCACTATCAGGAGGTAAAAAATAGCATTAGCAGACTTATCACCATAAAAATGTAGACAAAATAGCATTTCTTCTGTAGTTAAAAAATATAGGGTTGTCCAAATTAAACTTCCCCAACTCAGAGGCCTGTGTAGGATGTTGTATGGGTCATAATGTGATGAAATTTTGGAAACAGACACTTCAGATCACGCACTTGTGATTTATTAAAAAGAAATTATTAGTACAAGAAGTTGCCGATAGGTGGCGCTGCAGATCAACAAGATGTTCTACAGATGTTCAATAGCACGAGAAACAGTTGTCACTCTGACAACACCATGTGGCGATTGGCTAGTGGCGTCCACGACTGCCACAGCAACGTCTTGAACGCGTGCAGAATCCACAACATGTCATCCTCTACCTGGTAAAATTCCCAGCTGCCCAGCTCTTTCGAACTTCTTCATTATGTCTCGTAAAGCGCGTGGTATCATTGGTCCTCGGAGTAAGTTCTTTAGCCGACGGAATGCTCTTATCGCAGCACAGGAGTTCTCGTCATTCTGGTAGAAAAGTTTCAATAACAGAGCTTTGTTTTTCAAAGCCGCCATTGTGCATCAGCGAGCAGTGGCTGCCCGTGGTCAAAAATGTTAGTGCAGCCGGAAGCATATGAGCCCCCCTCCTTTCCTCCGGACAGGATTGGAAAATCTTTGTTACTGAATTCGAAAGCTGGCAGATTAAGCCCTCACCGAGGAAAAAAAAAAGAAATTACATAAAAAATATCAGAGATCCTATTTTACTTCCATAAAATGGACATAAATTTCAACCAGCCGCTCTTATCCTCAAAATTGCATTAATCCGTGTCTGATTCGAAGTTTCCTTAGAATTTTCTTTTGTAACGATAACTTGAGAAGAAAAGAAAAAAAAAAGAAAACTTACTTATTTTTTATAAGTCAAATTTATCCTCCTTTCTTTTAAACATGCGAATCGGTCAGTGATGTCCCCATAAAAAGGCGTTGTTTTAATTCAGATATCAATAATTTTAAAAGCTCTTTAAAATTTCCCATGTTTAAAGAATTTTCTCGCTCGCCATGTCCTCTAAATGCCGGTTCTTGCTTACTTAAAAACAATACTGCTTCGATGGGTAATTGTCCATTCATAAGCATCTATTCAGGCTTACCTTCTTGATAAATTCAGCAATATGAAGTCGAGAGTTTTCCAAACATATATTCTCCTTACCCCCTCCCTCACTTCTCGTCCGAGCGAATCAGTTAGTCGAGTTCTCAATTCAGCCGCCGTTAGAAAATCTTCCATCGGCTGTATCAGCTGCATACTCCCTATGCCGGAGAGGCTGCTTACGTAGTCGTTGTCATGGCAACGGTGCTGCCAATTTTCTTTTCAGCGCTCTGGGCTGAACCAAAGATTTACCCAATTGAATTGCGGGAAGATTAAAGTGCTTTTTTTCTGAATGAGCGATCCGGCCACAATACGTTTTTTTTTCGGAGATTTTTTTAATTTACCGTGGGAATTCCACAATTCTAATCTGAATTTAGGAAAATTAGTAGAATAAATTATTTTAAAGTATGTGCTGATAATTTCAAGTGCAGCCCGGCTGTACTTGCTGTATCCCACGAGCCGCCACTGTCAGCGAGCTGGAAACAACTGCCTGTGCAGCGCTTGTCTTCCACTTTTGTAGGGCTCTCTTTGGATACGTTGCTCAGAAGCTTTATTTCTACAAATCACGTTATTGCAATATGCAAATTACTAGTGTTACAGCGCCACCTATTGACAACTTCTTGTACTAATAATTTTTTTTTTTGATAAATCACGAGCGCGTGATCTGAAGTGTCTGTTTTCAAAATTTCATTACATTGTGACTCATACAGCATCCTGAACAGGCCTCTGAGTTGGGGAAGTTTAATTTGGACAACCCTGTATATTGACACTGCGGCATTTAGAAAAAAAATATTAAGCCTGATACAAACAACACATTAATTGCATGCAAGTCTTGAGTTACATAAATTTATACATTTCAAACTTATTTAATTTGAAATTACAATATGATATTACAATAATATTGAAGTTTGGCAATTTCTCGCCAAATATAAGAAGATATCACTGACCTGTGTTAAGTTTTGGAAACTTATTTTTGATGGCAACACTTGACAAGATTCTGGATATGGACTAAACAACAATATAGCGGTCACTGAATGATTTGATTATCCGTTTTAGTGAATCAAATCAGAAAAATGGAATGGAATCACTCTTTTACATTGAAACTTGACTGCTATTTAGATGAAAACTGATAAAAAAATTTGCAATTCAAAATACATGTTACACATATGTACTATGTATAACACAGGTGTGCAAATAAGGGATTGCATGGTGTGACCAAAATTTCAGAGGTGCGAATAAAAATTTCATTTGTTTTTGTGATCTTGAAAGATAAGTAAAAGTTTGGTACCACCAAATTCTTGTCAGTGCTACAAAATATTTGGATCCTATTTGCTCCTCTGATATAACATATACTTAGGGGTATATTAGAGGTTATTGTGGGGGGATTAATACCCTGATTTCGGAAAATGACAGACTTTTACCTTATTTTTTTCAACGTTAGATTTTCAGTTAAGACAAGGGCTATCGTCCCCTCTCTAAATTCACCCCCCAACAACAACAAAAAAAAATCTTTCTTCAAATTTTTTATTTTATATATGAAAAAATAAGAACATTCTGAACTTTTTCATATATGACTATGTATGGTTCATGGACATACAAGGTCATGGTCCCTTGTGCAGACATTGAACCAGTGGCAATTGCCCCCTTTAATGCTCCAGTGTATATATTAATATGCTGAGTAAAATAAAAACAAAACTGCATTGTTGCAGCTTTTTCGAATTAGCCATTTTATTAGATCAAACATCGATAGTAGAAACATGATCCATCCGATTAAGCAGCAGCCGCTGTAGTAGTAATAACAATAAAGAACAAAACCTTTCTTCTTCTGACCACCAAATCAGTTGCCTAGATGAAAGTAAAAGTTGCTGAATATTTTAGAATAGTATGAAAAAGGCATTTTTAAGTATCACAAGTTCCCTTATCATTAATTTGATAGCCAGTATCCGTTTTAGTTGCCAGTGGAAATACTGACATTAAGAGGTTTAGAAAGGGCCTTGACTTCTTTGTAGAAAAATGTTGATCTTATTACTTAAACAATATCAGAGTATTTATAAAATTTCACTAACTTTTCCCTAGAACCATGAAAATAGTATTGATGCAATATGTAAATATGACAATTTTGGCACATATATAATACTGTACAGTTAAAGTTGTCTTAAACAGAGATGTATAAGAAGAAAGCTAGTTTAGTAAAATATGTTCTGGTCAATGGCTCAAAATATACTTACACGACAAAAATGTTCTCATTCTCTTTTGTTTTAAGACAAGTTTTTCAGTACAATATTAGGAATGATTTTATTTCAAACTAATATGAAAATATTAATTGGATTATTCAATTTATTTCACTGAAATAAATTTTCAAACCTAAAAGTATCACATTGTATTAAGAACTTTGGTCCTACTGTTTATACTAGTTTACAGCTAAGATTACAGTAGTTTGAAGTTCTAAGAGATTAATTTGACAAACTTGACATATGTACAGAAAGTAGACAAAAACATATAATACAATGTATATACATATTACATATTTTCTGCGAAAGACTTTTCATCCAGATTTCCTAATAGCTCATCAAATTCATCTGCAAGAGGAAAAAAATATGAGTAAATTTTTATCTTGTTGCCAAATCAATACAACTTTACACAACCTTTAAAGCATCTATTTTATGCAAGATCATACCTGCCAACCTTAGAAAATTAACATCAGTAAAATTATGTCCTCATTTCAGTAAATTTTTACCTCCCATCAGTAAAACAGTTCATTTATTTTTTTGGTACAAATAACTCGTGCTCTTGTTGCTTTTCATTCATAACTGAGCCTGCTCTACTTAGTGTTTTTTTTTCCTTACCTGGTTTAATTAGGGAGGGGGGGGGGGATTTAAAAAACTAAATTTAAAATAGGAATCAGTTTTTATCCTTACGGCATTAAAGATTTAAATGAAAGAGTTGTAAAAGAAAAATATTTACTCACAAGAGCGATGGAAAAAGATTGAATTGAAAATCTGAACCTGCCCCATTCAATGAAGTGTTTTTCTTTATTGGTTTCCTTGAAAAAGGAAGAAGGGGGGGGGGGAGGTTTAAAAAATAATTTTAATTTCAAAATAGGAATCAATTTTTACTCTTATGGCATTGGAGATTTAAATAAAAGAGTGCTGAAGGGAAAATATATATTCTCTAGAAGGATGGAAAAAGATTGAATTGTTAGAAATTGCGAACTTCGAAATTCGCCAAGCAATCCGTAAAATTACTAGTCATCTCCGTACATCAGTAAATTAATGCTAAAATCCGTATATTTTACGGATAATTCGTAAAAGTTGGCAGGTATGCAAGATACATTGTTAATAACATTTTGAAATTCTCATGTTATAAATGCATTTATGAAAATTCCTTTTCCAATTTTTGCATTCACTCAATGACTGCCAAAGGTGGTCATACAAACCTATCCAAAACCAATTTGGATAGCTTAAACTTGGATATTTGTGCAATAAATGCTGCTTAGACAGACATGAAAAAAATATAATTTCGCAAAATAAAAGACAAGCAGGACACTAACAAGGGGGGGGGGGGAGGAGAAACATCATCAAAATCAGTTATGGTTTTAACCCGTAAGCAGCCGCGCCTACTTTTGTAACTTAAGCACTCGCGTGGGGTAAATCTTACCCCCATTTTGTCTTCTTTATATTTTTGACTAAAAATGTTTGAAAAACAAATTTGTGGACTAATAATGTAAAATACATCAGTTCTATTACGTTTCATGGGAGAAATTATGCTTTTCATATTTATTTAGAGATTTTATAGCAGTTCCTTTAAATATCATGCTTTCTGAGAAGAAAATTTCATATGATATGCTTTATACCTAAAAACACTAATTACTTTATTAATTTCACCTAATAGCCTTTTGTCAATACATACCAGTAGTGTAATGTCCATTTATATTTAATTTACATTTAGTTTACGTTAACAATGTAATGAAACGTTGTTAGTTGTGCGGGAGTAATTAATCCCAAAACGGAATTTTCTTCCCTTCTTTATAACAAAGAAATGACATTATTTCACTGGGGTGAGATTTACATCTCACCCCAGCGCGCCTGCTTACGGGTTAAAGAAAGAGATACCAAAATTAAAGCTTGCCCTGGGAGCTGTGTTGAGGGGATGCCAAAATTAAGATTTGCCAAGGTGATGTAACCTCTAGTTGTGGCACTGGACACAAGATAAATAATTTATATGATATTTTTTTAAATACAGGATATCATATTTTTAAATACATGTTGATATGAGGAGTAAAGCTGCTTAATGTTATAATGAACTTATGGCAAAAGTACATTAAAGTTTAGTTACATCACATAGAATTTATACGTGAGAGAACTTACAATTGAGTTAAAACTAGAAAAAAGTATATGATGGTATGATTTATTATTGAGTAAGTGATGTGGGGACCTATTTTCTCTATTACTTGTATCAGTTGTCATTTTACTGAACCAGACAATACTTGAAAGGTCTCCAGAATAATGTCTTTCCAGAAATTTGTGCTTGTGATTAGACAAGATTAGACTTGCTCCTGAACTATCTTTCATTCTTGTAAACATCTTGAGCTAGAATGCTTTAAAGGTTTTCCACTGTATACAGCATGGGACTCCAAGAGGGTCATTGAAATGATTTTATCTCCTTTGCAGTCAATCAGGATTTTGTGAACATTGAAGTAAACACAAATATACTGACTTGTTAAAATGTGCACTAACCTACCATGACAGATCACTCTCCGAAAGGCATTTTGAAAAAAAAAAAAAAAAAAAAAAAAAGTGACGGTATTCTTTTTACAGATCACACAAGGATAACTAAAAAATCTGGTCTATCTAAATTAAACTTTTTTTAAAATTTGAAAACACCATATTATTCCAGTTGGTGCCAGCCGTTAAAAGTTTCCAAGCAAACTTCAATTATGAACCAACATGCCATGTTTGAAAGTAGAAAGTACGGGTTACTTTTGAACTGCTTGCAGAAAACATGAGGATTTTCTATTGTTCAGCTAGTTATGGATAACTTGATCTCATTTTTAATTTGTGGGGAAAACTTTTTTTTTTAAACAAGTTCAATTTTTTATAAGTGGAATCTTCTCAGCACTGTTTTTAAAATAAACAAGAATAAAACAATAATATATTCACAAAACTCATATTTTTATCTAAAATTCATTCATCTAAACCCAGAAATGCTTTCTGGGTTTATTTATTTTTTTAGTTGTAATTAAACAGATGATGCTATACTCTTTTTAAGCTATCATCCAGAGGTTTCAATAATTTATATATATATATATATATATATAAAATATATAATAGCTTACTTACGTAAAGTGAAATCCCAAGATAATCCATTGATAAAGTGAAAAAAATATAAAAATAAAAAAGTAGATAGCACATGGTGCCAATTAACGAGCTTATGCTGGATAAGTGTTTAAATATAGCCTTTTAAGGCAATGAAAGAGTGGATAAATTGGATATAAAGCGCCAAATTAGAACTGGTGGGTTTTTAAGCCTAATCACATGTATCGGCAAATAGATGGAAAATGGAATGGATATTGAAATGGTGTGCTCTATCATCAGGCGCCACCGCACACACATTTCAATGTAATCGAGAAAAACAATAATAGCTCGGTTTCTGCAGGTTACCTGACCAAAATTAGGGTCCTTTTGTAACTTGGGGTCGTGACCGTAGCTATCAGAAATAAACAATGAGGAAGTGGACCGACAAGAAGATCAAAGCTCAGTAATGGAGGCAGTATTAGTGCATGTTGCCATCAGAGAAGACTTAATGCCATCAATAGCAGGGCTGGGGAGTAGCGCGCTACTTGTAGCGAAACTACAGTAGCCGCTACTTTTTTTTGTAGTTTGTAGTGTAGCGCGCTACTTTTTTAAAAAAGTAGTGTAGCGTGTAGCGCGCTACAAAAAAACAGTAGTTTGTAGCGAATTTTGGAAGCTACTTTTGCCGTGTCATCATTTCCGGCGATTGATCCGTGGTGCAATTTCTCTCTCTTCTGACTCCAAGCATAACTGAAACTGATGCTTGAAAGACACCCAATCTCTCCCCCGCCCCCCCCCCTCATGCAGGGGACACACGCACACGAGGGGGGGGGAGGGGGTTTGCTTTGCCTGAAGCAGAAGCCTGACATTGTGCATCTTTTTTCTTTTTATCGTTCTCAGTATTATTTGTAGAATCACCAATCTGCCATAAAGAGGACAAAAAAGGAAGGAAAGAGAGGTCCAAAGTTGAACAGAGGTTATTTTGATGGGGCCTCGAGAGTCTCATTATCACACGGGCGTGTGGGCCGTGAGCCCCTCAAAAATAAAGGCCTCAAAATCTCTCCATTTATTGTATATTAAATTTATATATGCTGCAATAATAATTTGTATTAAGCTAAATTTCCTTTATCTATATCATAATTGGGTAACAATAAAAAGGCTTCGAGACTTATTTTCTGTTCTTCTTTCTAACACAATGATAATGGTTTCTAAGACTAGATCAATAAAATAGAAATTAAAGGCGTTATTGAAAATTCATGGCCATATGTACTTATCACAAAATATCCATTAGTTAGCATTTTTTTAAATATTATGATGAAGAAAAGAAAATTTTCTGGCAGGTGGAACTCAGCGCACACATACGCTAATAATACAAATGGATTAAAAAAATATTAAAATCAATTTTAAATGCATAGTCTTGTTCTAAATGAGTATAAATACATGGGTAATTTTTAATTTAATTTTAGAATTATTTTGAAATGTTTCATTTTTATGCTGGGAAAATAGAAAACAATCACAAATAAGTTAAAATGTCTGTAATAGTATAGGGGCCCAAAACAACCTTTTTTTTTTGCCCCGGGGCCCCTTCTATGTCTGATCAGGGTCTGCATATTTTTGACTGCTATTGCGTGTTTGCAACATAAATCAACATAAAAATGAGTATTTTTTGCTTTCGAAAAGGAATTTTACATATCTGTAAAT
Source organism: Cheiracanthium punctorium (assembly GCA_038373885.1). Classification (NCBI taxonomy): domain Eukaryota; kingdom Metazoa; phylum Arthropoda; class Arachnida; order Araneae; family Cheiracanthiidae; genus Cheiracanthium; species Cheiracanthium punctorium. The sequence continues at coordinate 68,097 of JAWZYV010018487.1, forward strand.
TGTATGCTTTTGTAACATCATTAATTTTCTTTGATCTTTTTTTTTATTGCACCCATAAATACAGTGTAGTGTCCACTTGCCAGGATGATTGCCAATCATTCAGTGTCCAGTATTCCGTGAACTTCCTTTTAGGCGATATCCTTTCAAATCTGACATGATATATAGTCAGTCCTTGCAATTAGCGACCCCCCCCCATCCTCTCACTCACCATCTACGGAAAACTACGAAGCGTGAGAAAAACTTACGGTTTTCTCACAGGAATTTTCTTGAAAGCATCGAGACCGCTTCTGGAAGAATCACCGACATTTTTAATTTTCTCTTTGCCTCCTCCTTATGATCGATGCATTGAACAACAATTTTATTTATGCTTAGTTTTACTAAGTTTATTTATATTAAGGTTTGGTCATTTTTCGACGTTATAGTGCACTTTTTTGAGTTTGGGCACTCTTTATTATCCTTGTGTCCTGGTGGTGTGTTCAACTTCCACAAGAGTAATGACAGTTCTGCAGTATTGTAGCTTTTCAAACATTAATTAATCACGTGATTATGTTCTACAACTAGGAATGTTTTTTGTCTCAAAGAAGTGTAAAAACTGATTAGTACATTTTTCGTGGAACCTGAAACTGAAATAAAAGAAAGTAAATATCTAGAAATTGTACACATTTTTTTTTTTTTTGACGAGTTGATAACCTTATCTTTTTTGAGTTTGTTGAAAAGGGACAAAAGGTATAAGCATATGCATCCAAGATATTATTTCAGGGGCTAAAAATATTGCTGACCTCGGTTACAGTGTTCTTCGTTTGTAGTGACAGTTTTCAGATCCGGTCCTAAGGTAGAGCGAACGGTGCGACCGCACCGGGCGCCATCTCTACCAAGGCTGTTCAGAATAATATAGCACTGTGTATGTCGGAAATGGTTTCATTTACCTGTTAATAATTGTTTAATAATAAATCTTTTAGTCAATGTACAGTAGTAATCAATCATGTTAATAGTGAATTTTAGTGAACTTTCTGTGAAAAAATAAATTATTAACAGGTACTCGAGGACGACTTATCAAACCCTACATTGTTACGTGATTCGTAACCGTCTTATTCACCTTTACCACTCTTTAAATTTTTGCCAATGAGTTTCAGAGCACCATGCATATTTGACAGTCCGTATATTATTGAAGTTAAAAGCCTCATTTTAACCCCTGAAAGCTTTTATAGCTAAATGTGTGGCGTAGCTAGGTGCAAGAGCTGATCTAGGGTATGTGGAGCCTCCCTGCAAACGTAAAGAAGCCCCGTGTTATGCTCCAGATTAAGTTTTCCTTAGTTTTTTAGTTCGAATATGGCGCTCCGATGCCTTGCTTACCGTGTCGGGCCGTCCCTGGCTACGGGGGAGCAAGGAAGGTCAACTGTACCCGGGCGCAGCATCGGCCAAGGGGCGCTAAATGGTATATGAAAGCTACCTAGTTGCATTTTTAAAAAATAGGAGGGGGCGCAAAATCTTCAGTTGTCAGGTGGAAACGAGATTTAGTCATTTGCTGTGGGACAGAGAAACTGTTCTCTCAGCTTGTTTCCATCCCAGATTCAAACTATTCTGGATTGAGGAGGAGAGGAAGACCGAAGCCAAAAAAATGGATGGAGGAATACCTCCAGAATATGTTTCCGACAACTTCAGATATCAGTATCGAGGATCATGACTGGATGATGATTTTTCTGGTTTTTTTAATTTCTCTTTCGCATGCACTCGAAATAGTTACGAGGAAGAACTTACAAGGTTCTTGTCAGAGCCAATCAAACCCGTATCTTCGCTTTCGGCGTACACGTATATGAAAGAAGCCTTCAAAAAAACTAACACTGGCGTGCCGTCCAGTGCATCTGTACAAAGATTGTTTTCGATTGCATCAAACGTATTTTCTCCTCGACGATCATGTTTGGCGGATAACAATTTTGAGATCCATCTCTTGTTAAAATTTAATAAACATGTTTTTGAATAAATTTATGTGGTTTTTATTTTATACTAGAGGCATGGCAGTCTTCCATGAATATGTTGAAATTCTGCTTTCTTTTGTTAAAATTTTAAAGTGTCTATTATATTTAAATTATTAGGTTTTTTGTGTAATAATTTTCAGAATTTAATACGAAAATATTAGAATTTCTATTAATAATTAATAGTTTGTAAAATCCTTAGACTTATCTCTCTCTTAGCCTTAAAATAACAATATAATTCTATAAAATTCTTTTATACCTAACACAAAGAAAAAGTTGTGTTGATGATAATAACTTTTAAAATTTCTTTAACATATATAGAGGATTTTTTTAATCCAATGTTTTAAATAGATATATCATGAATTTAATTAGTAATTGTTTTCATTATTTTATAATATGCATATCATATGTGATGTTTTCAATTAAAACAATTATACAATATTACATGGTTCACACGGGTCATTCGTCATAAATCACTAATTTGGTAAGTCATGAAAAAAGGCCTTTATACTCATTAATTTTGATTTGTGCTCAAGAAACTAGAATGTTTGTACAACATGAAAGGGGTCTCAAAACGGGCCTTTTTTTCCCGTTCAGACATCCATTTTATTATATTTTTAAAAACTTTTTTAGTTCTCATGATTTTTCTCATGCTTTCAGAGCTCACTTTCCCAATTTATTTTTATCATAGAGGTATTAAAACTTAATTAGTTTCAGCAATACTTCAATAATTAGCAGTAGTTGCCAGTAGCGTATATATAGGCTAGGCTTCCATTTCGGGGGGAGGGGGACGATTCGGTATTTTAAACTTTATTGTTCTAAAGTTAAAAGAAATGTTTCAAAATAGCTCCTTTTTAATAATTGCTTTACATTTTCGGAGGGGGCCCGCCTCCCTCTGCTCAAATACTCGCCTGGTAGTTGTTTATTAGAGCAATAGTTTTTTTCTAATTAAAGGCGAAAAGGTGCCCGGGGTCTTCCGTGCGTCCACCAAATCTGCGGCGCTCAACGCTACAAGGAAACCACCTTTCGTTCTTTGGACGCGAGAGACACCCGCTGAGGTCATTAATCACGCTGGACGCGAGTAGAAAACCAAGGCTTTAGATATCGATAGTTTTCTCTAATTAGGATATAAATATCCTTAAATATGAATGTAATGCAAATTGAATCTGTTAGCAAAATTTGTCTCCTAAAAGTAGCGAAAATGTAGCGAAGTAGCGACTACATTTCAAAAGTAGTGTAGCTAACTACATTTGTCAAAAAGTAGTTGTAGTTGTAGTTAACTACATTTTTCGAAAAGTAGCGGTAGTTGTAGCGCGCTACAAAAAAAAAGTAGTTTTTCCCATCACTGATCAATAGACAAGTAATGCCATGGAGTGTGAAAAAAAAAATGATATATTAATAATACTTTGGAAGTATGGAAAGGAAAGGAAAAAATAAAAAGTAATAATTAAATGAATAAATAAAAAGAATAAAAATGGTAATAATTAAATGAATAAATAATAAAATAAATATAACACTAGTATAGCTAGCCTATGTTTAACGTAGTACTAGCTGCAGTAGCTAAGAAGTACTTAGTTGAAGTTGTGGAAAAGGAGAAAAACTAGATATAATTTTAACAGTAATGATATTGATAATAATTATACACATTTTTAAATTGCTATTTATGCTAATATTATTGTAAAATATTGGGTTGGCAACAAAGTAATTGCGTTTTTCCGTATGTCAATATTTCGCCTGGCCAAAACTACTGAAGTTAATTTGCGAAATTTGGCACGTACGTGAGTTCTTCAACATAGGTGCTAGATCAGAGAGCATTTTCCAAAATTCGTAATCTTAGGGGGGGTAAGGGGCCAAAAAGTTCTTTTCACATATCCCGCGTGATCTCAAATAAAAATAGAGATATCCGTGAAATTCTTTCTGTAAAATACAGCAGTCACGAATACCTAAAAATTAATTTCAGGACATTTTTAATATTGTCCTCTAAGGAGGATAGAAGCGAAAAAAGGGGGAGGGTGGCCATCTTTTATGGACGAAAAAAAATACTGCCAGTGAAATTCTTTCTTTAAAATGTAACAAATATGAATCGTATGTTCAGGCACAGCTTACCTGTAATTAAAAACTTGTTGAAAACTTATTTGCTTGAATTTTATACCAGAAAACGCAATTACTTTGTTGCCAACTCAATATTTAGGTAGAACAGTACTCTGTATGGCTTCATTGGTTACATACTCACATAAAAAAGGAAAAAGTACCAGTAATCAACTATTCTTAATTATATATATATATTTAAAATAAAATATATAGATATATATTTTATGTTTTTTTTTTTTTAAATATAGAAAGAACCAACAACCAACCCCATCCTCACCAACCAATATTCTGATTAGGACATGCAGTTTTTTTGATTACATAGAGGATATAAAATGGAAGTTAGTATATATATATATATATATATATATATATATAAATAATGGTTTTTACAAATGTATTTTATTTTTATTTTATTATTAGGTAGTATCAAATTAAGAAGTAAAAAATTTACATGGTTTGAAATAGTAGTTTTCCTGTTTTTCATGATTTTTTTTGTCTAATGTCATACTTTTACTCCAGGGCTGTATTTATATATATGCATAATAAAGCAAAATTCTTAAATAATTTAGAGAAAACAAAAAGCTGATATATTCTTTACAGTTAACAAATTGAAACCCACAAGAGAACTCTAAGAAAGTTAACTACAAATTCTTAAAAGCTTTAATTATTAGGCATTACCCATTAAGCAATGATAGAGACAAAAATTACCTTAACTGGTTTTAAAAAAAGAAACTTCCTTATTATAACATTATAAGGCGAATAATTTATAATTGTTTTATTTTAACAAGCAGAATTTCAGGGAATTGCTATAAGATGTATTTTACTAACACCCCCCCCCTCTCAAAAAAAAAAAAAAAAAAAAAAAAAAAAACACCGTACATTAAAAAAAAAAAAAAAATACTGGTACTTTTTTTTTTTTTTTTTAAAGATGCCAAGCATACTTTTACATCTCTGTATTAAACTTATAATTCTTTTAATGTCAACGAAGAAGAACTCAGCAAGGAATGCCAAAGTTGTTTCACAGTAGTAAAGTCTGTTTTGAGAGATGGTAGAATTTCACCAATTCTTTAGCTTGAAGTGATCCTTCTGATTGAAATAAATTCCATTATGATATCGAAATAAGAGAAAATGATATAACAAACTCTAAATACACGATATAACATCTTTCAACACAAAAACAGTACTCTTGTGTCTTGAATTGTTTAGTAAGTTTGGCTTCCTTTACATAAATAGATATATATACATACAGGGTGTCCCCCATAAGATGGAAACACACTTAAATTAATTCTTTATCCATTAGAGATAAGTAGCCAATCGAACTTTCTCTAAGAGGGACTTAACATTGACACCCTTATTATTATTGGTTTTTTGGCAGTCCACAACTGTCTGGAGCTGATCTGACATATGTGTCGTGCATGTTATATCATGTATTTAGAGTTTGTTATATCATTTTCTCTTGTTTCGATATCATAATTGAATTTATTTCAATCAGAAGGATCACTTCAAGCTAAAGAATTGGTGAAATTCTACCATCTCTCATATGTCAGATCTTTCGAGGATAAACAACAACAGGCAATGTAACTTTAATAATGTTCAAAATGAGGTAGGAAAAAGATTATGTTCAAAAAATTCTTTTCAAGCAATATTTTTAAAATTTGTACATGACTCCACACACACACACAAAAAAAAAAAATCACAGTTAGTAAAATGTATCTCATACACTAATGAGGTAATATATGAAACTTTAGCCTTTCATCATAAAATGTCTTACAGTAATGTTTAAATAAAGATAGTCAAAAGGCCATATATTAATTTGAATGTAAACGTTTATTTTTAGAGTGCAAAAAATTATTTTCTCAGGTAATGTCAGTACGACCTCGGAAATGTAATCATCCAATTCGATTTTTTTGTTCTCTGAACAATTCTGAAAAGTGGTTTAAGATAGCATATATTCATTTTCATATCCCTGTCACTTTTCAGGATATAATTCTCAAATTTTATACATCACTTCATTAGTGTATATAGGGCACATTTTACTAATAGGGAGTTTTTTTACGCGTGAGTCATATACATATTTAAAAAGTGACATTTTTTAAGAATTAACAAGAGGGGAATTTTTCCTTTTTTTCTGTCTTATTTTGATTTTTTTTTTTTTTTTTTTTTCGATGTACCTTGCCAACTTATTTCTAATGGATAAAGAATTGAAGTGTGCTGTCATCTTTTGGGGAAACTCTGTATGCATATGTATATATAAGGGGGAGAAAAAAAGAGAATAATTTAAACTTTTAAAAATAAAAATACAGAAAATAGTTCTATGAAACAACTAAAATATCAACACTGTCATATAATGGAGAATGTTAAAGCATTATTTTAATTACCAAATAATCATATACAATGAAAAATGTTTCAGATAAATCCTCATTTTAATTTCTTTTTTTTTTTTTTTTTTACTTATATAGTTCTGCCTAAATAGATTAATCTTACATTATTCAAATATACATTTTTGAAAATATAACTTACCCATACAATTGTCTTCATCCAACAAACTTTCAAGAAAAGCATCGCTTCTTGAAATTTTACCATTGTGTGTATTTTCAGAAATGCTTTGTTTTGAGTTCGAACTTAAAGCATTTGGAGCTTGAATTTTATTCTCATTTGAAGTACATATAGCATTGTTCAGAGTCTGACATCTGGAACTGGGTTTTGAATTATCAGGATTGTTGTTTTTCTGAGGAATTTTAACGACAGCATTATTTGAACTGGAAATGTTGAATCTGTTCTGGCTATGAGTAATACAGCTTGGTGAATGGTTATTGGGATTGTTATTCTGTGGAATTTTATGTAAATTATTTTTCAAATGAGTTAGTTCTAAGCATTCACAATTCATTGGTTTCAGGGGTTCAGAATTCTCTAAAATGGATTCTAAAGTCTGTGGATGCTTTTCACTTCCATCTGGATGGTACATAGTAACTATATTTTGTCTTTTCAGAATCAGCACATTACAGAGGAATGTGACCTGTAAAGAATAAGGTATAAATTCTAAAAGATTTCATTGAACATATCATTGGAATTATAGACATGCAAAGTTAGAAGACTAAATGTCTATAAAAGTATAAATGTGTACAATTTTTTAACACTAATGCCGATAAATATAGCACAATTTTAAAATCTAGGTTGGTAAATTTAATACTACTTTATGAGCCACATTACTGTTTTTCTTATTTACCAGGTTCTTTTATTTGGCAGAGAGATACAGTAATCTATTATTGTATCGCGCTTGTCGGGAGACAAAAAAAAAAAAAAAAAAAAGCACAATATATCTGAGGATTGCACGATATATCCATGATATAACGGGCAGAGAGGGAAAAGGAGTATATGATAAAACTTTACTTTTATGAACTTATCCTTTTAAAATATAATAACATTAATAGTATATGTACTATAATAAAATATATGCTCTTAAACTATAAAAATAGTAGTTCAATTTTTTACTTTTATTTTATGTACAAATACACATTTAATTTCCTGCTAAAAAAGTCAGTCTAGAGTTTAGAGTCAATTTAAAATGATGATCATGACATTCTCTACTTAGCGAATGGCGCAAAACTTTAAAGAGATTTTGAGCAACCAGTAATACTAATATAATTTGCACATCTAGCGGGACTGTCTTTACACAGACCATAGATTGCTCTTAACATAGCATCTAGCTTACAATTTGTAAACTTATGAAAGCTCCATGTATAATATGCAATTCACAAGTACCTAAATCAAGTAACTTACAATTACTTTCTGATAAGAGTTCGTCTTTCACACATCTTAAAAATTTCAAATTTACAGTTGCTTTCTTGGATTTCAGAAAAAAGTTCTTCTGGTGTAGTTCGACCTAAAAACACTGAGTCTAGTATCTAGTTGATACCCTATTTGTCTTTACAAACCAGTATCTAATGATTATGTCCATTTGACATCTTTCGGCAATCTGATTTAAAGCCTCATCAAAACATAAAACAAAAGGTGTTTCTTTGACTGCTTTCTGTAATGCAATGTTAAAAAATGGGGCCACCCATAGCAAATCAAATAGAACATTTTATCATGTCCTAGTGTACATTTCTTAGCTATTTCACTATCACTGAACATTACAAAAAACAGTTCAGCTACATCAGAAAAAGCATTAAAAGAAGTGTGGGACATAACAAGTTTCATAGTCCAGATAATTTCTGCTTTTAAGAAATCATCTTGCACAGCGAAATCTGACAATCTCACTTCTTTCGCCGACGATGATGTTGGTTCTGGTACATTCACAGTGGCAGTCGAATTTTCATTCTTTTCTGTCGGCTTGGGAAAAAAGCTAAGGACAGAAACTGTCTGCGAACTCTGCGAGAACAGTTTCTTATGTTTTGCACTGTCAGCGTGGCTTGTTACAGCTTGTGCTCTGATATTGCTAAAGCTAAATGTTTTTTTGCATAACTTGCAGTAAGCTGAAAATGGATCCTTTGGCAATTCTTCAATCCACTTAGAAATTTCCGGATGAATGGACGGATCAGTCCAATCTAGGTTAAATGTTGATTTCGTATACTTAGATACACTCACATTAAATAATAAAAAAACACAAACAATTTTCTTTTAATAGGGATTTGTCTCCAAAGTGATCACCAAACAAAAACCAGAGAACACACGAGGTGGACATAACAAGTGAGAAAGAGTGAAAACAAACATGTGGCATTTGTCTAGCAGTACTCACATACAAGCGGATGGTGAAGAACTAGAAGGGAAAATTCTCCCAGAAGGAAGCGCGAAAGAAAATGCCCGTTCTAAAGGAACGTTCCGTTGGGAGATTTGCTGACCATATGACCTAGTGGAGCTGAGAGGAAAACCTTTCTCTAGCGAGTTCTCTCGGATGTATAGGCACACCATTGGTGCCAACCAATCACTTTGATTGGCATGACTGCGGCTGAGGTTATGGTTCGCAATTTCACTTTTTCCAGAAATACAAAATATACGCATTATCTTTTACAAACAAAAATTTAAAATTTACATCAATTAAAAAATATAAATGAATTTTTTGTGGCAAATATATTTTTCCCTGTATTTTTCAGTCTTTCATGAATATTCTTCATTTCTCCCCCGATTTCCAAATTCCCCGAGTTTTCCTAGTCACACAGCAACCCTGCATTATGATAAAATTTACATCATGGTTTCTAAATGTAGTAGATAATATGACTAAAGAATTATGCACTTATATTACATGTTACACAATACTTCTATTAAATGATTTTTTTTTTCTTTATAAAATCACCTACTTCTGGCTAAGAAAGAATAAATGAAAACACATCATAGGAATAGGCGAGAGAGGGAAGTGGAAAAAAAAATCTTACCTTTTTCAGTATTAATGCAGTACCTTCTACCAAGAATTCCTTATAGGTAGAAAGAACCTCTGAATCAATTTTCCCATTAATTTCACCTAAAGAAAAAAAAAAAAAAAAACATTTGTTACAGGTAAATTAGAGTAATATCTAGACAAAAGTAAAACAGGAGATTTTAACACCAAATGAAAGTTTCAAATTTACCAGTATCATCCATAAACACAGGTTTTGTTGAAGATCCTTTCTTATTAAGTTTTTTTAGTAGAACACACAAAATAGGGACAACCATATGCTTTGGCAACTTTTTCTTTGAGGACTGTAAAGAAGCATGAAAAAACATTAGTTTAAGGAACATGTTATACAAAACAAGCAAATAATAAACAAAGTGATATATTTAAGAAAAAATCCCAAAACACAAATATTATCAGTTAGCTTATTAAATATGCAGGGTGTCTCCAAATTCATGGGTCGAACTGTAAGAGTAGCTAAAATATATAAAAAGTATTCTTTGTATAGCAATGTGGGGCTGGAAATTAAAAGTACCACACAATTTCAGTAAGATGGGGATCCATCCATTATCGCAATAATGTGCTTAACTACCTCAGCATTTCCATTTTTCCGCCTATACTTTTCAACGAGGGTCAGAAATGAAAACTGTAGACGAGAAAACAGAGAATTCTGAGGTAATTATGGACATTATTGTGGAAATGGGTGGAGTCACATCATGGTGAAACCAGATGGTACTTTTTGTTTCCTACTCCAAATTGTTATAAAGGAAAAAAAAAAAAAAAATTCTTTATATGGGTTTCACATACCCTTAAATTTTGGCTCATGAATTAAGAGACACCATGTATACATATTAAAAATCCATGCTAAGAAATTCAGTTTAAAACAAGTAATTTTTTACAAGAACAATATAATAGTTTTAAGTATATTTTTGAGCAATTTTGTTTCCATTTTTGAGAACTTTGCAGTAAAAAGAGTGACAGAATAAAATCCTTTATATTCTTGCAATAGTGCCAGGGGTTGATGCTTATGAAAACTAGGTCCGTTTTACAGCCCCTTCACAAAATTACAATTGATTAAAACGGCCTTCATTGGCATTTCACTCTACATTTCAATCTGTTTTATCAATTTTTTTAGCAAAAAATTTTTATTAAAACTTGGTATGAAAATTCACAAAAATAAGTGCTGAAATTCACAAAATTAAGTACTGAAATTCACAAAAATGAGACCCTGAAAAAAATTTCTGGATCGACCCCTGAATTTGTACACTTCAATGTACTTATAAGGAACTTAGTACAAAGTACAATTAATTCTTTAATTCAAAAGAAATCTAAACAAACTATTATATATAAAATCCAACAAAGTGTTCACATTGCTTTTGCCCCCAAAATTTTACCTCTGCAGCTAATTTGGTTCCAGGTTTAAAAAAATGTTTTTGAAGCTATATGAAATTAACTTAAAATACAAACTTGTCTAAAATGCACAAGAACGAGAATATACAAATAAAAATTTAAATTGAGCTTGACAAAAAACTACGTTTTAACAAAGTTATATAAATTGTTGCAAAACTGAGTGCTTTATCACAACATTTTGCAAAGGAAAGCATTAAAAATTATCAACCCAACCTAATAAAAGAAAAACAAAATCAATTAAATTATATCATACAGAAAACAACAAATATGAATTTAAAAAAAGAGAGCCTAAGAATGGTTCAAACCAATAATAATAGTTAAATTTTTTTTTTTTTTTTTTTTTTTTTTTTGCTTTAGGCCAGACAACGCTGGAAAAGATGAGTGCATATTTTTTCAGATTCTGCTTCTACTTAATTATAGCTAAATATACATATTCAAAAAAATTAAATACATAAAATTTTGCATGTATTCATTTATTATGTTAAAATAAGTTTTGAAATGTTAATTTAGACATGTTGTTTTCTTTCAATTTAAAAAATATTTAAAATAAACACAAATTTTATTGCAACTGAAGTCTATTTAGTTGTAAAAAAATATTAACTCGGCTGTTCGAGCCTCGTCAGGGGGAGACCCCCCCCCTAATTTTTTAGTTTCATTATTGCCATATTAAAACAATATTAATTGACTATTTATCTCTCATCTTTTGTGTATTTCGCCAGGTAACCCTATGTTGAAATTTTTATGATTGTAACCTATTTATAGAAAAATACATGTGATGCATATTCTACAGCTTACAAAATATTGTAACAATAGATTAAAGCTGTCATGAACGAATAGTATTTAAATATATGTAAAATATACAAGTGGTGCATATTCTACAGATTACGAAATATTGTAACAATATATTAAAGCTGTTGTGAACTACTAGTAGTTAAATATAAATGCAACTTTACAGAGCTTATAGAAATTGGTGGTTTACGTAACACATACTAACATTTTATTTTATCTACACATTGTTGTCACATTCTCATATAACATTTACAAAACGGATGAAATTTTTAAACAATCATTTTATCAAATAAATGCAATCTTACGGAGCTTATAGAAACTGGTGGTTTATGTAACACATACTAACATTTTCAGCAGACATTTATTCTTACTTTTATGTCGCATTTTCGTGTCTCATTTTCATGTCACATTTTCAATAAAGGGATGAGGGATAAAATGACATAATCATTAAAACTGTTTTAGGATTTCTACAGATTTCAAAGCTTCTGTTTCCCTTGCTTTCCATGATTTCTACCATGTTTCCCCTGGCTTTTTATCTCACACGCTTTTGTGGACTTCATATTCCACTTATTTCCAGTGTTACTTTGTTTCTTTTAAAACTTATACATTTTACTCCCCTTATACCTGATCCTGGTTGCAGAAACTGTGTGACCCGGCGACGATCATCGCAAATTCTTGAGAAGGTCTGGACATTATTTCAAGAGTTCATATTTATTTGCCAGGAGAGGACAGCTCGCGTCACTGAATGTGTTGCTTAGAGCTACATATACGTCCTTCCCGGAATTTCCCGCCACAATTTGGAACCTCATAAGAAGGTGGCGGACTTCTGAATATTGGCACCCCTCGGAAACTGCTAGCGACTGCCGAGAGGACTTTCGGAACCACGGATTTAACGTGCACGTACACGGTGGTCTTTAGTTGTATGCCGGTATCGAACCTGCAATCTTCCGGTTATGAGTCCAAAGCCTTAACCACTGGGCTACCACGGCCATATTGAACGATCTCACCAACCACACCGAGTGATTTAATATCAAATCCTTTTCCATCCTTTTTGTGAATAATCAACTGTTAATATATCATGCTAGCTTTTGTATTAACAGTTAAAATCACCTGAGTTTTTATTTTTGAACTAAGTTTTGAAATTTTGTTGCATTAAAATATAAAACATGTTTATAAAATTCATTAAAATGCTATTTGAAAAAATCAATTGGCAGAAGAGATTCTTTGGCCAGTACTTCACAGAAAATTTTACAAAAAAGGGGGGGGTTAATTTTAAAATTGTTAATCAAAATTATGTAACTAAACAAGAAAAATCTACACAACTTGAAATTGTAGGCAAAATGAATGCTCTAAATTGTGCAACTGCTGTGTATTTGACATATAAGATTTATGCGCCAATTTAATATGTATTTTATGGGTAACCTGCCATGTACCAGCAGTTTACCTTGCAGACTATTTTTGTATTTTTAAATCTGCATTGCAGACTGGTACAGAAAATTCTGTATCTGGGCACCTGGTGATAAATATTTAAAATATATATATTTGACAACACTACAAAAAGTATGTTTTATAATAATTCAAAGCTTAAGCATATTTCAATTAGACAAGATAGTGCATATATAACACATAACACAGCAACTTATCAAAATCAAAATATTTTGAGATCATATAAAGAAATACACTTTTACAACAGCATTTTTAAAAACATAAGAAATAATTTTATGGAACAAAAATGGACTTACATTTAAACTGTGCAAAGTAAATTCTCAGAAAAACTTTAAATTTTGAAATAAATTGAGTGATATAAATGTACATATAGTGCAGATTTCAAGAAATAGTTCGTTAAAAAGATATTAAATCAAAGAAATTCTGTTCATTTTCATCGGTGATTTTCCAACCAAGCAGCAATAATCAAACAGAAATTACATCCTTCCTTGAAATATAACAAATCTTCACTTAAATTTAGTACACAAAAACTGGTAAAATAATAAACTTGATGAAATAATTTTAAAGGGGTAATTTTTCTCCCCAGGCAACTCAAAAGATCTCTTTACAAGTACATATAAGATTTTTGCAGTTCTTGCATTTTAATATTAATTCCAGTATACAAGGATTCTGCTTCAAGTTTTAATTGCTTCTTTTTTTAGTCCAGCTCTTTCATTTCAAACTCTTTAATTTTCTTTTCTTTTAGATTTTTAAGATAAGATATTTTTTGATCCAAACTGTAATAAGTTGAATTTCACCAAGAAATCTGATCTTGCTTCCATTTCCCCGACTTTTCTCCATTTTCCTTGATTTCCCTTGATTTTTTCCCGTTTTCCTGACTTTCCAGGTCTGTAGAAACCTTGTTACTATAACAGATATAGTTCTCAATAAAATGGTAAGAAAAAAATATTTTAAACCAATTACAAGTACCACAATTTATTAAAGAACACAAATTCATAATATAAATACTGATTTGTATTTTTTAAGATCTGTATAGGTTGAATTGATGATTAAGGGCATAAAATGGGCCAATATTTTAACATTCTTGTACTTATTTTATTATATATATATATACTAGGGGCCAAGGCCCCCAGACTCGCTACACTCGCTTTTCGTATGAGGCATTCGGCCCCTAAAAAGGCTTATTCGTAAAAAAGACATAATTTCAACAGACAAAACCCGAAGATTGGATCAGATAGAATGTTACTGAGCTACACATTGCTTGGTTCTTGCAGGTTCATTGGTACATAAAAATTTAAACTTCACACTACAGTAGATCCCCTCCCCCTCATAACACGGAAGATATTTTGTTATGGGAATCCGTGTTGTACGGGTCCTGAGCTATATTCAACTTGGAGTGCGGACTCCACTTATAATCGCTGGAAAAATTATTTGCACTCCTCAGAAACACAATGATATTTAATGTTGCCATTAAAGAGTTATATTAATTAGGATCTAAAGCATAATAAAATCAGAACATCTGTTTCAGCTGTATTTTTAATAATGTAAAACCTATTGGACACCTTGCGAATTTGCCACCCATGGCGATTTTTTATTATTTGGCGACTTGCATACATGTAAAGTTAATAAAAGCTACAGAACAGATAGGATAGCTTACCACCAATGGCGACTTTTCATTATTTGGTGATTTACACATGCTCACAACCTATAATTACTGTTCATTTAAGGTTACCGGAAAACCGTTATCCATATTTTCATTTACATAATTGTTTGCAGATTGGCGTACTTAGCACCACAAATTATACCATCGCGTCGCGCTAGCAAATATCCAAAGTGTACTGTAACGGCTATAATGGCATAGTTAACGCTGCCAAATATTTCTACTGGTAGCAAATAATCCAGCTGGACGAGAACCGGCTTTAAAATAATCTGCATTTTAATTATTTTTCATTTTCAAGATATTAGTTATTCTGTTTTGGAAAAACGAATAATCGCTCATTCTAAACGCCTGTTGTCTAAGCGAACTTACTATTTGAAAATTGTCAACTTTGTGTAACACATTTTGAGTTACTTATTTCATATAGTTTTTATTTTGGCGTAATTATAACTCATGTTTGTAAATTTCACGTGATTCTACATACTTGGAAACGCTTTGTTATAAAGGAATGAATGATTTTATGCCAAATCTGGCGACCATTCTGTTTATTTTTTCAGTTTTTTATTAATATCTTCTAAAATAATTCGATTTTCGAAATTTAAGTCAGCTCATCAGGTTCCTCGGAATTCTTCAAATCTGTGAGCACCTCAGTCAAAACTTAAATCCCCAAGGTTTAGGAGGAGATAGGCCAACAAGCTTTGGCAGCGCCAGCGGCCTTTACTTTTTTTTAGAATAGAGAGATACCCAAATTAAATTTCATGCTGTTCTGGAAACTCGCGGATTCTTTTCGCAATCGAAAGATTTTGTTTTGTGTACACAGCTATTCTCATGTCCATGCAAACGATTTATTTGTGGAAAAAAAAAAAAAAAAAAAAAAAGATAATAAACTGCGTAATCTGGAAAATCTTTTTTAAATGAATTTGAATCCCAATTGTATGACGTCATATTCACTTGAAAAGGGTAATTTTGTCACGCAAATGATTTACTTTTTTGACTCTCGGAAATAAAATGTTGCAGAAAATAGCGAAAAATTGCTTAAAAAGGAGGGAATGGGTGGATTTTCAGATTTTTAAAGAAGCGCAGATTGTTTTCTATATTTTTATACATGATCATGAAAATTTTCAAGCGGATAGTGCAAACGGTGAAGAAGTTATTAGGCTTTTTGTGTTAACTTTGTAAATTTCACGCGATTCTAGGTACTTGGAAACGCTTTGTTGCAAAGGAATGAATGATTTTATGCCAAATCTGGCAACCATTCTGTTTATTTTTTCAGTTTTTTATTAATATCTTCTAAAATTATTCGATTTTTGAAATTTAAGTCAGCTTAGCAGGTTCCTCGGAATTTTTCGAATCTGTGGGCCCCTTAGTCGAAACTCAAATCCCCACAGTTTAGGAGAAGATAGGTCCACAAGCTATTGACAGCGCCAGCGGCCTTTACTTTTTTTTAGAATAGAAATATATATATATATATATATATATTTTTTTTTTCCAGAGAGAGAAAAGAGGCATATGGAAAACATATGCTGCGACAAGTTGGCCTTGCACCTGTCCATAAATATGTCAACCCAATCTTCGATAGTAAGCCTAAAATTTATTTCAAGAGGCAATAAAAATGATAATATCTTATCCAGATGATGTAACCTTACAAACTGCTAAGATAAACAAAAAAGTTAGCAGAAATCATTTAAAATTCAAACCTCTTTTAAAACTCTTTGTATGCTAAAATACTTTGCTGTTGAATGCAGGGTTGAACAAGAAGAGACAGCAGTTTGCAGTTTCTGCCATGATGATAATGATAAATGCTCTGGTGTATATTGTGAGCTAATAATATTCTGAAATAAAAAAGACATCATTAAGCATAACAAATTTTCATATAAAAATTTAACAACAAAGTACAAATATTTTACCATCCCCAGTGTTGCATTACTATACATTCTACCTAGTTACTATATAAAGCTTCACTTAATGAAATGACTTTAAAAATAAGCAGATTTATTGTTTTCCCACACAGGTAAAGATCATCCACCAATCTCTCACTCAGCGACATCCCTCCCCTCCGTTGATAGATGCAGTTAAAGTTGAAAGGGAAGTGCAAAATATTATTTTTTTGCACTTCACCTTTTGCAGGTGAGTGCAAAAAAATATATTTTGCACTCACCTGCTAAACTAGTTCTACAGATGTGAGACAAGTTGAAGTCATGGGTGCCGCCATCTATAGGCAAGTATGGGCAAATGCTCACCCTTGCATCAGGAAATCGCACGAAATTATAAATAATTTTTTAAAATCTGAAATCTGGTCAATTTTTTAAAATTTGATGTTAAGCAAACCAACAATTTTAAGTAAATATGTCACAGGAAAAAAATATAAAATTGTTAATTTAAGATAACTTTTTGAAGGATACCTTTGCAAAATGAGTTTAAAAAGAATAAACTTGAAAAATGAAATACAATTAACAGAAGAACAATTGTAGCCTACGTGGCTATAGAGAAAACTCGTCCAAAACATCTTGTAAGAAGTGTTCTAAATCACCATTAACTTTTTCTTCGCATGCAAAGTCCTGATAATCGCTGATCAGTCATTATTGATCTTATCCAAGATTTAATTCTATGTAAAGTACTGAAAGATTTTTCTGCTGTACAGGTAGTAGCTGGAAATATTAGTGCTATTTGCAAGCATTTAGATACTGTAGGGAAAAACTTAATATGGTTTAATAAATTGGAAATAATACCCTAAGCGGGTGCCGGTTGCCAAGCCAGACAAGTCACCAAAGATTTTGATAGGTAAACAAGTATGTCAGCGTTGCTAATCAAGAAGAGGTATTTAGCAACCCTTGTGCAGAGTTGTGTTGTTGTTTTATGATGTCATTTGAAATTATGTGATTGGTCAAAGAAATTAACTGTGGACCGATCATTTTTGGAGGAATTATTTGATTCGTTGAAAGAATTTAAATGCTAACCGAAAACCGAACCTGATAGCCTGACACAATCGGCATACGCGTTAAACATGCTGGTTTGTTGTGTGTGAAAGAAAATGATTTTTGATGAAGTGTGGAGTTATTTAAGAAGTGAAATGTCTGGATATATTTATATTAAATGTGTCTAAGATGTTTAAAATGGTAATGAACTCACTCATCTTAAGATGTGTTGTATGTGAAGTACCTAAAATTTAATTTCTTATTTTATGGCATAGAGGCCATAAAATAAGAAATTAAATTTGAGGTATTTGCTTTTGTTTATATTTAAATATTTATTGAATGATTTACTGTATTGGTTTACGGTTGAGATTTTATATTATTGTCTTTTATTGTAGCATATTTATATAAAGGTTATCATATGTTGTGCTATTTTACTTTCATGTGAAATGCTGCAATAATGAATTGTAATGAAAAAATGGATATTTATGTTTTAAGAAAGATGGATAATTTTATTCGATATATGGGTTTACTAACATGGATTTGCAGAAATCACATGCACTGTTTAGGTTCAATATGAATTAATATATAAGGATTTTTGATTTTATTCTGTTTTCAGTATTGTAAATTTTGTGTTTTGGAGATATTGGGAAAGGGGGGGGGGGTAGAGGTAGTCGGTTTGAGTGCTTTTCTATCTATTTTAAACTGTGATTTTAACATTTTAAGGGAAATTTTGCTGTATAATTTTGTGCAGAATCATATTTTAGCATTTTGCAACTTTTGAAGGTTATATTTTATTTATTTTTTAATGTACCCATAGCCCAGAGCTAGTGCTTTGTTTACGTACATTTTGTTTAGAATTGCACATGAAATATGTCTATAAATGTTTTAATGTGTTTAGATAAGTGTATTGTAGTTCAGGGTTTATTTTGTTCCTTATGTATCTACGTATGTTTATCTTTGCATTATGTTTATAAGTTGCCAACTCAACTGGCACACACTTATGGTATTATTCCCAATAAATCTATCAAGGTAAGTGCTTTTGTATCAAATGTTGTTGCTATTGGAGGAGAAATCTGCCACAGTTTATACCCTGCTTCAGCTTCAGACAAAATGTTTCGTAAAAGGTCTCCATAAAAACTTTCCAGATACTTCATTTTCTCAATAAAGTCTTTTACACGAATTGGGAATACACTACTTTAAAAATGTGAAAATTCACCTACTGACATATGGCATGCACCCCCAAATGATAGTTTATTCTATGATTTTAAGAATTCAAGTTACATAGTTGAAAGTGATACTGACATATCATTTTAAAGCCACATGTTTAAAAATTGATTAGGTTGAAAGACTTTGCCATACAAATTATGTCGTGGAACTAAATAATTCCACGATTTCTCTTAATCCTGATAAACTACAAATAGTCACTGATGTTTTTCTATGTGAATCAGATTCAATCAATCAAAGAATTGAAGATGTAAACTGAGCATTTTAATTTTTTTCCGAATCTGTAATTCACTTTTAAAAAATGTAATTTTAATGAAACATAGTACATAGATGTTAAATCAGATAATGTAATACTGAGTACATTAAAAGATGCATAATGAGGTCATTCACGTTACACCTCACATAATTATGCATGTATAAAAAATATAGTGTAAAACATATCAAGCTCCCGTATTAATTGCTTCCATAGCTTGGCGGTTGCCAAGCTCCAGCGGCTGTCGCTGTGTTTACATGGGGTGCGCACCAGCTTGTATGATTTTACCAAAATATTTCAAAAATACAAAAAATTGAAAATTTCCAACATTGACCTCTGTCATATTGTGTGCAGATGGAACAAAAGTACTGGGAAAAGGCTTTATGCTATGCTATGTAGAACAACAAGCATTAGCTTCCTCTATCAATGTGATGCTTTAAAAAAATGTCCAACTTTCAGTCTTCAGCAGAAAAGAAAAAGTCTGATGTTCTTAAAACATTTTCCTAATGGTACATAAAAGTTGAGTAATAAATTAAAGCATTTATTATAATGCAGTTCCATCATTTAAATATACAGGGTGTCCCAAAAAGGTAGCAAAGGACTTATTTTTTTTTTTTTTTTCACACTAGCAATAAACTTTGGCATTAAAAATCATGTAAAGCCCCAATTATCTTTAAAGATATCTCTGAAACAAATGCTGAGGGGCTGAAATTTGGTACATCACCTCATTGTGTATGGGTCACATTTTGATAAGTGGAAATTTTTTTGTATGGGAATTATACAAATTTAGAGTGTAGCTTTTTGTAAATGAATGAGACGCGTTTCTTATTTCTAACCTTATTTTGAATAGTTTTTCAGTTTACACTGCTCACTTATCTCTAATAGTTAAAGAATTAAAGCCCGTCACCACCTTTTGGGAACACCCTGTATTATATTGTTTCACTCTCTGATTCAACCAGATTTTTGTTTAATCGGCTCATCCCAAGTCCCATTTAGGCCAGTTAAGAGGGAGTCAACTGTACTTCTTTATACTTCATTCAGGGAAGTAAAAAGACATGTAAGTACAAGAGTTGCAGAAATGAGAGTTCATTAAGTTCAATATCAGTCTGTTGAGACCATATAATATAAACATGCAGTCAAGAAAAATGCATAAGTGAGTCACATAGACTTAAAGATCACTGTATAGAAAAAGAATTTGGTTACTTCATATTCCATATCCATGGCCATAATTTTGCTAGAATCATCCAGTATTGCTTCATTTGCTCCATCAAACTAAAAAAAGAAGATAAAAATAACGTAACAGCAAAGCATTCCCCATAAAAACTTAAAATTATTATAATTTAAAAAAATTATAAGAAAAAATATTATAATTTAAAAAATTATAAGAAAAAATATTATAATTTAAAAAGGTTATATATAGCTAAAAAAATCATAAATTATCAATGCTTACTAGTTCTAAGAATCCTGCAGGTCCAGGAAATTTACGTCTTTTTGCTTTAGGCGTAAAACCAGGAGTGAAGCGATTATTAATGTATGACGAACTAGCAGGTACAGGTGTTTTATTTGAGTTAGAGGTATCATTAATATCAGATTCAAGTAAAGCAATTGTCATATTTTTAATAGTACTTTTATTTTCTTCTGAAGATCCTTTGTTAAAATCTGCAAGTTTATTCGAATTCAATGAGCTCTGACTTTGTTGTGCTGAGCCTTTATTAATTGTTACTTCATCTTTATCAGTAACTTCAAGTTCAGATGCAGATACCTTACAAACTGCATGATTATTTACAAATTTTTCTGTTGAGGTTACATCAGTACTTTTGTTTATAACAGCACTATCACATTTATCAGAAAAATAATGACTCGCCACAGAAACATCACTTTGCTCTTCTACTGAATGTGAAACTTGAGATTCAAAACTAGTTGAAATAAAGACATTTGATTGTTCTGTTGCATTTTTACTTTCTTCAACTTGTGCAGATGCTATTGTCGAATCAAATTCTAGAAATTTATTTGATGCTTCAAGAAATAATGCCTAAAATAACAAAATAACTATGCATAAATAAAGGTAAACAATTTAAGTAATGCATGCACATTAATGAAAAATAGAAAATATAAAGACAATAACAATTTTGTTATTGTTCTTGTATTTTCTATTTTTCATTCAGGCACATTGGTTAAAAAAAAAAAAAAAAAAAAAAAAAAAAAAGCTGGAAAAACAACATTATCTAAAACCAAAACAGGAGATTATCGGATGGGGCAGTCGTTAATGTAAAAGATAAGTATATTTTCATGGCACAGCAGAAGATTGTAGCAACCCTACTTTGGCTCTACATTGTAAAATAAATAAAAACTTTGTGAAAAAAGCATACATAAAATGTTACTTAAAAGAAGATACTTACTACCTTTTTTGGACTATATTCCGTATGCGGTGCTGTTTACATTTTGATGTTTGTTTACATGTTTGATTTGGCGTTGGTTCTGGCGCCATCGTAGGCGATGCTCAGCGGGAGTGAAGTACCCTGCCAATGGTTGTTTAGGCTGGCAACCATAAAAAAATGTGTACATTGTCAGTTTGGGAATTTGAAATTGTTTCATATTATGGATGGAAGGAAATGAAATGTGTTGTTATTGTATGAAAAGAAAGTGTGTGGGTGTGTGTTTGTTAGAAATATGGTGTGAATACAAAGTTAAATAAAAGACAGCATGTTGGTTTTAAGTTATCGACCGATGTGTGTTTGTTAGAAATGCAGTGTCAATATAAAAGTAAATAAAAGAAAGCATGCTGGTGTTACATTATAAGCCGGTGGGTGTTAGGGACATTTCTGAGCGGTTAATTAAAAAAGAATAAAGGTAAGTGCTTTTGCAATGTTTAAGGTTTTAATGTGAATTTTAAATTGATATTTGATGTTTTTATGCTGTCGTAACTGCTGTTTATGTGCTATTCTAATCATACTGACTTTTTATATGAGGTGTACATCTAGGTTGTTTAATCCACCGATGTTTTTTTGAGTTGAAAATGGGCCAGTGTTTGCCCAGTTTACATTAGCTGTACAACTAGGTTGTTTAATCCACTGATGTTTTTTTTTGAGTTGAAAACAGGTCAGTGTTTGCCCAGTTTACATTAGCTGCACAGCTAGGTAGTTTAATCCACTGTAGTTTTTTTTAGTTAAAAAATGGTTTGCTCATTTTAAATTGCCTGTTACTGAATTGGCTGACGTTTTTTATCTTAAATATGGACGGTGTTTTTTGTTTTAATGTTTTTGTTAGTGGAATATATATGTGCAATTTTAATGTTTTAAAATACTTTGCTGATCGTGCAAAATGGTTGGCGACTGTCGCCGTGTTTACATGGGGTGCACACCGGCTTGTATGATTTTACCCTTTTTTGGCTCTACATTGCTCATTTAGTTAGTGACATTATGGTGGTATTTTGATTGGTAAAATCATACAAGCCGGTGCGCACCCCATGTAAACATGGCGACAGCCGCTGGAGCTTGGCAACCGCCAAACTCCAGCGACTGTCGCCAACCATTTTGCACGATCAGCAAAGTATTTTAACACATTAAAATTGCACATATATTCCACTTACAAAAACATTAAAACAAAATACAACGTCCCTATTTAACCAAAAGAACGTCTGCAAATTCAGTAACAGGCAATTTAAAATGAGCAAACAGTGGACCATTTTTAACTATAAAAACCTCAGTGGATTCAGCAACCTAGTTGTACAGCTATGTAAACTATGCAACCAGTGGACCATTTTTAACTAAAAAAACCTCAGTGGATTCAGCAACCTAGTTGTACAGCTATGTGAACTATGCAACCAGTGGACCGTTTTTAACTAAAAAAACCTCAGTGGATTCAGCAACCTAGTTGTACAGCTATGTGAACTATGCAACCAGTGGACCATTTTTAACTATAAAAACCTCAGTGGATTCAGCAACCTAGTTGTACAGCTATGTAAACTATGCAACCAGTGGACCATTTTTAACTAAAAAAACCTCAGTGGATTCAGCAACCTAGTTGTACAGCTATGTGAACTATGCAACCAGTGGACCGTTTTTAACTAAAAAAACCTCAGTGGATTCAGCAACCTAGTTGTACAGCTATGTGAACTATGCAACCAGTGGACCGTTTTTAACTAAAAAAACCTCAGTGGATTCAGCAACCTAGTTGTACAGCTATGTCAACTATGCAACCAGTGGACCATTTTTAACTAAAAAAACCTCAGTGGATTCAGCAACCTAGTTGTACAGCTAATGTAAACTGGGCAAACACTGGCCCATTTTCAACTCAAAAAAACATCGGTGGATTAAACAACCTCGTTGTATACCTCTTATAAAGTCAGTATGATTAGAATAGCACGTAAATAGCACTTATGAAAACATAAACGCATCCAATATCAAATTAAAAACCTTAAACATTGCAAAGATTCGTTAAAAAAGAGCACTTACCTATATATTTTTTTAAATAACCGCTCATAATGTCCCCAACACCCATGGCTTATAACGTAACACCAGCATGCTTTCTTTTATTTAGCTGTTATATTCACACTATATTTCTAACAAACACGCACAAATTCGTTTCATATATTAACATAACACATTTCATTCGCTTCCATCAATAACAGAAACAATTTCAAATTCCCAAACCTGACGAAACACGTATTCTTTATGGTTGCCAGTCACAAATACCCCCGGCAGGTAACTTCACTTTAGCGGTGCATCGCTCACTCTAGCGTCCGACAGTTCGCCAAGGATTTGTAAACAAAAACATCGATATGTAAACAATACACCGTATACGGAATATAGTCCTTTTGATTTGTGCCCAAATTTTAGTCTTTGACTTTCTTGTTAATGTTAGTATGAATATTTGTGGAAGATAACCTGATTAATGTAAGAGATATTATGTTAGTGTTGCTGTATTAAAAACTTTGCATTTTTAAAAATTACAAACAAATCACTGGTTAATAATTTTAAAGAACCTATAAAATGGCATATGAAATCAGAACAGATAGGATATTTGTCAAAAAATGACTACTTAATTCTTTGGCAATTTGAGCATGCAAATAATCGATAATCATTCCCCCATTAAGGTTGCCATTAAAACAGTTTTCTATACATTCTTATGCATAATCCTTAGCAGATTGGTGTATTTAACAATTTCAAATATTTCGTAAGGACCACTGGTTGGAATTTGGACTAATCCAATTCTGTGGTGTTGTTGACAATATATGATGTCTGTTGACATTTGAATGCTTATCTTTCTGGTGTCACATTGGCACTCTGAACAGGTGAGTAGTGACTCATAATGGAATATTGTGTCATAATGAAAACCTGAAGAGACACGTGTTTTTTAAATGCTGTGTTTGATGTTAGGAATTTCAGCATATGGGAGGGGTGAGTTTTTTTGCTTCTGATAGGAGTGAATTAAGTATATATTTGATCTTCCGTGTAATTCTGAGTTGTTTTGCGGATTCTTTATCTTGCGGATTAGTTTAATTTTGATTGAATAAAATAGGCATGTTTCAAGAAACTACTATGCTTTCGATAAAAATGAATCTCCAACTGTGAATATCATTAAAAAAAATGCAGATTAGACACTGAATAGCAAACGATAAATTACTTTTAAGAATCAGAATTTAAAATATATGATCAATACAACAAGAATTAGGATAAAATATAAGCAGAAAAAAAAAATATTTACATCATCATCAGAATCTAAAAAGTCGTCAAAAGCCGTATCAACCATGAGTAATTAATTAAGAATTTACTTAAAAAAGGTTGCTAAAGATGTATAGATTAAATATATATATTACATATATTGAAAAATTAAGATAAAAATGTTTATATGAACATTATTCTACATTGGCTTCGAAAGTAGGTAAGTAAAACTCATTTTACAACTTCCACTTCCCGCACTAAAGTAGTAAACAATCAAATCAGAGACGATTACGATTCTTTGTTTTGGTTGCGTTTGAAAACCCATCCTATAATCAGCTGGTTATTCGTTTTCCTGCTTGCGCTTTTTGTAATCCAGCAGTTCAAAACCCTTCAACTTCAAGCAACTTCTCAACTCAAACCGCAACCAATCAACCAACTATGTCTCAGGGTCGTAGTGTTTGGCGTATGATATTTAAAAATTTTGTAAATTCCCTCAGAATTTTACCTGCTAAAGGCAGATTAGTTGGAGAAGACAATTTAGGAAATAAATATTATCAGGTTTTAGAAGGTTAGCGATTTTCCTCTGTGCCCCTATTGTAGAAGAAATATTGCTTAAGAAATGCACTTTTAAATTTATTTTTAGCACTTTACATCTAGCATTAAATCTGTAAATATAAATATTATTTAATGCAGATTTTTAAATTAAAGAATTCATGAAAAGCACACTCGAGTAAAATACGAAAAGAGCTTAAGGAACTAAGATTTCAAAAGATGCAAAGTGAAATAAGTGGTGAATAAATAAACGGAATTTCTGTATGACATAAAGCTTTGTTAACTAATCCGAAAATTTCGGCGAGGGTGGAGGGATCCTTACATTACCTACTTAATCCATGTATTACCTATTATCGTGTCGTAAAACAAGATTTTGATTGCCTTCATCATACACCTCCCTTTCCAGTCTATTCAGAAATGTGAGTACTGTTTCCTTAAGAGTACTCACCTCACCACCAAGTATTTATTCCCAAAAATTTCTTTACTTTTGTTTAAAGATTAGAATCTTTTGGAGCCAGATCCAGATTGTAAAGTAGGTGTTCAAAGTCTTCCTATTTGAAAGTTCACATAAGTTATTCTGTTTTCCCTGCGGTATGTGAATGATCATCGTCATACTAGAGGACTGCACCTTTTCGACAATAGGCCTCTCCTGCAATTTTAAATACCCCAAGGTTGTTATTAAAAGAGAGCTCTACGTGTTTTCTTTGCTAAATGTGCCATTATAGCACAATTAATGCTAAATATTTCATCTTACCACAGTTGACAAATACTCTGTCTTTTAGTCTATCAATAAATGACATTATTTAAAGTCACTCTAAATAAAAAAAAGAAATAACAATTACTAAAACTGCTACCTACTTTAAAATCGGTAAAATCATACAAGCCGGTGCGCACCCCATGTAACACAGCGACGGTCGCTTTAGCTTGGCGTTTGCGAAGCCCAGCGACTGTCGCCAACCATTTTGCACGATCAGCAAAGTCAAAGTATTTTAACACATTAAAATTGCAATATATTCCACTAACAAAAACATTAAAACAAAATACACCATCCATATTTAACCTAAAAAAGTCAGCAAATTCAGTAACAGGCAATTTAAAATGAGCAAACAGTGGACTGTTTTTAACTAAAAAAACTACAGAGGATTAAAGCAACCTAGTTGTACAGCTAATGTAAACTGGGCAAACACTGGCCCATTTTCAACTCAAAAAAACATCGGTGGATTAAACAGCCTAGTTGTACACCTCATATAAAAAGTCAGTATGATTAGAATAGCACATAAATAGCAGTTACGACAGCATAAAAACATCAAATATCAATTTAAAATTCACATTAAAAGCCTTAAACTTGCAAAGGTTCGTTAAACAAAAGCACTTACCCTTTTTTTTTTTTTTAATTAACCACTCAAAAATGTCCCTAACACACACCAGCTTATAATGTAAAACCAGCATGCTTTCTTTTATTTAGTTTTATATTGACACCATATTTCTAACAAACACACACACACTTTCTTTTCATACAGTAACATAACATATTTCATTCCCTTCCATCCATAACATGAAACAATTTCAAATTCCCAAACTGACGATACATGTCTTTTTATGGTTGTTAGCCAAAAATATCACAGGCAGGTTACTTGACTCCTGCTGTACATCGCCTACCTTGGCACCAGAATGATCACCAAATTAAACGTAAACACAAACATTGATATGTAAACAAGCACCGGATACGGAACATAGTCCTTAAAACCTAATACTTGGATGATTAAACTTTTCCTAGCAGTTTCAGTACTTGAGGGTAGTTATGGCAGACACTGAGCTTGCTTGGCAATTTTAGGATTACACCAAGATTCACAACAGATTTTAAGATTATGCCAAAATTATTGACATTTGAAGAAACTTTTCTTTTGCAAGAATGCTGAATCTGCCGTCTTCTGATGTGGAACTCCATTGTTTGGGTTCCCGGGGAGCTGGCCTGGAACTTGATGAGATACAGCCCACGACGAACTCTTGACTAGTGTTATGAAAAACTCAGATTCCTGCCCTCATCAGAACTCTGGCTATGGAGACTATCCATAGTATTCCTCGATCTTCTTTAAAGATTTATACTGATGGCAGCATAGGCAAAAGGGGAATTTCTGGTAGTGGAATTTGTATTCCTATTCCTACTGGCACTTTGGAGTTCAAGATCAAAAACCATAATTTTTGTTCAGTTTTTAGATCAGAGATTATTGCCATCAGGAGAAGCTTGCAGTATGTAGTTCAGTTGGAGGATCATTCCCAAGACATCTGGATCCTAACTGGCAGTCGCACTTCAATTCAGCACCTGTCTAATTGGGGTATTGTTGGAGACAGACTAGCCTGTACGTTTTAAATCTACTTGACAGACTTTCACCCAGTCATACCATGCATTTTCAGTGTATCCCTTCACATGATGGTGTTGAAGGTAGTGAAAACGCTGACTTCTTTGGCCAGGCCTGCTGCTGAGGAGGGTGATAGTCATTGTGGGAAGCTCTAGTAAGATTTCTTCCCTGGCAAAAATAGAATTGAACAAGCAGAGCCTTATTATGGCATGGGCAAATCGAGACATTGCCCAGGCCCCCGGCTCGAAAGGGCCCGCAGTATCAAATGCTGTTCTGAAATATTTTTTTATAGCAAAATTTTATGAAAAATAAAACAAATTTCATAGATGGGGCCCCCAAATTCATCAGTGCCCGGGGCCCCTGTTGGTCATAATCAGGCTCTGTGAACAAGCTTTCTAAAACCCCTCTCAATCACTCATGGTATTTTGCAAAAAATCTGGTCAGGTCTTTCCAGCTTAGACCCAGATCCCACCAAATTGTTTTTTTGAGTGGCCATACTAGAGCCCTCACTTTTCGGCTGGGGCAAGGCAGTCATTCCCACCAAATTATTTTTTCATAAAATGTGCCGGCAAACAGTTGCCGATCATATTTGGAACCATCAATAATTTCATGTGTCCGGCATTTATCTTAGTGGACTGCCGGGATAATACGTAAGTACCTGCAAGAGATTTCACCACTACCATCTTGGCGGTACATCTCAGTTGTTCACTGACAGAATTTTAGTTGCTATTATAGCCTACCAGTACTACAATTTCCTAGTATGAGTATATATGTTACAGTGAAAACCCGAATTAACTAGGGAAAACGCATTCTGACTGAGTTCGTTAGGGAAAACCCGAATTAACTAGGCAAAACGCGTTCTGACTGACAGCGCTAGGCAAAACCCGTTTTATTCGAGTAGCG
Organism: Cheiracanthium punctorium; assembly: GCA_038373885.1. Taxonomy (NCBI): domain Eukaryota; kingdom Metazoa; phylum Arthropoda; class Arachnida; order Araneae; family Cheiracanthiidae; genus Cheiracanthium; species Cheiracanthium punctorium. Next base: position 96,701 of record JAWZYV010018487.1, read on the forward strand.
GTAGCACGTTTTCGAGGGGCCCCTACAGCGGAGGCTTATTTTCCAGGGGGCCCCCTAAAGCGATGGCTAGACCCACTGATTTTTTTTTTGGGTCTTGCAAAGAGCCAGTGTTAGAATATTTACGAAAGGGGCCCACCCTACAGTGGTGGCCGGACCCCATGTTTTCCCATGTGAATTCAGGAATGTTAATGCTTTATCCACTAAAAATTTATCTTGCTCTCCCTTTGAAAATATGCTATTGCTGGCCCTTTGCGAGACCCAAAACTCCTCACTGTGTCCGGCCACCGCTATGGGGGCCCACCTCGAAAATATGCTAACGCTGGCCCTCTGCGAGACCCAAAAAAATATAAGTGGGTCCGGCTATCACTTTAAGGGGCCCCCTCGAAAATATGCTTACGCTGGCCCTTTGCGAGACCCCAAAAAACATCAGTGGGTCCGGCCACCATTGTAGAGGCCCCTTGGAAAATATGCTAACGCTGGCCCCCTGCAAGACCCAAAGAAACATCAATGGGTCCGGTCATCACTTTAGGGGGCCCCTCGAAAATATGCGAACGCTGTCCCCTTGCGAGACCCAAAAAATCATCAGTGGGTCCGGCCACCGATGTAGGGGCCCCCTGGAAAATGTGCTAACGCTGGCCCTCTGCGAGACCCAAAAAATATCAGTGTGTCCGGCCATCACTTCAAGGGGCCCCCTCAAAAATATGCTAACACTGGCCCCTTGCGAGACCCAAAAAAACATCAGTGGGTCCGGCCGTCGCTTTAGGGGGCCCCCTCGAAAATATGCTAATGCTGTCCCTTTGTGAGACATAAACAAACATCAGTGGGTCCGGCACCGCTGTAGGGGCCCCCCTGGAAAATATGCTAACGCTGGTCCTTTGCGAGATCCAAAAAACATTAGGGAGTTTGTGCAGGCCCGTTTTCACTCACGGTAACGCTAACGTTAAATGACATTGGACAATAAAGTGCATGCGCACGCATAAAATGCGAAACATGGTTGGTCAAAATACTCCGTATAGTGGATAGCGTTAGCGTAGGAAGAAACGGTATGCACAAACTGCCTATTACTGCTTCCGGCTATCACTTAAAGGGGATCCCTTGAAAATATGCTAAAGCTGGCCCTTTGCGAGATCCGAAAAAAATCAGTGGGTCCGGCCATCGCTGTAGGGGGCCCCCTGGAAAATATGCCTCCGCTGTAGGGGCCCCTCGAAAACGTGCTACCGCTACTCCAATAAAACGGGTTTTCCCTAGTTAATTCGGGTTTTGCCTAGCGCTGTCAGTCAGAACGCGTTTTGCCTAGTTAATTCGGGTTTTCCCTGATGCACTCAGTCAGAACGTGTTTTCCCTTGTTAATTCGGGTTTTCACTGTAACATATATGCATTCTACTCTTGTTTCTCAACAAATCATTTTTGCAGTTGACACCATTCCAAATAAATGTTTCTTTTTTGATATCTCAACTGTAATTGCTCAGCAATGGATTTGTTTGTTCTGTGACACATTTAATGAATTTTGACATTATGCTTTGGAGGAGCACAGTATCAGCAAACTTACAGCCGGCATGATCTGCCTGCTGTAGGTACCGATTCATACAGATTTTTAAGAAGTGTACTTTTCCATTACCTCAAATATCATTTTGATGTTGCAATTTTTTCAGTTCACATTTGTATGCAACAGATAATAATTTCCCTCTGAAGCTATTGTCGACTATTCCTTTACTAGAAAGGTTTTGTAATTAATCATTTTAAGTAATCATTTTGCCAAGTGTCAGATGTCTAGTATAAATGTGCCTTGGATAGTATGCCTTAAATTAAAAAAAAAATAATCAAAATAATTCATTAATATGAACTACTTTCAGATATACCATAAAGTTCTGCAGACAAATTTTGCTGTATTTATATAGAAAATCAAAACTACTTTTCAAGAAATGTATTTAGGCACAACTGTATAATTAAATCAAAGAGGATAAAACTAAACGGACCATGCTATGACTGAAATGTTTTGTAGCCATCCACTAGCAACACTGCTTGGCCGCCTAACCCCAACTCAAAACTCGCCGCATCCCCAAAACACATGCATATTTTACTCCAACACGAGTAGAACGAAGCAAGGAGAGGAAAGTCCTCCATTCTCCCTTCATCTCACCATAGAAACTTCCTTGCTGGATGTGGGCTCGTCCCTCTGGCTTCAAGTTATATGGTGGAAGATGCTTGTGACGTGTCCTGCTTTGTTCTATCCTCCTTAACCCTTTAACGTGCAGTGTTCCCTCTCTGGGAACACCAAACTCTGACGTTTTGACTGTTGCCAGTCACGAAGAATAGATTTGATTCCTATAAAAATAGTTGCAGGTGACATAGTTCCACAAGAATCCTTTACTTTTTAGCACGTCATTTCCCGTCATAAAATGGTTACGATTATTTTTAAGAGCAATGATATCTGCTGAAAAAGGGAAGAATGCGGGAACGGCTGGATGGATTGCCCAATGCTGAAAAAAGGGCAGCCATTGCCATCGCTGGACTTAACTACCAGCAAGATGGCGGACGATCGAAACGTTCATCACGTTCCACAGATCTAGAGACCCCTTTTTTGACGACAGCTGGCTGTGCGGCACAGCCAGCTGTCGTCAAAAAAGGGGTCTCTAGATCTGTGGCCGGCGATGAATGTTCGATCGTCCGTCATCTTGCTGGTAGTTAAGGCGAGCGATGGCAACGGCTGCCCTTTTTTCAGCCTTGGGAAAGGGTTGCGCCTCAAAGGGTTAAATTGAATAATTTACAAAGTTTTAAAATGGGATGTTAAAAGGTTAAAAGCAATGCATTTTGAAATTGCTATTTTTCAAAACCAGATCCTTTATTTATTGGCAGGTCATAGAACTAGCAGAAAACATCCAATACGCTGGTTTGTGCCCCAAGAGAAAGAGGATTGGCAACAGAATTTACCTGCAGAGTGGGAAGGTAAATTTTCAGTCGTTACTTAGAGCTATAGTAGTTAGTTTTTAAGCTATACTATACATTTGTCTTAAGCAATAAATCCAAAATGACTTTCAAAAATTAAAAAAAAAAATCTCCTTAAACACATCATTGCAAATTTTGCTGATAAATATTTGTAAAATATTTTATGTTTCACATACTGGGAGATGCCAATTTACCATATTAGCTCGAATATAATGCGGTCCCAAAATTTTTCATCAAGATAATTAGAAAAATCCTATATTTAAGCCTCAGATTTGGCACAAGTCAGGTTTTTATCAGGAAATGATCAGTCAAAAAATACCGCATTGTATTCAGGAGAATGTGGTAATATTACCCGCATTTAATGTTTTCCTGCCCATAGCACCATTTTCTACTGGTTCCAAACATTTTCCTATACTTTAGTGTTCAGGATTGAAAATCTTCCACAATTCTACAGAATTTCATGTTTTGGTTATTTTCTTCATTTTTTTTTTTAACAATACGTGGATTATATAACAGTGGCCAAGCTTAGTATTTCATATTTGCCAACTAAAGTTGAAGCTGAGAAATAAGGTATAGAAGTTGCATTAATTCTGCTATTTAAAAAGGATATTGATTTGCATTAGATTGACTGAATGAAAAAAAAATCAACTTTTTTTTTCTTTTAATTAAAGATAAATGCAGTTTTTAATGTTTATTTTTTTTTTTTACAAATTAAGACATTTTTGTTCATGCAACTAAACAGAAAAGTGTAATATATTTATAGATGTGTCTTTTTCCACTGCAATTTTAAAAATAAAAGAAATAGCTGCATCTATACTTTTTTTCTGGTGCACATTTTTTTTTTCCACTGCAGGAAATAAAATTTTTTTAAATAATGCAAACAAAAATTACAAATTACAGTTGGACTTCTGTTTAGTGAAGTCGCTAAATCCCGGAAAATAGTTCGCTATATGGAAAATTTGTTAAGTAGATATTTACCTTTTAAAGGCTTTAAATTGCATATAACCGATTTTAAATTTATAAAAACTAACAAGGGGGAGGCAGGACCTCCCGGAAACGGATTTCAATGAACTTAGTCACAGTCGTAGCATACCATGGGAATATACTATGTGTAAAATACTAAGACACAATACTCAAATACAGTCGAGAAAAATTAATATGTACCTATACACTTCACCAAAACTTTAAATACAAGTTACGTGCAAATCAGATTGAGCATAATGGTTAAATGGTTAGAACGGTGGTCTTCTACTTTGGGGTACCAGGTTCGAATCGCGTGCTTCCCCAGTGTTTTTTCTCCCGCTCACTCATTTTTTATATACATCAATACTGGTAATTAATTCTTTTTTCAGTCCAGTAAATGTTTATTTACTTTTTCGTTTATTTATTACTAGTACTTATTGAATTCTTTTATTACTTATTTATATATTTTTTAAATTTTATTTCTACCATTCGAAGTCTATTTTTACAATTGATTATAGTTATGATTATTTGAATAGAATAATTATAATCACTAATATAGTTATGACTAATTGAATTTCTTTTCTTCTCCCCATCTGATACATAGTCATCAGATGAGTTACCTTTAACTGATCCGAAACTTTCTTCTATACACTCTTCTTGAGCATGGATAAATTTCTCATCAGTTACAAACTTCTTTTCATTCAACACATCCAATGTATTATTGTACAATTCTATACCTATCATCATAGCTTCTTCGGGTAGTCTATCAGAAGATGGCTTTGCAATTAATTTTTTTTTGAGAAGTGAACTTTCATAATACGCTACTCTATTTTTTAGTCACTGCTTCAAAGCATCACTGTATGTAGAACTATCAGTAGCTTTTTCATCACAACAATAAGAACTTGCTTGAAGTAATTAAAAAACTTTGTAAAAAACACACATAAGAAGTAAAAGGTCCTTCTTATGTGTGTTTTTTACAAAGTTTTTTAATTACTTTATCGTTTAACACCAGTATTTTGAGTGTTTTTTCTGAAGAACTTGCTTGGTCTGATGGCATATTTCTAACTGTAATATAATTCTTCAAAATAAGTTTCATTGCTTAAATAAGTCTGTTCGAAATTTTCACATGTGATATTTTAAATTTGACAACCCATCAACAGATGACAGATGATTAAAAGAAATAATGTTGTTGCTATGGCATCACGAACTGGTGAAAATTAGAAAAGAAGTCTGTCTTACGATTGTGACAAAAAGAAATGTACCTTCAATAAATGAGCTTTGTAAGTGTTAAGGGGTCATTCCATGGTGACTGACGTTACAATTTGACTACATTTGTAACCTTTGAAATTCACCAGTGGCTTGAAATATATATATATTTATTTACTTAAATTGATCAAGAGTATCATAAATAAGTACTATACTGTTATCCATTCTCAATATCAGAAGTCTTTTTTTTTTTTTTAAATTAAGGGAAATTAAAAAGCGTGACTGATGTTACGCAGAAGATTCTTCTGTGTAACATCAGTCACGTTTTTTGATTTCCCTTAATTAAAAAAAAAAAAAAAAAAGACTTCTGATATTGAGAATGGATAACAATAAAGTACTTATTTATTATACTCTTGATCAATTTAAATAAATAAATATATATATTTCAAGCCACTAGTGAATTTCAAAGGTTACAAATGTAGTCAAATTGTAACGTCAGTCACCATGGAATGACCCTAAGAGTAAATTATTTTGAATGTGCAAAATTCTGATTCCGAAGTAAAGATTTTGCAAGTAGAAATAAAATTAAAGCGATAATTAAAAAATCAATAAGTATGTACTAAAAATAATAAATGAAAAAAAAAAGTAAATTATTTACTGGACTAAAAAATGAATTAATTACCAGTATTGTTGTATTTAAAAACAAAATGAGCTGGAAAAAAATGCTAGCGCAGCACGATATTCGAACCTGGGAACCCAGAGTAGAAGACCACCGTTCTAACTATTGCTCTATGGTATTCAATCGTATTTGCTTGTAACTTATATTTAAAGTTTTGGTGAAGTAGTTCAAAAATTAATATTAATTTTTCTCGACTGTATTTGAGTATTGTGTCTTAGTATTTTACATGTAGTATATTCATATGGTATACTACCACTGTGCCAAAGATCACTGAAATCCGTTTCCCCGAGGCCATGCCTCCTCCTTGTAAGTATTATTATTAAAAAAGTAGTTATTCACACTTTTTAAAAATAATACCAATTTACATTTTTTAAAAACTTATCAAAAAGAAATCTGCAAGGAGAAAAAAAAAAAAATAAAACAAAGCATCCAAAATTACACTCTATTTTTGGTTTTAAGTAAATCATTTTATGATAAAATTAATTAATTTTAATGTCATTATCATATTTATTATAATCAGTAAATTAAGTATACATTACCATCATGTGGTACTGTTGAACCTAATTAAATTTAAGCACTCATGATCCTTAAATTTAATTGTTAAGAGTCTGTTAATTTTGTCTGTTTTTTAACAGCGATTTTATTACTCTCAGTGAGTTAAGACACCTGGTGAAACCAGGTCAAGGTCACTGATAAAAAGGAAATGTAGTAAAAGAACAAAATAAGTTTAAAATGTTCAGAAATATTTAGAGAAACAGCAAAAAAAAAAAAAAAAATCTGATGTGTTCAACACATGACTTCCTTGCACGTCTATTAAATCAAAAATGTTTTTTACGCACTTCCTCTAAACTTATTTGTTTGAAAGAGATAAAATATCAATAATAGTAAGGTTTAGCGATTTCTAGCCAAACATTTCGATATCGCCAAGCTGAGTTCAATTTGAAAGATTTCTTTCTGACACTTTATTTGGCGATATTTCACCAAAAGCCGACAAACTTGAAATAGTTTGCGAGATTTTGGGGATAGCCAAAGTAGTCATTGCCCACAGACTTTCAATGAATTGAATGCATCCATACACCTTAATGTACTTAAAGTCATTTGGCTCACCCTGTAAATAAATTCCCAGTCGATTGCTGTCAAAAAAAATATTGAAAACCGTTAGATATTATATTATAGTTCTAAATACAAAAGTTCAAAATTCTACGGGTTAAAGTTTTAGAGTTATACAAAATACGAAATAATTTTTGGCGCCAAATTTGGTGATATTTCGGCGAAACTCGTCAATGTCGACGACATTTGGCGAGATATTAAGCATGGACCAACAATGACAGATTATCGCCAAATTTGGCGATATTTCGCCAAATCTCGCCAAGAACGATGACAAATGGCGATACTTTGGGCATGGACCAAATGACTGACTATCGCCAAATTTGGCGACATTTCGGCAAAACTCGCCAAGGTCGAGGACAGACGGCGAGATTTTGGGCATGTACCAAACAATGACTGTCTACAATTGTATTATATTGAAGATGTCCATAGACATTAAAGTACTAAAATTCTTTTCGGTGGTCCTGTAAATAAACTCTCCAGTAGATTGGAACCAAAAATCGAGATGCACAACTAGATGTTACAACAATCTTATATATGAAATTTCATAATAGTTTTTGAGATTTGAGAGTTAAATATGCACACACGTACACAAAAAAGTCGCCAAGCTTGGCGACTTTTGGCATAGTTCTTGAGGGAGGCACGTGACCGTGGTCGGACCATTACCTAACTTAAGTGGTAGGACGGCATTGTGCTTGAAATGGATGAATCTCCTAAAATTGCCATTGACCGTAATGTATTGGAAATCTTTTGAGTGTTCCTGTAGCAGAACTGTAAATGATAAAGACACTTTTTTTAATAGAGAAATTCATTTTCTAACTCTTTACAGCATATATCACTTCTGAGTCGTTTGAAATAGCCCAATACCTCTAAAAACGCTTTGATGAATTTCGGCCCATAGAGCGTAATGTATTTCGAATCTTTTAGGCGGTTCTGTAGATAAACTATCCAGTCGAAGGGAACCGAAAGGGGAGGTGCACAACTAGATGTTACAACAATCCTAAATATAAAGTTTCAACATTCTACGCCTCATAGTTTTTGAGATATGTGAGTTTAATGAATTTCGGCCCATTGAGCGTAATGTATTTCGAATGTTTTGGGCGGTGCTGTAGATAAACTATCCAATCGAATGGAACCAAAAGGGGAGGTGCACAACTAGATGTTACAACTATCCAAAATATGAAGTTTCGACATTCTACGCCTAATAGTTTTTGAGATATGCGAGTTTAATGAATTTCGGCCCATAGAGCGTAATGTATTTCGAATCTTTTGTGCGGTCCTGTACATACACTATTCATTCGATTGCGACCAAAAGGGGAGGTGCACAACTAGATCATAGAACAATCATAAATATCAAATCTCAACATTCTACGACCCATAGTTTTTGAGATATGCGAGTTACATACATACGTACGTACGTACAGACGGCATGGAAAAACTGACCACAATAAACTCGCCGCTGGTCAAAATGAGTTGCAGACGCGTTAATATGATCGTGCATGCTAGCCTACGATGAGATGCATCGAAAAAATTCTTAAAATTAAATTTAGAGGTAGTCAAAATTGGATTTTTTGTCGAAATTTGGCCCCCAAAATTTTTCGGGATCACATTACTTCCTTATACTACGTACAAGGAAGTAAAAAAAAAAAGTTAAATCCCAAGAAAAGCTTCGTTAAATAGAGAATGAATTTTGCTATTTGGAGGTTTTTATACGAAGAAATTCATAAAATGTTCTTGGTTCCCAGGAAAAATTCACAAAATAGAGGTTTGTTAAATAGAGGTCTGACTGTATTTATATTTTATTTTTTGATTGTGTGCAAGCTAATAAGACAGGAGCATTTGTTCTTGGTCTTTTTGCTCCTCTAAGTGTCAAAAGGAGGTACTGTAAGAGCAGAAAGATTCTAAAATTTTATATGGAAAAATATTTAGACATTATTCAAGGAAAATTCATTAAAAGGATTATTCAAAGAAAGTTTTTTCTGTTATTTTAACAATTTGAATGCTTATTTTTGAAGCTATAGAATAAATGCATATGTATCATTTTTACTGTTTCTGATCAAGGTTTCCCTAATAGAAATAAGATTAGACCATAAAATCCATCTTTTTATGTTATTTTATTTTTTACATAAGGAAAGTCTGAAATTTAGGCATGAAATTTATGATTTCTCTTAACCTTGAATTTTATGAAACTGCTTTTAAAATCCTCTTTTTAAATAATGATAACCCATTTTTCCATTGAATGTTCTGTATCTAAATTTGATTACTAAGTATTTATTTATACCTGAGTCTTAGGTATTATTTTGTTCAGGATAAAAGTAATTGATTTCCTTTTGGTTGCAATTTAATGATAAAAATTGTACGATGCCCATTGAAATTTTTTAATGGTTTAAATTCAAGCTCACACACCTTTTCTCTTCTTTTTGCATTCTCATCCTTGAATACTAAAAAATCCTGTTAATATTGTTATCTTTCCAATATGTTTTTTAAAATTAGTTAGCACCTATGGGGATCAAATTGGCTATGAGGAAATCCATATACTAATTTCCACTGCAATTGAAGCAGTCAAAGCTGTGAAAGTAATGAAAGCATACTTGTCAAGTGTTGAAGGTCAAAAAAAAAAAAAAAAAAAAAAAAATTATAAAAACTCATCTATATTGAAAATAAAATTTGTGATGCAAATAGTAAAAACAAAACACAAAGTAAAATAACATTTTTAAAAATAACTTAAAACTAGCATCAAAATTAACTTAGAAAAATAAATAAAAAGTGCATAAACTAAATTACACTTTAAAGTAATTAAAAAACTTTGTAAAAAACACACATAAGAAGTAAAGTAGTAGTAGTAAAGTAGTAGAAGTAAAGTAGTAGTTTTCCTTTTACTTCTTATGTGTGTTTTTTACAAAGTTTTTTAATTACTTTATCGTTTAACACCAGTATTTTGAGTGTTTTTTCAGTTAAATTACACTTTAATTCATCGACAGCACTTTGTCCCTATAACTCTGATTTACTGTTTTCTCACATATGACGTTATTTTATTCTGTCTCTTGAAGATGTTAAATTGGTGTTTCACTGCATCTCTCATAAATTTACCAATTATACAAGGGTAAAGAACAGCTTCCAAAGAGACATAGTAAATTTTTCTGTTCATAAATTGAAAAGTTTTTTAAATAACCAACTTTATGAACATAATTGAGCTAATAATAAATGAGCAGTACTTAAACTGATCTATTTATTTTGCTACCTTCTGTAAATATATTTTGATTGCATAAAACTTAACTATGGTATTATGGTATTGAAGTTTATCTTAGCATGTGCCCCCTTTCCTCTTAACTTTCTAAAAATCCTTTTATGCACGTAGAACATTGTTTGTAAATATAAGAAAAACTTAATTTTGGTACCCTTCAAAATTTTTGGTCATAATACTTTTATGCTTGTATTGTTGTATGTCAATGAGAGATCAGAAATGAAATTGTAGGTGGAAAAACAGGGAATGCTTAAGTAATTATGCACTTTATTACAGAAATGGATTAAATTCTTTTGTGCTAAAATTACACGATACTTTTCATTTCTGACCCCAAATTGCTATACATAACATACTTCTTTATATGTATTTTCCCTACTCTTAAAGTTTGGTCCATGAATTCAGAAACACCCTGCATTCTTTAAAGGTCTATTCAGTAATTATAATTGGCATTTCAGAAAATTCAATTCTGTTAGATTGTTTCTTCATAAATTTGTTTTTTCTGTTATTTTTCAATGAAATAACCAACATGCTTTTAGACTTTTATGAACAAATCATTTTTATATGTATGCCATATTTATATAATTTTTTTTATTTAATTCTCTAAGCATGGTTGAGGAATCGAAGGAAAGATCCTCCTACAGAAGAAGTAAGTGTTTGTATTTTTATTTATTTCTAGAAAATGTAGTCTAATTTTACTCCATTTTCTGCAGAACAAAATAAAGATAAATTAATAGAGGATAATTTTAGTAGTTAGTGACGGTGGCATTGGGTATGTCTGCCTACCAGATAGCAATCATTTTGTTTTAATATGAGTATTTCAAAGAAAACAGGATTTTCAGACAGTGATAGTTTGTTTGCATCTGCCTCAAAATGTAAAAAAAAGAAAAAAAAAAGTATTTATTTAACTATAAAAACTGATGTTAGTCAATTAAAAAAATTTTGTGTTTGAGTTTTGGCAGTTTGATAATCTTTTGAATATCAATGCAGAAATGGATTTCTACTGGGTTAAAACTTTTCCAGGGCTATCCTGGAAATCCATTTTTTTAAAAATTACGGACTTCCAACTTTTACACATTCAGTTTGTGCATTTTAGATGCACCGACTTTGCCTATTGCATCAGTGATTTCATATGCAATCCTTTTTGTGAATAATTGTATTTTCGTTCATTGCATGCCATTGTATTAACTTTTATTTTAACAATTGAAGTTACTACATATTTTTAATAAATAAAATATTTATTTACACTTATACATATAAAATATTGATATCTCCGACTGCACCCAGTGATTTAATATGCTATCTTTCTCCATCCTTTTTGTGAATAATTATATTTACATTTATTGCAAGTCATTATGCTTACTTTTTGAATAAATAGTTAAAATTACTACATATTTTGATAAATATCGATTATTTCCCCAAAATATTTTTGGAGGAATTTTTATTTTTCAACCAAGTTTTGAAATTTTGTTGTATTATAACATAAATTATGTTTATAAAATTCATTAAAATGCTGTTTATTCCCCAATTAAAAAGAAATGCTTTTGGAAAAAAGTCAATGTAACTAGTTTGACCACAAGAAGAATGACTATTTGCTGTTTTCTTCTGATTTAAAGAAAGCCTTTCGTTTATGTTGTCCCCTGCATTAACCTGCACAAAATTTTCAGGGTTTATGGGTGTAACCCAGTTTCACCCCTGATTCTAATATTAAGCAGCTATTATATAATTGCAATTTAAAAAAAATTAAAATAAAACCCTATCGCAATTAAAACTTGGTGTCTATTCTTGTTTTGCAAGATAATATATTTTTAAAAAGCTCATCATAAAGCAATGCTTATGCTCCCTACTGCAGAAAAAAAAAAAAAAAAATGAGAAAAGAACATAATAATAATAATACTAAGAATTCTAGGACAATGTGTTGAAAGATTACTAAGACGTAGTAATCTTTTGACATTTATTTTCACTGCATTATCCAACTAACAATTAATTTGTTATTTTTTAAGGAAGTGATGAAAAATGCAGCAATTGCTCAGATGAAAAAAGAACGTGGTGATGAAATTATGAAAAAAAGTATAGTGAGTATTATTTTTTTTTTTCATTTCTGTTCATATTGTGTTTGAAATATCACAAGTGCAATTATTTTAAGATTGAAAATTGAACAGTTATGTGTCACAAAAATTGTTAAGAATATATATTTAGTATATTATATAAGTGATCAAAATTACAAAAATTTGCAAGGGGTCAGTTACCACTCGCATGTTTTTGGATATGAGTGAAAAAATTAAAATCATAAATATAAAATGCCTGTATGTGGAAAAGTTGTCTAATGCAAAACCTATTAATATACAAAATCTCAGTTAAATCAAATTACAGTCAATTCTGGATATAGTAAACCTTTGGCTATAGTGAATGCAAACCACTAGTCCCAATTCACATACAGTATCTCTGTTCACTATGGGGACACTTCGTATATAGTGGACGAAATTTGATGGTCCCCAGAGGTTCGCTATAACCGAGAGTTGACTGTATATCTTTTGCTGCCAAAATACCTTTAGATTTAGGTATTTCACTTCCTTTGTCACAAAACTCATGAAAAGAGATTGATAAAATTTAATAATGTTGATTTGAAACCACAGATATTAAAATTAAACTCTCAAAGAAATAAATACTGAAATAACAGTTAAATGACCTTGACAATCAAGGAACTTGAACATCAAGAGTGCATTTGACATGTGTGTTGTGCTGCACATGCTCCGCCGATACTTTCTCACAATGCTGACATCAGCATCAAATGCATTCTTTATTCAAGTAGGTTGGCTTACAATTATTAAAACGAACAGCATTTAATTAGTGATCTGCAATTCTCATATTATTTTGAGTGTTTCCCCCCCCCCATATTTAGTTTATTACCAGCTATGTTATATTTAGGGTATTCCAAATGCCTCGGACTCAATCACAAGACTTGTCTCTGTTTGGTTTGCCTGTGACGTTTTGAGATAACATACTATCAACATGTGCCAATGTTATAAGTTATTACTTGCATGTACTACAAGGACTTTTAAGAGAAAACAAGCAAGAACCTTTGGCCGATGTGTGTTCCTAATTAATAAGAGATCATAAATGCTTGTGCAAAAACAAAGTTCAGAATCTATGGTATTGGACCAACAATGTACTTATGGTTAGAGAATACCATAAAAGTATTATAGTATTAAGAAGCATTTGTAAAGAGGAGCTAGACTAAATTTTTCAAAAACTGTGTCATGTACAAAATCAGTGGAAGAAACTCTGATATTTCATCATTTAAATGCAACTACTTTCTAATCTGCAGTTTCAAAATTAGTACTGTAGTTGAAAGAGACTTTTTAATGGATTGAAGAACATTTTGAAAAATGGTAATAGGAAATTTTGATCTTATAACAATAAAAATTCTTGAAAAGAGATTGCAATGGAAAGAAGAAAGAAGTAAAACAGATTAATTGTAAGATAGTGTGAAAAATACAACTAATAGACTTTCTACTTTTCTTCAGCCATGCATTTTGGATTCTTCAAAGTTTTCTATTGAAAAAAAAAAGGGGGCACTTTCTCTGCATATAAACTACTTAAAAAATGAAAAACAAAATTATAAGTCAAGATTGTTTTTCAACTTCTCAAATGAAAAATACACTTTCCAATGTGCAGGCTTGCTGCATAACTGGTGTGTCTCATAGATCAACTTCAATTCTTATAAAAGCAGTTTTAAAAAATATGAGAATAACATAGCTATCAAACCTCCCGAGTTTTCCAGGATACTCCCAAATTTTAAAGTAATCTTCCAAACTCCCAAAAAATTTCCCAAAAATTATCCCATGATTTAACTATGAGTTTTTGATGAAACTTTCCAAAATCCGTTAATCGCTAACGGCATTAATTGAACCATCTTCACTATCGGCTCAATCTGATATTTTGTGATGATGTCATAAGCAACATCGTAGGTAGAAGTCTTAATATCATATTAATATTTGCATATCATGTTATTCTAGATGACAATCAATTTCTTTTATATAATTTGCACATTTTAAAATTTTTATTTGTAATTTAAGTTCAAGTATTTGTTGAATCCACATTTACATTTTCATATTAAACTTCTGCATGTGCATGTGAATTTTTTTAATTGTTAACTTCAGATTTTTTAAATCTCCCTAATTTTAATTCTCTAAGTATGGCAGCTATGGAATAATTACCAAAGACTATTCTTCTAAAGTAGTCAATTATAGCAAAATCGGAAGGGGAAAAAATAAAGGATCTCATTGATTTGGAAAAAAAAAAAAGGAGGGAAAACATTTTAATCCGAATATGAGATTTACTTTGATGGCCGAAAAGGCAAAACTTTTATTCAAATTAAGGCTGTTTAACCTGACAAGCGCAAGTCGAATCGGGGACTCGGGGAAAAGCGTGAAATATGGGTGGTTTGGGGGTCCAAGCGTACATGTCGCGCCATCTTTATTCATGTAATGGACACAATTGTTAGCTGTATTTTTTAGAATTTCTCTGAAAAATTTTAGAAATATAATTATAACTTTAAAATTGAAACGATAAAATGGACTTTTCTTGATGTAAAATAGTGTAGTAAGTATTAGAGATCAGCGTTGATTTTTTCAAATGAAATTTGGAAACGCGGTAAAACTGCTGAAATTCTTTGAATTTCCGTCTGAAATATCATCTTCATTTATTTACTTATTTTTTAAAATCATTAAATTGCTCCTATAAACTTAATGTTCATAAAGCACCGTAAAGTAATTTTAGAAGAACCATTATAAATTTTTCAGTAGCTGTTCTACTGTAATTTTATTTTAAATCTTGATCAGAAGTCATGTTCATTAGGGTTCATAAACAATTACGAGTTTCAATTATAAAATTTGTAAAAAACAAAATGCAGTACATTTTTGGCCCCAAAACATTCTTAAATACATCTATAAATTTATACTTCAAAGTTACTTTTGAAAGAAAATTTTTCCGTCAGCCAATTTTGAATTTGAGTTTAAAAAACAATGTTTTTCCTTCTTTCTTTTTATGAAAACTGACTGGTTATTCAGATTTTAAATTTGCAGTAGTCCACAGTACAGTTCCCGAAAAAATATTCTGAAAAATTTCATTGTTCTAGGAATGTAAGTTTATTTTTTATCTGTAGTGAAAGTTAACCAAAAAGCAGACTTCTCCGAAAAAGTGGCATGTTTAATAATTTTTTTTTCAAAAAATGAAGTACTTTTTCAAATTTGAAATTTGTTTCGGTTCACAATATGGTTTCTGAAGGAAACAGTCTAAAAATTTTCATAGTTCTAGCATCATAAGTTCATTTCTGATCTTAAGTGAAAGTTATCAAAAACGTTTTCCTCTGCAATAAACTCTCAAAAATAGAAATACTTTACCTGAGGTTGCCCTTGATGAATTTAGTCGTCTTCACCTGGTGAATTCTAAGTTGTTTTTCACTGAGAAAGCAAGCGAAGAGCTGCGTGGAAAATTCATAAATCTTAAATTTTATAGATTCTAGTAACGAATTGGCATCCAACGATTATGTCATAAGAAGTTCACATTTCACAAACTTTATGGAAGTTATTCGTGGCAATTTTTCTGCATATAGGCTAATGAATTGAGCAAAAATTGTTTTTGGTGGGCTTTTTCACTCTACCCTGTAGTATAAGTTTAATAAACATGCACAGCATATATAAGTAATAAGGAAAGATTTATGAAAATATACACCTAAAAAATTATCCTACAACTATTATCTGCTAATTAAAAAATAAAATAAAATAAAAATATTACCTGTGCCAGTATTTATAGGCTAGGATGCCCCCAAAACACTTACTTAGGCTTATATTCCTTAAATATTGATTAAAATTTTCAGAAGATTAAATCTAAATAAATAAAAAAATTAAATTTTTATATGGTCCTTAATTTTTTTTATATGGTACCAAAAAAATTCCCATTTTTAGTAAAAAATATTTTCCTGGCTACAACCCTGCTTTTGTAGGAAGCATTTCTCTGCAGTGTCCCCCCTACTGTGGCTCTTTAAAAAAGCTATTAAAGACCAATAAAATTGCCCCATGTTTGTTGTTAACCCATAAGAATGAGAAAAATAAAATTAAAAATATGTGAGACAGCTTTTTTATTTTTTTTAACTTTATGCGGTTTTTCTCTTGAGTATACATGGGATTACACTTTTATCCCTTCCCTTTCCTACTGACATTCTTTTATTGCCTTTTACATTACACACAATGTTGATTCTAGACCGATTTAATAGGGCACAGAGCTCGGCAGCCCTTTAATGCTTGGTGGTTCTTTTCTCCCACTATGCCTCACTATGTGCATGTTTTCTCTCATTTGTTAAAACATGCCACCACTCCCTCTATACAGGTATCAGTGCAGTCAAAATTGGCAATCATTTTGCAGTCTTTTCACAAAACTGCTTCACTGTCTTAAACCTACCCCATAACAAAAAATATTTAACTATCCTTTCACAAAATTCCGAACAATAAAATCATACATTTCTCATTCATGCTACCAGATAAACTGTCCTTTTACAAATAATTACTTTTTTCCTAATTGAAATGGTTTCCAGGTAGTAATTATTTCTCTTAGGGTAGTAATTGTTTTCTTTTATTCGTGTACCCAAAAGTTGAACCTGGGATGTTTGTTTTTAGCTACTCAGCCATATAAAAGAGCAGTTTTGCACATTACACTTCCATTTGGGGGAAAGGAGGGGGGGTCTGAAAATGATTTCATGACAGACCTCGAATATGGGGTTTTATTTTTGATAATTATGCAGTTGTGTGTGAACACAAACGGCAATTCAAACCATTGAAGTGAATTCAAGAGAAGAATCGCATTCATTGAAGTGAATCAAACGGCAACTTTTGTTCTACTATACAGTCATAATTTTAGATTTTGCTGCTTTAGCAAAAGTGTTAGTTGACATAATGATGGCAGCTTGCATTGATTTTAATTGGCTGATTTTGCACACTTGCAAGTTTATTCTAAATCAGTAGTTATAAACCTTTTTTTATTTGCGAATCCCTTCGAAAATTTAAAAACAAACAAACTGTTGAACACCTTGTGTAGTAATATATTAGTTTTGCAAACTCCTTTATTTTGTGCCACCTGTATGCAGCAACAGCATGATTCTACTTTCTAAAGCCCATATCACGCCTTCCCCATCTTCAATTCAAGCAACACTTTCGTTCAACTGTTTTCCACAACAGTTGGGTGAAAAGGATTGTGCGATATGTATGTTCAACATCCGCAACTTTTCCCACCCGGTACTCGAAAAATTGAGTATTTCATTCAACTTGTTCAACTTCTCTGATAGACCAATCACAGGCAAGCAAACGGAGAGGCTGCAGTGACATCACGGATTTGCTCATATCCTTTTCCAGTCAAACCAGTTGAATGAAATACTGGATTGAATTGAAGATTGAACGTAGGAGAAGGTGTGATATGGGCATAAGGGAAGTGTCACCTTACAAAGGTTTAACTTTGTGCATATGGAAATACTCTTAAAAGCAGCTAGATTTAAAAAAAAAAAGAACACAAAAAATTGAAACCATAGATTTTAAAATATATAAGTATTTTTGTTTAAAAATAACCAACTTTAGCTGTTGTATGTACTATTAACATGTAGTTATATATAGACATTTTAAAAGTTTATTTACTTGTTTTCTTTATCAGGGTGAATCACAGACCGAGCCAGAATCTTTACCTGTGCATAAAGGTAAGCTTTTTATTTTATAAACTGTCAAATAGATTTTATATTGAGGCATACACAAACATCATTTAGAAAAGAACAAACATTCAAGCATCCTATTTCCCTCCCCCCCCCCATATATTGAAATTATATATTTTAAAAATGTTAATGCTGAATTGATATTTTGACTAGTGTAGATTCCTCAAACAGCTGTAGAGCATATTTTGTATGTATTTTACAGAATTTAAAGGATTTTTTCAGTTTCATAGTATAGTTAATACAAAATAAAACATATTTTTAAAAATGCTGAAAGTCATTCAAGAGGCTTTTATCACTAGAACCCCCAGAAATATACTTTTTTAATAATCTGTCTTCCTGTATGTAAATCTGTATCTGTGCAATTGTGACTGTATGTAAATCTGTATCTGTGCAATTGCCACATTAATCTACAGCACATAGAGCTCTGAAAATTTAAAAATATAAGCTCATGTGTTACCACAATGTGCAACTAAGACTCGGAATTTAAAAATTTTAATTACTTTATTAATTATTAATTTAAAACCATTTTCAGGTTGCCATTCTTGACGAGTTTTGCCTGCATAAAATGATCTATGCTTTTGAAATAAAGCAGAAATGCTATTTGCAGAATCATGTTCTGTAACTACTGAACTGATTCTAAAACTTTTTTCAGTGATAGAAAGTTATACTATTCCTGAGTATTATAGGCTTCATTTCATGTAAATATCACAAATAGTTCTTGACAGAATCACTCATAAGAATTACATTACACTCTCTGAGTATCTCTGTACTTACCAAACTGATTCTAAAACTTTTTTCACTGGTAGAAAGCTACAGTATTCCTGAGTATTATAAGCTAACTTTCATGCACATAGCATAAATAGTTCTTTTAATGGAACACTTAAAATAATTCTAATACATTACACTCTATGAGCATCTCTGTAACTACCGAACCGATTCTAAACCTTTTTACGCTAACAGAAAGCTGAACTGAGTATTATAGGCTACCTTTAACGCATATAGCATAAATAGTTCTTTTACAGGGACACTCTAAAGAATTCTAATACATTATACTTTATGGACATCTCTGTAACCACTGAACAGATTTTAAAGATTTTTTCACTGATAGACAGCTATACTATTCCTGAGTAACATAAGCTAAGATTCATGCATATAGCATAAATAATTCTTTTACAGGAACACTCAAAATACTTCGTGATAGAATGGTTTGCACCTAAACCTTCTTTTACTTACAGGTTTTCCAAATATAGAAGATCTAGAAAGAGCTCCTGGCTATACAGAAAAGAAGTCATAGCATCAAAAGGTATATTTAATATTTTTCAATTTTGATAGAGATTTTCTAGACAAAAAAAAAAATTAAATAATTGTGGGTAACCTTAACACATAACCAACACTACCTCGTAACAGATACATGAAGGAGATGCCTGATGTTCAAGATGAAAAGTACAATTTTGAATTGACTTAATTCAGTAATATGGTATTTATGTAATTAGATTCAAATACTTAATAATTTAATCTAATAACAGACAAATTTATTGGATTGAAAAATAAAATATAGATTGACACTTTGTTGTACCTTTTACATACATTCAAAAAGTAAATAATTCTAGCATTTTATTTTAATAAGTGTTTAATATGAATTATATTAAGCAGCTGATGAATTAAGTTTTCAATATACATAACTAAATTTGACTGTGTGTTGTTGAGTTTAGAAATTTGTATTTTTCTGTGTCTAGAGTGCTGTAGCAGATAACAATTATACATAATATTATTCTTTTACAAAAATTCAAATTAGAAGCTCTCTATTCTAAAAAAAAGTAAAGGCCGCTGTCGCCGTCAAAGCTTGTGGACCTATCTCCTCCTAAATCGTAGGGATTTGAGTTTCGACTAAGGTGCCCACAGATTCAAAAAATTCCGAGGAACCTGCTAAGCTGATTTAAATTTCAAAAATTGAATTGTTTTAGAAGATATTAATAAAAAACGGAAAAAATAAACCGAATGGTTGCCAGATTTGGCATAAAATCATTCATTCCTTTGCAACAAAGCGTTTCCAAGTATCTAGAATCGCATGAAATTTACAAACATGAGTTAGAATTACGCCCATTTTACGCCAAAATAAAAACTATATGAAATAAGTAACTCAAAATGTGTTACACAAAGTTGACAATTTTCAAATAGTAAGTTCGCTTAGACAACAGGAGTTTAGAATTAGCGATTATTCGTTTTTCCAAAACAGAATAACTAATATCTTGAAAATGAAAAATAATTAAAATGCAGATTATTTTAAAGCCGGTTATCGTCCAGCTGGATTATTTGCTACCAGTAGAAATATTTGGCGGCGTTAACTATGCCATTATAGCAGTTATAGTACACTTTGGATATTTGCTAGCGCGACGAGATGGTATCATTCGCGGTGTTAAGTACGCCAATCTGCAAACGATTATGTAAATGAAAATATGGATAACAGTTTTCCGGTAACCTTAAATGAACAGTAAATATAGGTTGTGAGCATGTGTAAATCGCCAAATAATGAAAAGTCGCCATTGGTGGCAGGCCATTCTATCTGTCCCGTAGCTTTTATTAACTTTACATGTACGCAAGTCGCCAAATAATGAAAAATCGCCATGAGTGGCAAATTCGCAAGGTGTCCAATAGGTTTTACATTATTAAAAATACAGCTGAAACATACGTTCTGATTTTATTACACTTTAGCTCCTAATTAATATAACTTTTGAATGGCAACATTAAATATCATTGTGTTTCTGAGGAGTGCAAATAATTTTTCCAGCGATTATAAGCGGAGTCCGCACTCCAGGTGGAGTATAGCTTAGGACCTGTACAACACGAATTCCCATAACAAAATATCTTCCGTGTTATGAGGGGGAGGAGGGGGTCTACTGTAGTGTGAAGTTTAAATTTTTATGTACCAATAAAGATGCAAGAACCAAGCAATGTGTAGCTCAGTAACATTCTATCTGATCCAATCTTCGGGTTTTGTCTGTTGAAATTATGTCTTTTTTACGAATAAGCCTGATTAGGGGCCGAATGCCTCATACGAAAAGCGAGCGAGCAAGTCTGGGGGCCTTGGCCCCCAGTCTTAATTAAAAAAAAACATGCAAAGCCTATTATTTAACAAAAACTTGTTTTCTGTCAATTTAAAAGAGGTATTTTTAATTATTGTAATAAATTTACATTCCTTTGATCTTTTCTTTACAGATTTTCTTGAAAAGCAGAAAATTATTCATGCTTTGTTCATAAATAAACTCTATTATGTAGGTATTTCTTCATGTAAAAAGTAAAATAAATTATTTATAGACACAGTTGTGGAAACTATTTCTTCTGATACACACTTCAAAAATAGCTATGTTCATCTTTATTAGTTTGAACTAAAATGTAAATGTGGTGTTAAGGCCAATTATCTGCTCGAGGGATCTAGGACTAGGTGAGTTTGCCCTCTGTCCATATTTATGCGAAGTTTCGGTGAAAACCGCAGAAAACTACGAACAGTTAGGTCGGCGGATGTGACCTGGTTTCGAACCAGGCACCTTCCCCCTCTCAGTTCAAAGCGCTAGTGCTATGCCACTGGTCGGTCCTTTTTAGTTTGAAATTAAAGTTGAAATTCAAATAGAACAAGAAATAGCTCATATTATGTCTAACACTAGTAAAAAAAAAAATTTTTTTTTTTTTACTAGTGTTAGACAGTAGTTTGGTCAAAGTGGTCTAAAGTAGTTTGGTCAGTAAAAAAAAAAAAAAATTTTTTTTTTTTTTTTTGAAACCATAACATACAGTCCCTAGAAACAAAAGCAGCAAATGAAATGAAGTACACTACTTATTACGCATTTTCATATGCAAGTGGTTTTTATGTGCTTTTTCATTTTTTAAAATATTACATAGTAGAAATTTTACTTAAAACAAAATTTCTGTAATGTAATTGGATTTTTACTTAATACTGCACCAATGAGTGTTCGTTACTCAGTTTCTCTATTGATTACCAAAATATTAAATAAATTTATATCTGGTTTTTATTGCTGTTGAACTACATTGCAACATTTTATGAACAAAAAGTTACTTTAATATATTTGAAAAATATGCTATTCAGTTTTTGTTTTGTGACTCCATTAAGGGTTGCAAAAAATTATCTTAAGGTCCCAAGTCAGATTTTTTTTTCGGGGGGGGGGGGGGGAGATTGAATACAGATTTTGAAAAAGAAGTTTTTAAGATGTGAAAAATTTTATTTCCATACTATAAAAACAAAACAGATTATTGATTAAAATTAATAAATAACTTGATATATAACACACACATATGAAGGGTCCACGGGAAGAACGATGAGAGTCCAATACAGCTGATTTACCAAAAAAAAAACGAAAGTCGCATGGGACTTTCATATTTCTTCCACAGTAAACTGTATCTTTAGGCTATTTTTTCAGTGTATTCTCATCGTTCTTTCCCCTTATGGGTTCAGATATTAATAGTGCCACTAATGAACAACAGAATGCAGTAGAAACCTCAACATTGACGAAAAGTGGACTCTCATCGTTCTTCCTGTGGACCCTTCATATAAAATAGTATGATTGTAAATGCTTTGGATGTGTAGTGGTTGGACGAAAAGTGGACTCTCATCGTTCTTCCTGTGGACCCTTCATATAAAATAGTACAATTGTAAATGCTTTGGATGTTACATAAAGTCCACTTTTCTTCAGCTGCAAAATGTAAAGCGAAGTGGACTTCTTTCCATTTTGTATTTACTTTTTGCTCTGTCACTTTCCTGCCTGTGTTGTAGGAACTTTTTGCTGCTGAAGGAGAGTGAAACCTCTTTACCACTCAATATTGTCCTATTTTTTTCTTAATTGTGTGTGTTATTTACAAAGTTCTTTATTAATTAAAAAAAAATAATTATCGATATTTTCTTCTCTAATAGGAAATTTGTTCTTCTGAGCCTCAAAAGATGTATTTAAAGGTTTCTTTTCTTTGAGATTTTCTTGGTCTTAGGTTCAAAATTCAATAAATAAATGAAACTCAAAAATAACATTAAAGGAAATTGAGAACAGATTTTTATGCCAATAATACAGTTTTATATGTTATCAGTAATAGTATAAATGAAATTTTAAATAAAAGTAATTTGAAACTTTATATATATGGAAATCAATATGCCCCATTATCAATTCCTACTGCAAAATATCATGAGAGCTTACAGAGTTCATACTCAGTTGTTGAAATTAAATTCCTTGTTTTCCAGACAAATTCCTACAAATTTCCAGATTTATCGCAAACAAAACACACGATAATAATCAGTATCCTAACTATGTAACATGTACATACTTTATACTCGAAGCTTATCATACATTTTTGAACATATATTACTAAAAATATTGACCAAAAAGCTCCCATTATAGCATTTTCAGACTTCTTTGAAAGCGGGAAAGAAAATATATCAATACAAAATAAAGAACTATGACTTACCTTGACAGATTTACACTAACACAACAGACATTGAAACAATACATTTATATAAATAGCAAATTTACTATACCATTTTCTTTAATTCAAGAATTTCTTTATCAATTTTTTTGCTTTGTGAATTAACATCTGCAGTTAATTTAGCTTTTTTATGCAAAAGTTTCAATTGATCCTGAATTGTTCTCTTTTCACATGCTATCTTATTCAAATTTTCAGAAAGTTTCTTTTTTCTTCATGTGCTGCATGGTACCTATTCCTTGCCATTTTTACTTCACGAACCATTTCTGGTGTAATCTTAACTGCTGTTACTCTACCTTGAGCTTTAATCATATCATAGGTAGAGCAAAGCTGTCAAAGAATTTTCATGCGGGTTTTCAACAAGCATGTCTTTGTTTACTGAAAACCCCAATTCGACACATTAAATTCTTCTTTTACAAAGAACTGGGAAAAAAAAAAAATCCAGACAAATCAAGTCAGTAAAGCTTTAAATCTTTCTTTAAAGTCCATTTCAGGGGTGGGAATTGGGTAAGGCTGATTTGGAGCAGCTTTTTGGAGCAACAGTGACGACTATTTGGAGCACTGAAGCAACAAATTGGAGCAAATTTCATTCTTAATCTATTGATAGAAAAATATAACTACAGTCAAGCTTTTAGTAAATTTGAGAGTATTAAACATTACTCAGATAAAAGAAGCCCACTTCAATAAATAATAAGCATTTAAAAATGAAAAATATAAACTTACCTTAACCTAATATATTATTAGATGCTACATTCTAAGTTATAGGTGATTTTTAGCACCAGAATAATAATAATAACTAAATAACACCAGAATAATAATAAAGACTATAGATTAAAAATTAAATGAAAAATGAATAACTTTTGCAAAATTTTTTTATTTAGCTTTTCTTTTTTTATCTCCATTACAGTGGCGTAGCCAAGGGGGTGGGGATAAAGGGGGTCACGACCTCCCCCCCTGAGGAACCCTATCTTGAGCGCAGTGCTGGCCATAAAATGATGATCAATGACATTTTTTCTCTTTTCTCTGTTATTCTGAGCCAATTACGTTCTTCTAGAGTGACGTAATAGTACCGTAATTTATGGAAGAAATGCCGCGGCGTTTACGATACTTTTAATTTTTTTGGCCGATCTTCAATGAAAAATTATAAAAGTTATTTAGTAATAATTGTCTCAAAAGATGACGCCCCCACCGATCACGTACCTTTTAGCGGTGCACGGAGCACAGCGTAACGAATCAGAATGCAAGCCTACCCCGTTGAAAAGCGGTTTGATCAAACGCTGTGGATGGGCAGTGGTGGATCTAGGATTGGGTAAAGGAGGGGGCTAACTTACTGGGTATTCAATAATTTGGGTACAGTTATCCATAGGCCCTATGAGGGGGGGGGGGGGGGGGCAGACGGGGCGCCGCCCCTGGGCCTGTGCGAGTTAGAGTGGATCCGTGTTCAGCTAAAGTGCGTCCGTGAATTTTTCAGAATGTGTTACGAATTTCATTTATAGATCTGTAATTAAAATCTTTTTTTTAAAAATAGACTAAATTTTGAATACATAATCTAGAATGATTTAGATGGCAGAAATGTTAATTCTGCCTTTCAAATATTAGTATTTTTTTCCAATCTTTGAACATGAATTAAAAGTACCACTACATATCAGAAAAATTTCCCTCCCACTCTCTTTCCTTTTTGCATTTTATATAAAAATCATTAAAAACAGCAGATTTCCAAAAAAATTCCTTTGTTCCTTCCTGTTTATTCGAAACTTTTGTGCTTTACGACAGGGGCTGGGAAGATTTTCATCCCGCCTTATAAAATTTCTCTAGGATGCCCTGTATCCAAACTTGACGATATTTGGCACGATTTTTTACATGTCGATGTATATTTTATTTTTCTGACTACATATAGTATTACATAATCGAATTTCGAGAAAGGTGTGCGAATTTCGATAAAATAAAATGCTCGAACCTGCTAGGACTTACACTTCATATGAAAAACAATGTCTGAAAAAATTAATTTAAATCATACCTCTTTTTTCCATTATGATATCATTCTATTCCTTCTAATTATGCACCTCTTTACAAACTGCCTGATAGTGATACAAGTGTATTTTGTGAGTGCTGTTCCTCTTGAAATAGCTTGTTCTTGGGCTGTGCATTTATGATTTTTTCCTGGTGATTTGCACTTTCACTCTCACTAGACAAATTATCATTTTTCGGAATTTTCATAAAATAATCAACTATATTACGACTCAATGACCGCTTTCTTGAGGCCATAATACTTGCATTTAAATTAAATTCTACACACGAACGGAGCTAAATAGAGAAGAAATGAATCACACTAGCGCTTCACCTGAAAAGAACGACCAGGCGGCGAAAGCAATTTCAATGGGTTAAGATTTTGAAGCCTGCTTAGAAAGGACTAGAGTACTTCCAAGAAATTCTTCCACCATTCCTAAACATTCAAAACGGGTGTACTTTTGTATAAACAGGAAATGTCCGAAAACTAGATTAGGAAAATTAGCCATAGTAATCGTATTATTTCATAATACCCCTGAAAGTTCAAACGGCGGAACAAAAGAACCTTTCACAATGTTACAGTAGCAGCTCCCCCATTTGAGCACATGAGCATGTGAACCCCCCAAGGAAAATCTACAGAATAAACACATTAACTAATTAAATTAAAAAAATATTAAGCACACTTCTGGATTTTTGTGAATTTAAAACATGAGTTTTACTCTCTCCCCCCCCCCCTCCTCCTACTATTATTAAATATGCTTATTATAGCTAACGCACTGTAGTGAAGGTTACTGCAGCACAGTCTTTAATCAATCGCACGTGTGAACAGAAATTTTTCTCTCTGAACCGCTCTCTGGTCACAGAAGCGCAGACAGCTGTAAAGAAGTGCGGCGCTGATGATATCACCCCGTTCGCACATTTTCACTGTGCATACAGGGCCATTTTTTGCGGTATCTCTTCCGGGTTTTTCCTTGGCTTGTAACGTTCGGTTAGTTAATTAATTTTTATTTAATTTTCTTATTATTTTCTTTATTTCTCTCATTTTTCACTACATTATTTTTTTACAAACTAGTGTAAATAATTAAGATGGGAGTAAAAGACGTGTTTCGGAGCTAAAGCAATGACAATTTTCAATATTATCCTTTGAAAAAAAATTGAAATAAAATGAATCAAGACTGAACCGGTCTCAGAGAACAGAAGCGGACAGTGCCGGGCAGAAGTAAGGCGCTGCTGATATCATTCCGTTCGAGCATTTTGATTGTGCACACGGAGATTTTTTTTTTTGGGGGGGGGGGGGTTATCTCTTCCGCATTCTACCTTGGTTTCTTATGTTCGGTTAGTTATGTTTTTGTTGGTGCATTTTCTTATTATTTTCTTTTTTTTATCATTTTTCACTAGAATATTTCTTATAAACTAGTGGGATGGAGTAAGATGATTATTAAGATGGAAGTAAAATAAGTATTCCAGAGCGAAAGCAATGCCATTTATATTATCCTTTGAAAAATAATTGAACTAAAATGAATCAAGACAACATCTTTGCTAAAACTTATCTTGGTGACGAAATGTAAGAGAAAATATGACTTGTTTTCTTTTAGTTGCGTGCAGGGGCGTAGCCACGACGTTAGGGGTGGTCTGTTTACGCCCGCCCCCCCCATGAGAAATTTTTTGCCATACAAAATGTATATTATTCACTCTATTATCACACACACGTATACATATACATGAGTTATAGTAGTCGTAACCCCCCCCCCCCTTATGAAAAATTTCTGGCTACGCCCCTGGTTGCGTGCATTACTTTCCTTTAACTCCTGGAAACGCAAATCTATTTTAATTTGTAAGGTGCGTCGTATCTGCCTATTTTATTTTCGAAATTTGTTTAGTGAACCTCCATTTAAATAGCTTATGAGCCGTCACTTGCTACAGGAGATAGACATCAAGTGACTAGGAATCCCAAGTGGCTATGTTACATTCTCCTATCCCTGCACTATGTACATCTATCATAAGGCATCCCACATCAGTACAGAATCAGAGACGTGCACCGCACAAGGCGTGCACAAAGACTGATGTTTAACAGTGAATTATATGTATTGTTAGCTCCCCTTTTTACGACTTTACAGACGGTGAATGGACATCATCGCTCAAACACTGTTCTTTGCACTTGCCATAATCCGTTCCAACAGTGAGCTATTCTTCGCTATTCACGTATACATGGTAAAGGCGAGAACAGCTTGGTTACTGATCATCCTTAAAAGAAACCGAAATGTTTCAAGGGGGGGACGAAATTTCGGGCGAAACCTTTGGACTCAGGTTTTGGAAATACCTGTAGCCTGGAAACGAAAGGGTATAAAAATATTGATTGAGGTCAAGTCTAAAAATCAA
Organism: Cheiracanthium punctorium; assembly: GCA_038373885.1. NCBI lineage: Eukaryota > Metazoa > Arthropoda > Arachnida > Araneae > Cheiracanthiidae > Cheiracanthium > Cheiracanthium punctorium. Next base: position 124,463 of record JAWZYV010018487.1, read on the forward strand.
AGCAAATTTAAATTTCAAAATAACCGATTTTAGACACGCAGTTTTTAACTAAGCATCAAAACTCTATCCTATCTAGTGTAAATTCAGTTTCATGAGGGGGGGGGGGGGGGGCTATAGCCCACCCCCGTAGATCCGCCTCTGTGGATGGGTACATAAATCCAACCGATGTCTCCTCAATTAAGTCCAAAAAAAAAAAAAAAGAAGCTTTTTATGTCTACATTTTAGAACTATAATTAAAATTTAATGAAGGTTTTAATATATGTATATTTTGATGGGCTAAAGTTTCTTAAAATACCGCAAAAACGCACTACCCTTGATTAACCACACCCCTGTGTTCCCATGAACGTCCATTGTTCTCAGGTTCACTGGCCAGGTCAGCGATCGACAAGGGACCCCCGCATAAGAAAGGAACCCTCAGCGAGGCCTCTACTTTCTTATCAAAGTAATTTGATATACATCCGAGTAATGTACCAAAGTAGTCCGATTATTTATTTCTTTGTAATCTTACTCTTTGATACAGTGGCGTTGCAAAGGACCCCACAGACCATGCCCCGCGAGGGATCCCCCGAAGAATCACCCCCCCCGCCCCAGCTTTAAAATAGTTAAATATGGCAAGTAAACCTAATTTTCAAATATTACATATCCTAATCTTCTATTCCCTCCAAATCCACCAGTAAGGAGCCCCTGTAGGAGCCAGTCTGGGCCTGATTGTTCTTAAAATACCGAATCGCAACCAAAATTAGTCTATTGCACCCTGTGCGAATTTAACCATTCTACCCCCCCCCCCAAAAAAAAGAAGTTCATCTATAAGTTATTTGTGTTTTTTCGCCGTGCGGATTTGTGCCCTCTGAAGGAGCACTGTACCGAATGAACACTGCCTTATGCTGTTATTAAGGTAAAAGTCTACTACGAGTAATTGGCAAGCTCAGGAAACCCTGAGTGCTTTTAAAATAAATCCCAGTGTTACAAATATCAGAAATAATAAATGAATAAACATCAAGAGTTATCACACAACATTCAAAGCTTAAAACAAACAATTTGCTGAAGCACGCTCATTACGTAATCAACAGCTGGACGTCAGCGGGAAAAAAAAAAAAAATTGTTTACTTTTGACTGGAGCCTACTCATCAGCTGGTTCTTTCGTTTTAACAGCATGTACTATACTGTCCGAAATTTTTGCGAAAGCAAAAAGTTTTTTACAAGTTATTTATTTAATTCTATAAATTTGCCTTTGTGAATATAAAAATTAATGTTTTAAATCGGACACTGATTATTTGAAAATGGAAATCGTAAGCTTCGTAAAATAGCAATAAATACTTTAAAACATTATATGGTAAGGGGGGGGGGGGAAAGGAGATATTTTTACCGCTTATCCACCCCCCCCCCTTTCCAAAATATATCACAGTGCGATGTTTCTTTTTTTTCCGGAGAGGTGGAGGTGGGGAGATCATGACTGCGACGTTTCTGTTGATTTTCTAGCTAATTAAGCTCATTTTCGTGGGTGCGGCGTTTCTTCAATAAATTACGGTAGTCAGTTGTGCGAGCGCAGAAACAAAACGTACCGCGGCGCTTTTTTTTTTTTTTTAGAAAAAGCAGTTTGTAATGAGCAGAGTAGCTGTTTTTTTCTTTTGGCACAGAATCGTACGATAAAGCCCTTGTGTAGCAGGATAGCGCAGGTTTCAAGTTTTGGCGCGGTATGGTGCAGAATTCCCACCCCTGCCATTTGTACTTTTGAACAGAAGCTCACAAATTGAGCCTTTGCCTGGTTAGCTGCTATTGCTGGCATGTGTTTGCTTTCATGCAGATTTTCTATAGCTGTTTTCATTCTTTTTTCTGTATCACGGAGTTGGAAAGCATTTCATGTGGATTTATGCAAAATATTGCTTGGATCAATGGCAAATTACTGGGATTGCTTTTCAGGAATTTTTTTTTTTGTGGTTTCAATCAAGAAGGTTTTGCACTGATTTAAAAATCCTCTTTACCATTAGATGCACTACTTCTTGAAGCTACACCTTTGTCCACATCAACAGCATTAACTTGATTTGTGGTTAAGGACACATCCACATTAAACAAAGCCTCGGTAACTACATTTTGCTTAATAAAGCGACACATTAAATACCTTGTTATATCTCCAATAGATTCTGTAACAGACACCGCCAAGAAAGTAAAAAAGTTACTGGCAACCCCGAAGAGAGAGAGCTCTCTCTCGAGCAGCGGAGGAGAAAGATGCGGAGATGATGGTCTCTGAGAGAAATTTTTTCCCTTTTGATGCCGAAGGCATTCGTTCGGTTATTTAAAGTGTATTTTTGTGTTATCCGTGTGTAAGTGTCAGCCATGTTAACCAAGAAATTAAAAACAAATAAAGTTAAGCAAACTACATTGCTGTGTGTGGCTGCCTTCTTTCAGCTTCTGAACGGGGCGATACGTTACAATTCATATAAAAATGGAGCCATTCTAGAAAAAATTCCAAGAACGGCTCTAACAAGTTGGCTACAGAATTGAAGAAAGAAAATTTTGCCAATATAAGCTTATCTGTACACACTTCTTCAAGAACAGCAGTGGTAAAATTTTGGGGCAAATCTTTTTGTATATTTTCAATATATTTTTTACATTGGGAAAAACTTCAACAGCTCTTTGCACGACATAAACATTTTCTACCCATCTAATTTGACAAAATTTCAATAGAAATTTTCTACTATTCATTATTGAAATAAAGTCTGCACGTCTTACAGGACTATGTTTGAACAAACTGTACATAGAAAACAATATCTCATTTTTAAAAGCAAAGTGACGGATAGTTAAAATCATTTCAAAACAGGTAAAAACACATTAAATCCATTAGGTAGCACTATCGGTGGCAGCCACCACCTTCTTCAGCACAGGTCTTAGTTCTAAATGGCCAGCTCTCTTCCTCAGCAGGGCGTTTCACCCAGGATCGATCTGCGCATGCATCATATCAATCACAGCGCCATCTGTGGTTATAATCTGTAGGGCTTCCATATTTAGGGCATAATGACTGTTTTTGTAATTGGCGAGTTTTTGGCTATTGTTAAAGTTGATTTTTAAGGGGTGTTCCTGGGCTATTTTTGCGAGGGCAGTAGTGGTTTTATTGAATTTAATGTCAGTTTGATGTTCCTTTTTTCGGTCTTTGATTTTTCGTTTTGTCATGCCAATATAATTCGTTTTGTCATGCCAAAATTTTCAATAAAGAATTAATCAAAAATGGATCCTGGCCAGCTAACAGACAACCCACTTTAACTAATTTTGCCCCCATAGCCCCAAGAATTTTTGCTAAATACAAGGACCATAAAACCCCTCCCTCTTTAAGACCAATAGTCAGTAAATGTGAAGGACCAACTTATGACCTGGAAAAATATCTAAAACCCATCTTACAAGATCTCATGCCCCAAAGTAACAATATTTTAGCCTCAACTGAAGACTTTATTCAACGCATTAAAGATATTACAATAAACTCACAGGAATGCTTCGTCAGTTTTGACGTTACTAACCTTTACCCCTTCATAGATATCCAAGAAATGAATGCAATAATCAATAAACAAATCACCTCCAACATTGGTAATAGCTCTACTTCCACTACATTAAATAGCGCACTTAATCTTGTCCTTCACAACTCATATTTTCAGTTTAATCATAATTTCGACAAACAAAAGAAAGGCGTGGCTATGGGGTCGCCGATATCAGGTTTCATAGCAGACTGGAAAATGCGGTTAGTGGAGAGGGCCATATTTGATAAATTATCCAACCACATAAAAACTTGGTTTCGCTACGTAGACGATATCTTTGCAATAGTTAACAAAAATGAAACTGAAAATATCCTCAAAGAAATCAACTCAATAGACAATAACATACAATTCACCATAGAAATAGAGGAAAATGCCACCATTAACTACCTAGATGTCAAAATCAATAGAGATATGATGAATAATATTAATACTACAGTTTTTAGAAAAGCCACCAATAATAACGAAATAGTACATTTTAATTCAAAAACTCCATACAAATTTAAAATAGCCGCCATACGATCCTATGTCAATCGCGCAATTACAGTATGCTCAAACGAAACACTCCTCAATGAAGAACTCCAGTTTATCAAAACACAATGTAAAAACGCAGGGTACCCAAATTCAATAGTAAAAAACCTTTTTAAAAAGAGAATAAAAAAACTGGATCAAATTAATAACTATCAAAATCCGAAACTAAAATTTACCGATGCCATTCCCTACTGCAGGGGAGCCGCCCTAAAAATCACAAATGAAGCCGCAAAGAAAAATATCAAAATCCCCATAAAACCCAATCAAAATATTTTCAAATGCATTCGCAGTGATAAAGATAATATCAATCCGGATGAAACCGCCGGTATTTATAAACTAAGCTTTACAGACAATAGTACCAATAAACAGGGCTGCTATATTGGCAGGACAAAACGAAAAATCAAAGACCGAAAAAAGGAACATCAAACTGACATTAAATTCAATAAAACCACTACTGCCCTCGCAAAAATAGCCCAGGAACACCCCATAGAAATCAACTTTAACAAGAGCCAAAAACTCGCCAATTACAAAAACAGTCATTATGCCCTAAATATGGAAGCCCTACAGATTATAACCACAGATGGCACTGTGAATGATATGACGCATGCGCAGATCGATCCTGGGTGGAACGCCCTGCTGAGGAAGAGAGCTGGCCATTTAGAACTAAGACCTGTGCTGAAGAAGGTGGTGGCTGCCACCGATAGTGCTACCTAACGGATTTTAATGTGTTTTTAACAATATCTCATTTAATTTCCATTTACTTATTTTATTGTCTTGTTGAAGAGCTCCATGTGTAATATGCAGACTGCATGTTCTCAAGTTCAACAATGTAAGGCTTTTTGACTCCTTCATCTTCTGCAATAGCATGATTGAGAAATACAGAATTAAAGAACCTAACATCAACATATTTTTATCAGAATTCAAGAAATGAACAACCAAATCCAGTTTTTTTTTTGGGCAATAGAGTTCATGGTTTCATCCATACACAGTACAAATTTTGAATTTCTGATTGCTTCCAGCAAACAGTTATGAAGGGTGAGAGTCAAAAGGCTACAATGTAAGCTATTTTTGAGTTTCCCAAAGTTACTTTTTTATCAATTCCGATATCAGGAAATATGGCTTTGAATATATCTGCAGCATCCTTGAAACTGTTGTATGAAGAATGGGTCATGGCGATTTTCCTAGCCCATTTATTTTATTTCTGCTGATGAAACGTCTTCTCAATTGACGCAATTCATAATACTGGGCCAGCCTCTTGACTGAATTGCAACTCCTCTGGAAGTTGCTTTTATCACGTGATGCTGAGTTTCTGCAGAAAAGGAATCCAAAACATTCATTTGTTCTATCTGGCAATGTTGATTAATTTGAAAGACTTCATGCACAGCTTACACCGTGGTAGATATTGATCGTCGTTAACTGGTTCAATCCATTTTGCCCACTGAGGATTGAGTCTTGTCCGTCCATAAGTTGAAAATCGTCTTCCAACTCATTTTATAATAATGAAAACAGCATTATTATAAAAGTAAAGGCAAAATACTCGTTCAGCAAATGCAAGATACACCACATGCATACCTCAAAAATAGTGCCAAGCATATATACAGATGGGGCAGTCGCACAGTACAAACGTATACAGATTGCCCAAGCAGGGTTCATACAGCTTTTAGAAAATAGAAATTAATGAGTTTTTAATGACTATGAATTATGAGTAACACATTCAACATACTTTGAAAAGTCACCATAGCTTAAATATAAATTAGCACTTTTTTATGAAATAAAATTAGACGTTAAAAAAAAGAAGCCAATAAATAAATAAAATAAACAATATTGACACAAATGATATGGAAATTATATTTATCTATACAAGCTTTTCTACAAATTTAGAATTTGTGACTCGTTTTCATCAATTTGTTTTAGCAAAACAAAAAGCTTGCTGATTTTCTCTTTCACAAACTTTCCATGGTGTTTTGATTTGAAAAAAGAGAATGATATCACTGGACCTCAGCCTTTTCAACAAGTTCATCAGTGAATCTCTCCGAATCTTATATTTGACTAACAAAAACAATAAAATTGCATGAAATCAGAGGAGGGGTGAGAGGGGCTGATGCCTCCCCCCCCCCGAAAATGTAAAGCAATTATCAACGTAAAAGCAAGCTATTTTGCAACATCTGTATGTGTGATAAGATTTAAAATACTGGATTGCCCTCCCTGCCCCCTGAAATAGAAACCTATATATGCTACTGCATGAAAATACGTCAGATAGAAGATTAAACTTAAAATTTTACAGATTTTCATATAATTTAAAGTTTTACTATCAGGAAATCCATCATAAATAATTGGCTAATTTCGCTTGTGAATTTTTAAATGGTTTTTACATATTTTTTAACATACTGTAAGTAAAGTTTTCCCACGCTAATTTTCAAATTTTATTGAAACATAAAACAAACTCTTTAACTATCTTCAAAATGGTAACCGATAATTTAATTTACACAATACACATATACAGGCTTCGACTCTAGCCATTTACAAGGCAGCTAGCATCAGTCAGGTCCTTTATATAATAATTTTTAAAATTCAATCTTTAGAAACAATGCACACACTTATTTTATTTACTAGCCCGTGTTCTTTTAACGGCTCGCTCATTTATTCAAGCAGCGGGTGCGTTTATATTCTTTACTGCTCCCATGGGGGAAAAGCACATCCGCCACAGGAGTGGCGATGTTGCTGGAATAAATAAACTTTTTCAACTTAAATTAATGAGAGTCTTCAAATTTTAGTCTTGATAATGCATCAGCATTACTGTGTTGACTGACTTTCCGATATGTAATCGTCATGTTTTAACGTTGCAGGGTTAAAGCCCACCGAGATAGCTTAGCACCATGGGGCGCACTTCTCGTTAAATACGTCAGAGGATTATGGTCTGAAACTATTTGAATTTCAGCTCCAAATATCCAGGTGTCAAATTTCTTTAATGCTTCCAGTATACAAAAGGCTTCTCTTTCTTGTTTATATTTAATTAGTAAAATGAATTTTTATCTTTAACATTAAATCCATATATATATTTAAATAAAACATTTCTAGCATTTTTAAATAACTAATTTATTCAAATTTAAATATCTCATAAAGGTATTATATTAAGTTTAAACTATCAAATAACACTTTTATTCAAATAATATTTTTAATTACTGTAATTTAGGAAAATTCTGAATTTAAGACTTCTGGATCTAAGTCCGAACATTTTATTGATCAGATTTCCCCCCAAATACTATAAATCATTTAATTTGTCCCAAAATTACAATAAATAATTAGTCAATTTATGTATTGTTTTAAGTTATGAATTGTTGCATTTGTCTAATCGTTATTGCAGCACTGTGCAGCAGAAAAAAAAAAAAAGCATGGGTAAGCCTTGCTCTCCATACAGTAAATAATTACATTAACTTAATGAATATTAATCCAATTACATTTTTCATTGGTTTTATTTAAGGATACCTCAAGTTCATCAACACCCCCATACAGTCGATGCTCGTTTTTATGTACTTGTAGGGACCGCATAAATAGTTTGTACACAATCAAAACATAAATAATCCACAGAAGTTACTCGGGATTACCTGCTAGTTCATTAAATAGCAAGCGTTCATAAAAAATAAGCATTGATTGTATCACGTATGAAAATCGAACGCCCCGAGTCAGCTAACATCAGGTCGCTTGTCTCCAAGAGCCGCGGCATACGAACCAAGCTGCCACTATTTGCATTTACTGCAAAATATTTGGAAACAATCCTGATGGGACTTAGGCAATTTTCAGAAAATTTCATATGAAAAATTTTTAAAATGTGTGACTGTAAGGGTTCTATTTTGATGACTAATCAAAATTAATGAGTTTTTAATGACTGTGCAAACCCTGCAAAGCAATAGTCTCGCAATCCCTCACTTCACAAATATTTTTTCCCCATTTCAGAGAAGCTCATTTGTTATCTGCTACCTATGATGTCAAAAAAGAGAAAAACTTATTTCAAGCGAGGAGAAAGCAAACACTTTCTCTGAATGAATCTCTTGAAGCTAGGCGGGACTGAGCTTGGGAGAGGAGAGTAGGGAGATCCAAGGTCAGGTAAAGAAGCTTATACGGGAAGTGAAAGACATAGGGAAGCGTTGAAATAAGTCTGTGGGAATGCGCCATGAATACATTAAAGTAACATTTAATTTCGAAGAATCTTTCGTCCGCAATTGACAAAAATGGAATTTTCCAGGTCAAAAAATAAATTTTCCAGGTTTTTATGAAAATCAATACTTTTCCCTGAGTCTTCCAGATTTTCCTGAGTTATACGAACTCTGGCATCTGAGAAGGGATTGAATTGATAACTATGTATTAGATTAGTCCATTTTAAATAAAAATACTTCATTAAACGATGCCCCACCCATTTAACATCATTTTAAATCTCACTTTTTTCTTCCTTGAAACTTTGGACCAGTCTTCTGATTTTCTTTTTCTAATGTTGGCAGCTCTGTTTTTGTGTTACCCTTGCTTCTAACTGCATCAGAGTCTGAACCTGATTGCTCCTCAGCATGCTGGTTAGCTTAGACCCCCCCCATAACAAATCCCGCTGCTAGTGACTGGAGCACTGCATGGCAGCTAGCTTCATTACTTTAATGATTGGCTTTGTCTGTAAAGTTCAATCTATTAAACTCAGTGGCATAACAGCCCACATAAAGATGAAGGCCTGCCATGCCCTAGCCTGAAGGTCAGCTTGACATGAACAAAGTTAACATAACAAAGAAACAAAAAATAATCCCTCACTCGCTTAAGGTAGAAAATTTGTTTGATAAAATAATTTCACTAAATATGACCAGTAAGAATAATATACCTTAAAATTCAATTAGCTTAAGATGAAAGAAAAAGAAAACCCTCTACAGTTTAAAATAATTTTATTAAACATTTGCATTCAAACAAAATAAACATTTTAATAACAGAGAAATGAGGGATGAGATGCAAGTATCAGAACTACAATAGTAGAAAATGGAATATGTCCCTCCCCCCCCCTTCAATCATTAACTGATTGGGCTTTTTAACAATTCATGGAGCTAGAAAATGTTTTTACATCAGTGAATAGGAAATGTATTAGCCCATATTGTCAAGTTCACTAAAATATTTTCTGATTAGAAAAACATACCTTCTAGGTCTTACATTTTAACCAACAGGGTTGCCACTTGATTTTTCATGGTTTCTATATACTTTATATAAAATTCAAGAATACAATTACTAAGTATGTTACAATTTTAAATTGACATTACAATAGGGTTTGTCATAAGATGATTTGGGAATGTTTTAATAACATATTTACTCCTGGATAATGGATATCTTGAAATGTGTCACATTTTATGAACCCACACAGTCTTTATGGAACAAATAATACAATATGCTACATAAAGTGCTGAATTTCTTTTCAAAACCTGTGAACTTTTTTCTCTAACCTATGTTTGGTTTTACAAATACTTTTAATAAAATACCAAAAACTAATAATTAAGGATAAAAAACTCTGCAAATTTAAACATAAAATGCATAAAAATATTTACAATAAACATGGCTTCAATAATTTACCAAATCAAACTTCCAAGATTTTTAGCTATGGGATCAGAAATTTCACTACCTTCTTCAAAAGACTTTATATGATTAGTGGCAACCCAGAACTTAAGGCTCTTTTAAAGCATTTTACTGTTAAAAATCACCATTGCCCTTATTTTGGACACTGATTTTTTTAAAATAACTGAGACAGACAAAGGCTCTTGTTTTAAAAAGTTTAACAACAACTTTAAATACTTTTTTTTAAACCAAGTTTTTTCTGATAGCTTTTTAAATGCAACTAAAATGGTAGCTGCAAAATATACAGCTATCATTATAAAAATACATTATACATATATTCACAGTATAAAAATATTTAACATAAAAGAATCAAGATAAAGGTTGACAGGATTGAGCTGCATATTCTGTGCCAATAAGACCTCGGCATAAAAGGCTGAACTCTGTAACAGTCTCTTTTAATTTTCTTTTATTTGTTCTTTCTCTAAGAAAGAGAGAAAAAAAAAGCAAGATTGAAAAAAAAAAATACTTATTTCAAAATCCTTAGAAATATATAAACAGTAGGAATACAAAACATATATTTGGCCAATATGCCAGACAATTGTCAGTAGCTTGGATTTTGTTACTACAGTAGCTGTAATGTTAAAAACAGAATATAAAATTAATTATTTATTTTAAGTGAAAAAAGATAAAATGTATTTAGTGTTATATTCATTAATGAAAATCAGAATTATTTTGCTGTTGAAATACTACGTTTTACATACACAGATTATAAAAAGCATCCTTTGAAGTTCAATTATTTGAGCACTTTTTTTTTTTAAATATTATGATACCTATCCTTGTATTTTGATTGCCTCTGAGGAAGGGGAAAACCTTTTGGGCCTCAGCCATACATATTTATTTCACTCTTACATGCATTTTATAGAAAGTTCTTTAGTTAAACAAACTACTTCCAATATCAGCTTTTTAACAGTAGAAATTTATTATGGCACCTTGAAGTTCATGTTAATTAAGTTAAATCTTCAAGTATTTTTTCACAATGAGAAAGGAAACACCTAGATTAAAGAATGAATGTGCTTTAAATGATATAAAATGGCTGCAAGTTTACTTTTTAAATACTGAAATATACACAATTATCTATTCATAAACCAAGAATCTTTTACATGCAATTCTACAAAACATTGTTATTTAAAAAAAGTCCATTTTACAGAAGTATTTGGTAGGTGGGGGGTTGTATAAAAATGTCAATTTTATAGAGGAATTTTTATAAAGGTCATTCAGGATGACTTACTTTAATACTTGTCTCATAAATTCTTCTTTCTGGCGTTGATTGACTCTGAATGAAGGAAAACCTTCTTGTTGTGTAAAAGGAACCATCCACCGGCATAAATTATCAAAATATTTCTTACTCAAAGCCATTAAAATATCTGGCATAAACTCAACTACAGCTCTTGGAGCATCTCCTCCAATAACCTAGAAATAAAAGAAAATAGAGAATCAGAATAAAAATTGAGTGTGCATAATTTTTGTATATGTTTAAAGCAACACTTTTCAAATGTGTTAACTTGGGGAAAAAAAAACAAACAAACAAAAAAAAAAAACAGGGGTGCTACTTAATTTCTCAATTAAGATTCTCTGACTTGTACAAAAGCTGACTTTTCAAGAGCTTTTTTTGTAAAATTCCAGACTATGTTTTTATGATGTGAATTTAGAACTGTCATATCAATATAGACCATTATTAACTTTTGACACATCTATGCCAAATTATATTTGGAGAATTCCAAACTTATGACTGAGTTTTATTTTTATTTATTTATTTTTTTTTGAATGGACTTCTGATAATTTTCCAGGTTTTTTTGCCAAAATTTGCAACATTCTCTGTGTTCCACCTTACCTGTGTGTGCTTCCACATGACAAACACAAGAGAGAAATTTTAAGTCATTCAGAAGCTTCATTACTTTTGAGAACATTTACAGTCATTTCATAAATACATGAAAGCTGTTCTAATGAGCCCAGAAATGTAAATAATTCTGTCTCTCTTATGAATGTAACTAAGTTATAAATATATATCTATATAATTCATAGAAAACGTTAACCTTTTACAGACCGAATTATTTGTTTGCGTGATTATGGCAACACTACACTAGGGCGATCTGCCAAGGAAGGGAGGTGCCTTGGTAGGCGAACTTTCTAAGGGGTTCTAACGCATATTTGTGTTACACCAGGAGAAAAACCTACCAAAACTCCAGACTGTTAGATCAACAGCCTCGTAATGGGACTCGAACCCGGAACCTTCTGCTTCCGGGTCACTTTGACTGTCTACCATTTTCTGGAACATAACCACTGTGCCAAGGTGAGGCTAGACCGAATTCAGATCCAGGCATATTTTAAATTAGTTTTTTGCATATTTTGACATCTAATGTGTTAGTTAAAAGATATTAGTCATTTAAATGGGGGAAAAAATTGTAACCCCAATTTTCACAGTGTTCCCAATTGGGAACTTTGTCATTTCTGATTATACTTTTAGGGGCCTATACTTAGACTATATTTTTATGGGTAGTTTAAATAATAAGTGAAATATTAAGAATAAATGAGACTTATTTTTAAATTTAAATAAAGATATAAATTAATTTTGAAGGGGAGGAGGGGGGAGTGTATCAAGATAGCTCCATAAAAATTATGAAAATGGCTATTTTTATGATTTTTTTATTCGGTTCCCCACTACTGATAGAAATGCAAATTCTATTTCAAAAAAGCAAGTCATCTTCTTACTATATCTGCTAATTTTTTAAGTCAATTTTGATAAAATTTAATTTTTTAATTTGCTGTTCTCAATTGGGAACATTGGCCTGTAAAAGGTTTAAAACAGATAGCTCAATCAGGCCTGCATAGAGGCTTTGGGAACACTGTTTACATTGTGCAGTCATCTCCTGGGCTGTATAGAAACGGTATGCCTACTTTGCTTATTTTAGATTTGGATAGAAATCAAGGTGTGTTCTGAATCGAGGGCACCCCCTGACTTTTTTGGTCAAAATTGATTTTTCCAGGTTTTCTATATTTTCTCTAAATGGTGGCACACCCCGATAAAGCAGCGTAATCAGTTATGCGTGTGGCTAGGGGTGTTCCCAAACACTACTGTCCAGATGTTAAAGTTTTGTATTTCACCAACCTCAAAGTGAATTGGGCCATGTACGTAACTTACTAGGGGCAATGGGAGGCAATAAAAATTCAAGAAAGTTCCCCCCAAAGTTCAGGTATCACCTATATGAAAGTATTTTCTGTAATAGGAAACATTTTGTCCCCTTCCCCAATGTCACATGCCAATTGGGGAGGGGATGTGTCCTCAGCCTTCTCTTTTGTTCTTTTTAGTTACAGCTATTTTTAGGGCTTTTTTTAGGGAGTATTTCTCGGTCCTCCCAGACCAGGGTTTCTACAGATTTCACAGCTTTTGCTTCCCCGACTTTCCCTGACATCTATCATGATCTTCCCTGACTTTTTATCTAGCGTGCTTTCCTGAATTTTGCATTTCTATTTTTAATATTACATCCTTTAATTAATAACTTTTTATATATTTTGCCCTTTTTTTACAAATAATAATAATAATAATAATAATAATAATATAAAAAAAATGTAAAATTCTTCCAGATTTTATTCACGCACTTGGCTGGAGGAATTTCAGATTTTTAAAAAATCTATTCAATCAATTCTGCCATATAGAGGAAAATGATAACTGTAAGTAGTCATATAGACTCCTGTTCGCATAATTTTGTAGCTGAAAATTGCATCAATTGTTGTTTGGCCCCTAGCGGTGATATGTTGATTAGTGCGTATTGGAAAATCTAAAGCATCCATTGCAGTTATGAAATTGGATTCTTGATTGGAATTTAATTCTATGTTAAAATCACCTACTAAAACAATCTTACAATCATCCTCCTTCAGCAACGTTTCGAATATAGCATCTAATTTATCTTCATAAGAAATTCGAGGGCTAGCGTATGCAACTGCAAATCTCTCTTTATCTTGAATATACGCACTGACCATTTGAACACCATTGATCTAGCTCGTGTAGGCAAGGGTAAAGTCTTTCATTAAGTTTTCCTTTATAAAAATCATAACTCCAGATGGCTTTCTGTTTTGGAAACCACTGTCTATCTATTCGACCAAAGTGAATCCTTCTTTTTGAAAATCATCTGAAGGGCTAGTCCATGTTTCCGTTAGCAATATCAAACCACTCTGCAGAAAACATGGATCAAATGGGAAAGTGACCACAGTGCGCTGCGTAGACAAAAATCCCATGTTTGAAAGAAATACTAATACCGAGTGGTAATAATAAAATCAATATACACAAAAATATTATTTGACATCACTGGATTCAAACAAAAATCATGTTAGATAATAACGGACAAATTTTAAAATTATAAGGTTAAATAAGAAAATGAAAATAAAACAATTTCTACAATTAGGTTCAAACAGCAAGTATTTTCTTGATTTTGCCACAAAATTCAAATATTCTTGCATTTCCCTGACCTTTCTTCAATTTCTTCAAATTTCCCTGACTTTTTTCCCAGATCCCTAACCAAAACTCATTTCCCTGACTTTCCAGATCTGTAGAAACCCTGCAGACAAAATATTGGAGGGGGGGGGACGTGTCCCCCTGTCCCCATTAGCTTGCAACTCCCATGAATACTAATATTTTTATTAATTTTTACAAAGTATTCTTTCTCAAGAATCATTAAAATAATAATAATAATTCCTCCAAAATAGCAGTGTGTTTATTTTTTTGATTCAATGTGCACTAATAGGACATTTCTTTATAAGGAAATTCTTCTAAAATACTAATGTTAAGAGATACCTCTTTGCATATTAAATGATACAGTGGAACTTCGATCTATTGTTCCCGCATTCACTGTTTTCCTGTATTGATCGTTTTATTTCTATGGTCCCTAGACAAATTTCATTTGAATACCATTAAGGAAACCCGCATGTATCGTTCATAAAAAAGTGATTTTCCCACATTCATCCTTGTAAAATTTTTCTCCAGACCAGAATGAAATTTAAGGTTAAGTGAATCCATATGGCATACAAACTGTAATTGCTTCTTCTTGATATGATTTCATGGTTTGATGACGATCAGATGAACAGTGGTTGTGGGTTGAAGAGGATGTGTATAGCGTGAAATTTAATGATTATATTTCCATTAATCAAGACAGTGAGGCATGCAGTATCCTAAACATAGAAGAAAGTGTGATGATGCAAAAAATGAAAATAATGGTAAAGCAGAGGATAATGTTCATGCTGATGAGGCTGAGCCTGCAGTAGTATGAAGTTTGTGTCTGAAACAATAACAGTATTTGACAGTGTATGAACTTTTTTATACAAACATAAAATCAGAGAAAAGGCCCAGAAAAATATTTTAAATCTTGAAAATTTACTGTTTAATTTAAAAAATGATGAAGGACCCAACATAAAACTACTGATTTAAAAAAAAAAAAAATAAGTATCACTTAGTTTTCATCTTCGATTTCTTTGTTTTATGATTTTGTAAAAAACTAGGGGCCAAGGCCCCAGACTCGCTATGCTCGCTTTTCGTGTGAGGCATTCGTCCCCTAATCAGGCTTATTCGTAAAAAAGACTTAATTTCAACAGACAAAACCCGCAGATTGGATCAGATAGAATGTTACTGAGCTATAGATTGCTTGATTCTTGCATCGAAGATATTTTGTTATGGGAATCCGTGTTGTACGGGTCCTGAACTATACTCCACCTGGAGTGCGGACTCCGCTTATAATCGCTGGGAAAATTATTTGCACTCCTCAGAAACACAATGATATTTAATGTTGCCACTCAAAAGTTATATTAATTAGGAGCTAAAGCGTAATAAAATCAGAACATCTGTTTCAGCTGTATTTTTAATAATGTAAAACCTATTGGACACCTTGCGAATTTGCCACTCATGGTGATTTTTCATTATTTGGCGACTTGCGTACATGTAAAGTTAATAAAAGCTATGGAACAGATAGAATGGCCTGCCACCAATGGCGACTTTTCATTATTTGGTGGTACACATGCTCACAACCTATATTTACTGTTCATTTAAGGTTACCGGAAAACCGTTATCCATATTTTCATTTACATAATCGTTTGCAGATTGGCGTACTTAGCACCACGAATTATACCATCTCGTCACGCTACCAAATATCCAAATTGTACTATAACTGCTATAATCGCATAGTTAACGCCGCCAAATATTTCTACTGGTAGTAAATAATTCAGCTGGACGAGAACCGGCTTTAAAATAATCTGCATTTTAATAATTTTTCATTTTCAAGATATTAGTTATTCTGTTTTGGAAAAACGAATAATCGCTAATTCTAAACTCTTGTTGTCTAAGCGAACTTACTATTTGAAAATGTCAATTTTGTGTAACACATTTTGAGTTACTTATTTCATATAGTTTTTATTTTGGCATAAAATGGGAGTAATTCTAACTCATGTTTGTAAATTTCACGCGATTCTAGATACTTGGAAACGCTTTGTTGCAAAGGAATGAATGATTTTATGCCAAATCTGGCAACCATTCGGTTTATTTTTTCAGTTTTTTATTAATATCTTCTAAAACAATTCGATTTTCGAAATTTAAATCAGCTTAGCAGGTTCCTTGGAATTTTTCGAATCTGTGGGCACCTTAGTCGAAACTCAAATCCCTACGGTTTAGGAGGAGATACGCTTACAAGCTTTGACAGCGCCAGCATTGTGCATGCTTAGCATTTTTTATCTAAAGATTTGCCAACTTTCTTGATTAAAATTAAAATCACTGAATATATCTCAGTTTAGCTAAATCCAATTCCAGCAGAATACAGTTACAGACCATAACGTTTGTTATGGTCTGTAGAATGCATATCAAAATGGTCCTAAGATTAAAAGAAATAATAATTAAGTCATTAACTTTAAATTTGAAAAATAATAAGAACTCACAAGCAATTCATTACATGTTATATCTTCAAAAGCAACACAGTTCAATCAGGGTTTATATAGCACTAAAATGTGCTTAAAAATGCTTACAAGTAAATCTAATGATTAACAGTTATAAATGTAAAACTAATGCAAACTAATTAAAAATATTATTTGGTCATATCATCCATTTTTATTTTTATTTTTTATTTTTTATGTGTGAATGAATATCTTCCTTTCATTTGAAAAAAAAAAAGAGAAAAGCATAGTTTTGTTTTGTTAAGCCAGCTTCAACAGAAATTATATCTAAAAAGTCAGTTAATAAAATCAAAAAATTTAGTTTCACCTATTACATCTGTTAACTTACAAATATATATGCTGAGCGAGGGAAAAGAGTCACATTATGCTATCAGTTGAATTTAGTATTTTAACAGCAAATCTGCAAGTATATTTAAAATAAGAAAAGAACTTCAAAATTATGTTAATAAATAAATTCTCTATAATCCTCCTCCATCCTTTTTCCTTTTAGATTTCTGTGCCAGTTACACTACTTACACATCAAGTACCTTCATTTACTGTTAGCTTAAAAGAAAAAAAAAAAAAAAAAAAAAAAAAAAAAAAAAAGGGCATACCTTCATAATTTGCATGACTAATACTTCACCTTGATTATTTACAACATTTAACATATTTGAAACTTCTCTGCTGTGAGTAATAAATTCAGTCTAAAAGAAAAAATATTTACAAAATAATAAACTTTTGAGTGCTAATGATATGCAATCAAATAACACATAGTTTAACAAAAATTGCAAGAGCTTTAATCACGGTCTAAAACTTATTACACAGACATTTAAAAAGTAATTGAGTATGAATGAATATAAATTATATGTATCACAGCCAAAGATTGGGAAAAGTAGTAAAATCTTAGGAGCTAGCAAAATATTTACATATGATAGAGCTGGTCGAATAAAGTTTTAACCATTTATAAGATCACCTTAAATTTCTGTTCTCAGAACGATCAGTACAATTTAAAAAATTATTTTTTGCATTAGATAGTCCATTCATTGAACCTTTTGAAGGCAGTAATTAAAAAAAAAAAAATGATGTAAATAAAAAGGACACTGTATTCAGGGCATTTGTTATGGTATAATTTTGATTTTTTCAGTTATTCATATTGCCTGGCAAATACATCACACTGATATATTTATTGATATTTTCCTTTTTTTAATGCACACTTAACTTAGATTTGTCTATTGTGCAAGGCCGTGGTTTGACCAACTAGTATGACATTTAAATATATTGTGCAATTTAAAATAGAATCAGAAGCTTTATCCAAAGCTCAAAGACCAAAATAATAGATGAAAAATAATTCATAAATACCTATAAAAATATAATGCAATATAAATTCTGAGAAAATTTTACATTTTTTTTTTTCTGATTTGAATTTTTATTAGGGGCAGACAAATAAGTATCAGTGCCGATACTTCATTATTTTTGTGCTACTGGTACTTTTGTGTAATAAAGTATCTGTTGCCAATTCATCTATCCATTTCACCAAATAATAAACTCTTCTAAATAAAAATTAGGCAGTACTTTATTTGTTAACTGTTTTTGTAATAATTTCATTTCTTGATCAAAATTAATTTTAGAACTAATATATTACTATACATACAACAATAAAATTGCTATACAATATAATTAGTGTGCTTCATGACTTTTGTTCATGCAATAATGCAGGCTCAGCTTGAGCCCATCTCATCTCTAGTGTGAGTGTATATACATATAATCTAAATGCACAGTTTTTATATTTAAAGAACCTATAATTAAAATAATTCATAAAATTCATATTCATTTTATCTTTATTTGGGCTTCTTCGTATAACTTTCACAAGTATCTATAGAAGTAATTTACATTCCTACATTTTTTTTTGGTGTGTGTGTGTGGGTTAAACAAAGGCATTGACAATTTTTATCTATAATTCTTTTCAAAATTAAAAGTTATTATTTAATATGGTACTGATCCATTATATGAACTTTGGTGATTTTTCACCCGTAGTGGAGGGCAAAGCTTGGCAACCTTTTTTTTCTGGTAACTCCTGCTTGATCATATGTAGGTCCTGAGCACGTGTTTGAATAGCAAATGAAATCGGATTGTATTATATCGAATTGGATAATATGAATTTATGGGAAATGTCGACAAATGAAGTTTTGTCAGAGTTGTTGAGGGAAAGGTACTGTAAAAGAATGAAAGCGGATTTTTCTTACAGATGTACTATGATTAAAAAAAAAAAAAAAAGAGTGCTCTCAAGCTCTAATGGCTAAATAATGCTCCCGGCAATTTAGTTGGACAGTTCTTATTTTTCTGACAAGTTCTTTTAGAAACATGAAATGTTACTGGTTTTGCTTCATGTGACATGAAATGAAATTGCATACTTTCAATAGTAGAATTGTTTGGAAATACAACATAAACTGTACATGGAACGTTAAAATTTGAAGTGGAAATTGGTTCAAAAATTAATAAACAAGTTTTTAAACAGCGTACAGATTTGTATTTATTGTACATGTGAGGAATTCATTTTATGTTTTCAGGTTATAGAAAATGCTGAATGCATTAAGTATAGCAGGAAAAAAATCCTTGTAAATGCTTGGCAAATAAATTAACTTGCCCCAAAAATTCATATGTATTTTATTTGCTGTATTATTGTTTTGAAATTTAAATTGAGGTCTTGCAGAAGTCGCATTGGCATTTGAATTGGTAATTGGTTCAGAACTCATTGTTTCAGTTTTAGAACAGCATTGTGTTTCATTTATTGTTTGTGTGAGGATTTTATGGCCATTAAATTTTGTCATATGCAATCATAAGTGTGTTTTAATTGGATTTTTAATTGTGTATTTTATGTTAAAATGTTTGTTTTCAAAGCATTGAAAATGCTAAATGCGAAATAAATATGTTATTGGTATTTGGCGACAGGAAAAAAAAAAAAAAGCCAAATTTGACTGGCATTTGTATAAGGGATAAGTACCTTTAATATGAGCTGTGTGTGGTATTTTTTCAATATATTTACTATATTATTTCATTCTTATTTTGTATCTACAGATTACTGCTGCTCGTATAGCAGAGCAAATTTTGTATTATTTTATTATTTCTGCCTGTGTTAAAAAATTAACTGAAGCACAAGGAATAGTTGTTTAATAATTATGACAGTTTAAACCAAAGTCATTAAGTTATTTTATTGTTATTTTCCATGTTAACTAAAAAAGTATCTAAGAAATACAAACTACTTAAACTACTGTTTCAATGATGCAAATATTCATAATGCTAAAAAATGAAATGCATAATGGTAAAAAAATAAATAGTTGAAATTAGTAAAAATTAAAATATATCAATTAGATTATTGTATACAAAATATATCTATTTTAGCCAGGATGGTTTTTACAGTTCCCCCCCCTCCCCCCGGTAGTTTTTTGAACTAGTGGCAAAGACATGCCAACCCAATGAAGTACATGCATGAGCAAAAGTCATGCTTGCTTATATATCAATATGAATTTGCAAAATGACAAGAAACTAACAAAAATTAACAGAACTTATTCAACTAATGCAAACAGCATAAGATAAATGACATTTTGCAAAAGTATGCAATAAGATTACAGTTCAAACTCTAATATACACAAGCACATAAAGTAAATAAATAAAATGCTAAAAGATATACATTTTTTGAACCATTAAAAAATCCATAATCCATAAAAAAATCATGGTAATAAGTAAATGGTGTAACATACTTATGAAATACATTTTAAGAATTAAATACTGTTCATTTTACGGTTATTTTAAGTAGCATTATGGTATGTAATATCTTAAGTAGCATATGGTATCTAATGATGAATACACTACACAACATGGAGTAATACTTCTCAATAATATCATGGGTTGTATGTGCTAAAATTTGATTATAACATTTACTTTAATACACATAAAACCAACTTACACTTAAATATAATAGTTTTATGATTTACTTCAGAAAGAAACGCATAACACAAATTTTAATGTAAAAACATACTTACTAGAAAGCCAGAAGCTGCTTTAACAGTCGGTTTTTCTGGTAAATTTAAAGCTGCAAGTCCAAATTGAAACAGTACTAATGGGTTTATGGCATCAGTTTTGAAGAAAATAAGAGCTTTCTTGATAATCTGCTCTAGAATTTGGGCAAAAGATTCAATCACATTGGTACTTTCTCTAAAGTCTTCCATAGATAATTTTATAGTGCACTCACATATTTGAGCAAAAAAACTTGTAAGAGTTTGACTTTGGTCTTGATCATTTACAAATAGTAAGAGTAAATGCTTGGTCATTTCTAGAATAGAAGAATGAGGACAGTTTTTGTACAGATGCATGAGTAAATTTAGAATGTCAGGAAGAAAAACTTTACTTTCATCAGCCAACATTGAAACAGATTTTTTTAGTGCATCACAGAGAGCCTGAAACAAAAAAGTGAAAAAGAAGAAGTAAAAAAAAAAGAAGTTAGTACAAATGAATCTCCACAATAAACATTAGAATCAAATAACAATGAAAATAATTAAGTGACTAATGATTGTTTTAAACTGAATGTAGCAGAGTATGAATGAAACAGAAAATGGCTAATTAATATTGAAAAAACTGAACTTACAACAGAGTCCAAGATTTATTTAAATTTCTTTTTCTTTTAAATTGCAACTTTATTTAGATGAAGTTCAAATATAAACAAACCCTGCTAAAAGCAAGAAAAACTGCATATTCTTAATAAAAGTACGTTTTTAAAGTTCTGCAAAAACCCACTCAGATTTACAAATTATTGCTCAGCAAGAGTCAGTGTTCTACTCTGAAGTTTACACAGGCTAGTTAATTTTCTGTTACACCAATGTTTTAATCACCCTTTGTTATTGCTTTAAAAGATATTCCTTTTTTGATTGATTAAAAAAATATATATATTCGAATTAAGTGTCCCCCCCCCCTCAAAAAAAAAAAAAAAAAAGTAAATGGAACATCTAATGGTTTCATAAGTAAGCAGACTTCATTTTATGAGAGGAGCACCTTAATGAAAATAACATTTGTCACATTGACACAAGTGCAATTTTTTATGAAAAATTATTAATACAAATCTTAATTACTATAGTATAAATTTAAATAAATAATCTATTCTAAATTTAATTAATTATCAGTTTTTAACAGTAACTCTTTTTAAAGCTTTCAAATTTCCTTTTAGCCATTTCATTTGTAAGGCAATAACGTACTTTTAAACCATTTCGATTTTCTGCCTTCGGCAATGCTAATCAAACTTACAGCTGCAATCTGTTTTATTTATTTTTTTTCTTCCCATCCTCTTTTCACACTTATTTATATGAAATCCTATCTTGCAGTATTGCACTGCTCCCAGACTGCAGTGTTTTCTTTTTTTCTTCTCTGTGTGCAGATTCACTCATCGTATGTTCTAGAAAAGTTTTTCGAATTCCGTTTTTCTCTCTTACATACATAATAGCTTAATGGCAAAATTAGACCTCGTGACATACCCCCCTGTGCATCTTTGAATATGAGCATTCAGTTGTGAGTTAGCAAGCAGACAAGAGCTGTGTTGGAGGTTCGGGTAAGCACTTTCCTCTTGGGGATTGTGCCTCTGCCCACCTAGCATATTAATTATTTTGTAACTATATTTTATTATTTTCAATAACCAAGACTTTTACGTATATATGTGTACTAAAAGTGAAAAAACAAGTTGTAGATTTTACCGTGTGAAGTACTATATATAATGTGCTATGAAGTATAATAAAGAAAAGGTCGTTGAAGTGTGATTTTCATCTGACGTATCCCGATCCTATACATAAAATCGGGCTGGTTCGAGTTTTATACAGAAACACCTCTTGATCTTTTTGCCATCAAGTTTTTTTATATCTAGTGTTATTGAAGATTATACAGTTAATATATGTGTTCATCTTCACTTTGAGTGAACAAGACGTATTTCTTTTAGAGCGTGTGATTGTGATGCAACCCTGTTTTCGTCTTGCTTTTTTGCTGGCAAGTGTTTATCAGGAACGATTATCTCTTCCTGACCTCTTCCTGATTATCTCTTCCAGTGTTCAAACCGTCAACATAAAATATTTTGCCACTATACGAGTGTAGATGAATGTTTCACAGCTACTTCTTAAATAATGATGGTGGGTTGTCAACTTGCTCAGTGATAATAATGCACAACAAAATAGTGTCTCATCAATAAATAATCAGGTTTATTTATGCAAAAATTTTAAATTGGTACAACATTACACTACAAGTATATTAAAAACTAAATGTATAGTAATTCTAATACATTTTTAAAAATTGGAGGGAATAAAAAAAAATTAAAATATTATTTCTTGACTGAAAATTTAAGCACCCTAATTACTAAAAATGGAAAAGCATGTAGTTTTTTGGAACATTTTTAACTCTGCCTATTGAAGTGCCTTGTATACCTTTAAATTACACAGCAATTTATAGATTTACAGATTTCAGAATTGATGGGATATGAATATATTACATGTATATATAAAGCTCATTTTAAATTGGGAATATTTGGAGTATTTTAGGTTGATCATAAACCAACAATGTGAAAAATTCCAGAGCTGGGGATGAAACCCAGGACTACCGCTTAACGTGCGGGTGCTCTACCACTGAGCTACTCTGGAATGATTTCCAGATGAAATTCAGAAAAAGGGTGAGCACCTGCATGTTAAGCAGTAGCCCTCGGTTTAAGTTTTTTGCATAGTTGGTGTAATGATCAACCTAAAACGCTCCAAATACAGGGTGAGTCTAAAAAGGGGCCAAAACTTTATGGGGTGATAGAAAATATCTACAAAGGCAAATTTTGACACAGAAAGTATGGTCGGAACACAAGCGGTGAGACTTTAAAAAGTTATTTTCCACTGGCACATTTAAAGAATTAACGTAAGAGGAGATACCTCAGAAAACATTGTATTAACAGGAATGGAATTGATGTACATGCTCAAAGAAATTGCTCAAAAGAGCATCCACCAGCTGTAATGCAGGCTTCACACTTGCAAGATAGGGACAGACCCACATTTGCAAAGATACCAGACATTTCCCGAATATCACTAGCAACAGCGGTAATCATGACAACTAGATCCATATGCGTTTCAATGGGGTAATCGTAGAGTAGGGCCCCACAAGAAAAAGTCAAAACATGTGAGGTCCAGTGATCTTGGTCCCATCCGTCGCACTGTACATAAAGTGCATATCCACCATTTCGTGGTTCGTATAACTAGCCATCCTCTCAGGAATTTATAAAAGAAACTGCCTTTGGATACAAGGGCCAACCCTTTCATACCATCTATAATGCCACCTTTTGGTGTTCAAGTTTCCATGTTCAACAGCACCTAGCGGCTCAACATTTATGTTTTGCCCATACTTTCTATGGCGAAATTTGCTTGTGTAGATGCATTTTATCACCCCATAAAGTTTTGACCATCTTTTCAGACTCACCCTATATTCCCAATATAATTAAGGGTTGATTATATTTGTGAGTTTTCTCACATTCTAAACTATGCATGCAGTCGAATCTCATTATAATGAACTTCAAAGGGCCAAAAGTTTTGTTCACTATAGCTGGTGGCTCACTTTATACGAATGGTAATACAATACTAAAACAAGGGACCAAAATTTTCATTCCTTATATACCGGATTTGCTATCATGAGGTTTGACTGTAGCTCATTTTAAGTTTCTTCTTTTTTTCTTTTTTATATTTTGTTCCAGTTTTCTTTCTAGTTTAAGCAAGATTCTACCAATTTTAGAAAATAGAAATTAATGACTGTGAAATCATTTGCAAACAAAAAAGGGAGGTACACAACTAGATGTGACAACAATTCTAAATTTGAAATTTCAACACTTTACAAATACTTGTTTTTACGTTATATAAGGTACACACATGCAGAGATGTAAAATGTATGGGGATTCGTATTTTAGTACCGTTCTTAGCAAAGTTAGTGACAAATGTTCAAATGTAGTGTAATTTTGCATTTGATAGCGTGTGCTTTTACGTTTGTATTGCTAATTCCATGCCACAATTGTGATGGGTCGATTTTACGACCGTATGCATAGATTTTTTTTTTTAAATCCCGCCAAACAGGGCGAATAAAATAGGACTTCTGTATAAATATGAATGGTTTTGAAGATAAATAAGAATGTGTTTTAAGCCAAGAAATGTTAGTGAGTATTGTCTATAGATTATTGCCTTTATTGTCAAGTTTCATTTGCCATCGACTTGCGGCGTTAATTATGCCAATATTGCAGTTCTAGCAAGTAAACATAAAATAACTAATTCATTTAATACTAGACACTTCTGGCGACCAGTTGGTTCTCCATCTTAATAAATCTTGTTTGAAGAGAATCCTGTTCCTCACCGGCTTCTTTGGCACTGAAATCTCTCAGATTCTGAATGGAATTTAAAATTAAGGTGGTTACAAACAGGAGCGGCCCTATGGTAAGTGTTACCCTCTGCTAATATAAAAAGATGTCCCCTTTTATGCTGTACTTAGTTTTTGTGTTTGAAATGACGCCCCTTCGAAAACGGCGCCCAGATGCGATGCTTACTGTGTCGGGCCGCGCCTGGTTACAAAAATAAGATGGTTAAATGATAAAAACATACAAAAAGGAACAAATTATTTTTGTCCTATATAATTCTGAAGAGCTTCTGGATATATTGTCCTTTATCGAAAAACGGAAAGGAAAAAAAAAAAAAAAAAAAAAAAAGGAAAATCTGAATCACTTTCAGATTTTAAATACGCACTAAAGTGCTATATATTAAAAGCGTATTATAATCCATGGGTCTTAACTATTTTTGTTCCTTATTTCATTAAGTTGGAAAGTATATCATTATTCATGAGTGTGATTAAACAAAATTAATATTGGTATTTCTAACATCCTTTTTCTGGATGTAATACATTAGAAAAACCTCGGTTGTTCGAGGCTCGTCAGGGGGAGCCCCCCCCTGAACCCCCTAATTTTTTAGTTTCATTATTGCCATATTAAAACGATATTAATTGACTATGTCATTTTATCTGGCATCTTTCGAGTATTTCGCCTGGTAACCCTATGTTGAAATTTTTATTATTGTAACCTATTTATAGAAAAATATATGAGATGCATATTCTACAGCTTACGAAATATTGTAACAATAGATTAGAGCTGTTGCGAACTAATAGTATTTAAATGTATGTAAAAAATACATGTGATGCATATTCTACAGCTTTCGAAATTTTGTAGCAATAGATTAAAGCTGTTGTGAACTAATAGTATTTAAATATATGTAAAATTATGTGGCATACTTTTATGTTGCATTTTTGGGACACATTTTTCCATACAATTTCCAATAACGGGGGTGAGAGATAAAATGACAGTCATTAATAGATGGAAAAAAGCTGCACAGAAAAATGCACAATTCCAACTGAATGAAAATTTCAAAAACTTATTCTCAGGCGTATTCAGCAGACGATAAATTGCGCCAAGCGTTAGAATCATCTCCTCAAAATTGCACATCAGCCATTTAATTTTTTCGCCAAATTAAAAAGTTGCACATTTTAGTCACAGGGCGGCGGTGGCAAGATGGAAGGCCCGACAGATATCCACCCCCCGGGCCCGAGTTTGTCTCTCGACGGGCCTGTACATATATATGTATGTCTATACATGCATACAGTGGCGTAGCCAGAAATTTTTCATGGGGTGGGGGTTGGGGGGAAAGGGGTTTACGACTTCTGCAACTCGCATATATGTATACGGCTGTGTGATAAGGGAGTGAAGAATATACATTTTGTATGGCAAAAAATTCCTCATAGAGGGGGGGTGGGGAATTATGACTCCCTACCCCCCCCTTGGCTATGCCCCTGCATGCACATATACATACATAGAGATGTCATGCAAAAAATTGTCAAGTAAATTTAGAGATGGTCAAAATCGGAATACTGAAATTTTTGCATTACAATATTTCCTTCACTTCCTACAAGAAAGTGAAAATGGACTAATTTCTACTGCTATTTTATTTGAAATTTAAATAAAGAAACACATAAAAAAATTCATTCTCAAGAAGGATTAGAAAGAGATTTGTATGTTGAAAGTACAAATTTTACTGCCTAATTTGGTATCACCTGCGGCAAATTTCAGTCTTGCAAAACAGGAAGCAAATACGAGCAAGACTGAGAAAAATGCTGTTAAATATTAGAAATAAAAACAATCAACATAAATGTCTTCAACTTTGCCACCCCCGTTAAAAAAAAAAAACCCTAATTCACAGAATTCCAGAAAAGTAGCATGCCTGAAATATGAATCTAAATGAAAATAAACAGAATGGAAAGTAATAAATAAAAAAGTAACCAAATCTAATTGACTGCTTTAAAGTAGTTTCTTTTCTTTTCTTTTTTTTTTTTTTGAATGATACATCTCTTGAACAGAGATGCCTTTAGAGGCAGGGATAAGAAACATAATACAAACTTTAAAATTCCCAATTACTGTTAAATAACATGTAACCGCATTCAATATTTAATTTTTAAAAATGTGGCAAATGTAAACAATTAATGTAAGGAATGAAATAAAATTATAATATTTACCTCAGTGATTTGGTCAGTAACTTGCCAATTATTCCCTAATGATTTAAAAATGGATAACAGTTTTTCAAGAACAAAAAGAACTGGTTGTGGATGCTTCAAATTTTCTTCTCTTATTTTACATGATTTCTGTGGTGCAGATTCTTCTTCATCTTCACTCTTTGGCCAATGCGTATTTAAAGTTGAAAAAAACATTGAGAGTATATGCAAATTTAGAACTATAGTAGCAGCATTGTTAGGATTTGGCTAAAAATTTAAAACAGAAGAAATTAAAATCAATAAAGTTTCATTTTTTCAAATCAAAAGTTTTAAAACATTAATTTTTATTCTACTCAAATCAAAAGTTTTTCTAGAAAACAATGGACTATAAAAATATTCATTTGAAGATGGTAACAACTAGAATATTTTAAAATGTAATTTTAATAGAATACACAGCCAGTATTCTTGAAACGAAATGGTTTTACATAAAATATATATACAGCATATATTTCTAATTAAAATTAACACAGATTTTAAAAATAAACTAACCTGTTGCATGCAAAGTTGCTGCTGTAATTCAGAAAATACTGGAGAAAGTAATGTGTCTAAATAGCTCATAATGAATGAATATGGCATAATGGAAAGAACTTTACCAACAGCACACATAAGTCGAACTTTTTCCCGAGATTTCAAAACATTTCCTTTAGCAGCTTCCTACAAAAATATATAACAAGGAAATAAATCTTCAAAGGTTAAAAAATTATTCATTTATTTCTTAAAATTTATTAAAATATAAATAAGGATAAAACAAATTATCTATAATATCAACTATAAATACTTTATCATACTTGCATAGTAATTAAAGAAGCAGATGAAAATAACTTGTCAAAATGCTGTTCCATCCTCGTCAACATATTAAACATTTCCTTCTTATCATTATTTTATAAAAATATACACAATCTATACATTTATATTCAAATTGAACATAAGTAAAGTTAGCATACAAGATAAGATGCAAATCAATATCTGTATAAGTACCAGGCATGAGTGAAGAATTTGTTCTGCAAATGGCTGCATTGAATAATAGCAGTCTCTTGTAATGTCTTTAAGAGCGAATGTGGCTGCAATGGCAACTTCAGTATTCTGCAAACCCATTAGAAGAAGAGGTATTACACAATGTAATACAGCAGGATTAGCATTTATCCACTCAGCATAAGCCCCTTAAAAAAGACATTAAGTGCATATTAGATATAACAATGTACATACACAATATAAATACAGCTGACTTTCATTTTTACATGAATACTTGCTATTTCATGAAATAGTAAATGGTCCTGAATACATTCTATAGACGATTTTATGGCTCAATTTTAAGAACTATTTGAGTGGTGCCAACAAGTTCTTAAAAATGAGTGTCAACTGAAATAATACAGTGCTCGCCGCTTATTTTGGTTGGTGGTTTACCTGACGAGAATCAGTATAAACAAAATGTAAACGAAATGGCCAAATTATGCTGGTTTTCTGGTGGTTACTTCAGTAGTGAGTGCTGCGTTATCTGGTTAATTAAACAGTTAGAGGCTGGGTAGAATTTCAACATAATTAGCTCTTGGGGCGAACTGAAAGCCAGTAAAAGATTACTCACATGTATGTGGATTTTTTAATGGTAATTCAATCAAAACAATTGTTAATAAACAAAAAAAATTTTAGTAACAAAAATAATGAGTTTTGCCATTCTATTAGATATAATAGTCAAGATTTTTGCCTCACATGTGAACGTGGTCTATCGTTGCTCACGCATTGTTCTTATCACTCAAAATTGTTTGTCTTCGAGCACTTGAGGAAAACAACGTGAGTGATCACAACTTTCCAACATTAAATGAAATTCAATTTGCACTACATGACACCATGCGCCTATCACAGACTCTAATTTCGAATTTCTTTCCCCAAGTTGTAATTGGATTTTCTATACATGTGCATATGTATTTTTTCACTAGTACATTTCTTTATTTTTACATAAATATATGTATACATTAAACTATTAACTAATACAGTTCATACATTTTGATATAATTTACTATTTTTTCTTAAATTTTCTCACTTTTACCAAGGGCCCACCGTTGATTTCGGTCAAAGTCAATTTATTCTGATGTGACTGGAATAAGCAGCAACCACTGTATAAAAGCCTGATCCATTTTCTAATAGTTATTAAATTATGGCTAATATTGTCATAAAGTGCACATTTAAAACTTCACAATTACTAGATTTTGCAATGAATTCAATGATAAATTGATGATATTTGATAATGGTTATTTATGAATACGTACACAACTACATACCAGTAGAAAATGCAATTGTTTTCAAACTTGAGTTAGTAAAGTACTTCTATAATATAGTGGTTTATTAAAAATACCTAAATATTCCATAGACTAGCACTTTGGACCAATTGTTGTGATCAGTCACAAAACAGGTCAACTGTTGCTGTTTTTTTCCATCACTTTCTCCCAGGAACTGCCTTTAACCTTCATTGATGCTCCATGCACTGTGCTGTCTATCATGGAAATCTCGATTTCCTTCCACTAGAAAGAGTGCAGCCTCTATTATTATAATATGTAATTTTCTTGATCTTGCTTACACTTTAGCGGCAAGAAAAAATTGCAACAGAAATCATTTGAACTGAAAATGGCACAGTTCGTCATCTTCCGGTCAAAGGTAGGTTGGAAAGTGCTAGTCTATGGAATTTACACTATTTTTATATATTTTTAGTTCCATAACATTTAAAAGATGATAAAGTTAACAAAGCTCTCTAAAAAGTTTTAAAAAGTGTATCTCACCTATTGCTTCCATGGTGCCAGATATTATTCTTATATGTTGCAGTGGAATATTTTTCAAATGATTCATAAACATAGGAATATAATACTTTTCTTTTGGGTCAACATTTTCAGCAACTTCTTTAAATGCAAATAAACAAGCTTCTAAATACTATAATAGAAACATAACATGTAAACACAAGCAAGGTAATATTAGCAATCAATTTTATAATTTTCCCCAGAAAAAATAATTTTTAATGAAAATGTACATAAAAAAAAAGATTTATTTTAAAATTTATTAAAAGAGCATCAGCACATGTATAATTACAAGTTCGTCTAAACATAATTAGTTATCTTAAAATAACAGTAGTATACATGCATTAAAAGCAAAGAAGAATGGAAAATAAATATCTATAGAAACATATGAAGATAAAATGGCAGAATAAAGAAATTTACATAAAGTAATAGGTTAAAACTAAATCATTGAAAAGAAAAAGGGGGAGGAAAAGAAATTTTGCAAACGATAATATTCATACAGTTTTCAAATTTACCCCCCCCCCCTCTCAAAAAAGCCCTTCAGTTATAATTTTTTAATGAAATAATACAAGATTTAATTCCTTAATAATAAATTCTACAAAAATAATTGGCTGATTTAGAAATTCATTATCGGGGGAAAAAAGAAACAGATTTAGCAATAAAATAAATAGCCATGTCAAAAAATTATCCAGCAGGAATAACGCATAACATTAAAAAAATTATAACACATGAAATAGAAGGTAAATTTACCCATAGAAACATTACAGAGCAAATGATAGGATTTTACATACACTATATCTGTTCACTTCTTACACTATTAGTACCCACATCTTTAATTTTTGCTAAATGAAGCTTGAACCATTAATATAAATCGGGGTGAACAACTTTTATTAGCCAGTGGGCCAAACAGAAAAAACAAAACAAAAAGGTAGCTTACTTGGGGTAATGCAGCAATACATTTTTTTTGGGGGGGGGGTGAGGATGATTACATGATATAACTTAAAAAATACTAGTCCACTTTAATGAAAACATACATAAACAATTTGACATATAAATATATATATACACACACACACACACACACATATATATATATTTATAAACTGAGTATGATGCCAAATATATATATTATAGATATACTAGCCTGGCAAGGTGGCTAGCTTTGCTGCCCCATATCTTACTGTTCTTTATAATAAGTTAAGTGTTGACTAAATAAATTTCTGGACTCATTTCAATGAAAATCATGTTTCTTTGTTTTAATCAACGACTTCTTATCCAATCATATCTCGTTGGTTTTAACAGTATTTGCTATTCAATTTATTTAAGTTAGGGATGCTATACATTTCAAGCGTCATCATAAAAGCCGATGCTGAAATAACAAATGGCTATATATGCATTGTGCTTTAGCCCAATGCATATATATAGTGACATTTTTTAAATGGGCGATTAAAGCACCAAGTATTGTAAATTTGGTATTTTAAAACTGTGAAGAAGTCCGATAGATCTTGCATTTTTGTGTATCCATTATTGTTATTCTGTAATCTAGCTACTGTGAGACATACACTTGCTCTCTTTGATGTCATTGAACTGTTAATTTGCATTTTTGCACAAGCGTTATTGTTAGCTCACTAATATCTACATCTAACTGGTGCCGTTCAGAGTGTGGAAAAATAATTGATTTTGGTACCACATACGCTACAGCATTATATAAGTAGATAATTACTTCACAGATTGTCTAATAAATCTGCAGATTGATTACACTAAAAAATCTGAAGAAGTGAAGATACAGCAGTTAATGCGATGGTTGCGACTGTATTCTTGAAGCTATTTTTTTGTTAGGTTTGACAGTCGCTGTAGAAATGTGTAAAATGGCAGAAAGGTTATGTCAGTCAGTAGGTTCCTAATCTTTGATTTGCTGAGATTCATCAAAAGAAAAGAATTGTTCTCAAATAAATGTACTCCGAAAGGATTTGGCCGGAGCCAATGAAACAGATTTCATGGGTCAAATTTGGCCCGTAGACCATAGGTTATGCATTCCTGATCTAAATATTTTTTTATGGATAAGAAACAGGTGTTTTATGGATAGATTTATTGCCTGGAAATTAAAAAGTATACTTGCTCAAGTAACAAATTCCATGAAATAAAAGATGCCAAAAAATATGTAGCTAAATTTCAAAATATGCTACATTTCTTACCAATATAAACAGCTGTAAGACCACTGAACACAACCAAATTAGATTATAAAAATGTATTAAAATAAATAATTTTCATACTGTCTGTCTGTCTCAAGAATAGCTCCCGCCAAAAAGTCTGCTTAGTGGCGGTCGCCGTAGTAACTGGACCTGTCCTTTTCCGATGGGGGGTGAAGGTGGGAGGAATTCGCCAAATTCGCGGAATGAAAGGTAACCTGACAGCACGTGTTTTCTTCTGTTTCTCTCGGAATTTTCTTGCAGTTAGTTGCCCGTGCTATCTATTTGTAATTTAAATTGAGAATATGTTATTTGATGTTTTGTTGTTCGTTATATTCGCTATTTTCTGTTAATTGTTATTCTTTAATCTAATTTGTTATTTGTTATTCTCGAATTTGTTAACCAAGCAAAATGTCCTATAAGTTAAGAAAGAGCGAAGTTTTAAAATCGCAAGCATGTAAAATTGTGCATAATGTTGCGGAATTTTGCTCAGGCGAAGCTTCATCGAAAGCTTTATTGATTCCACTCCCACAAGCTCTGAAAAGAGCTTCTGAAGCAACTGGAGTTTCGGAGGCAACAATAAAAAATATAAAAAAGGAGATTTCTGCATTGGGTAGTTCATCGGCACTTTTGAAATCACCTG
This sequence comes from Cheiracanthium punctorium, assembly GCA_038373885.1. Classification (NCBI taxonomy): domain Eukaryota; kingdom Metazoa; phylum Arthropoda; class Arachnida; order Araneae; family Cheiracanthiidae; genus Cheiracanthium; species Cheiracanthium punctorium. The sequence continues at coordinate 157,305 of JAWZYV010018487.1, forward strand.
GGAAGCATCGCATAAGACCCAGTGAGCGAAACTGCGATTTAGATTATTTCGACAAGTGCGTTATTCATCGCACCATTCAAGACTTTTATGTGAGAGAAAAAAAAGTACCATCGCTGAGAAAATTACTACTGATATTGAAAGACAAAATTGGATTTTCCTGGAAAAAAGACGCATTGCACAAAATATTACATTCAATGAATTTTCGATGGAAAAAGTGCGTAAACAGAAGAAAAGTGCTAATGGAGAGGGCAGATATTGTTTATTGGCAACACAGATATTTGAGAGAAGTAAGACGACACAGAGAAGCAGGGCGACCCATTGTCTACATTGATGAAACGTGGGTCGATAGTAACTTCACGTTTAAGAAATGTTGGCAAGACGACACAGTTTCAGGAGTGACATCAAATGTGAATGCAAGAAATAGACTTATAGTTGTCCATGCTGGATCTTCAACAGGTTTTTTCAGGGGTGCTAGTCTAATATATAAAGCATTGACTAAAAGTGGAGACTACCATGGGCAAATGAACTTTGAAAACTTCAAGAAATGGGTGGAAGAAAAGCTTCTTCCAAATTTGCAGCCAAACAGTGTCGTATGTATGGACAATGTGCTGTATCATACAACTGTCGAAAATCCTACCCCAACAAAATATGCTACAAAAAAAGTAATGATAGATTGGCTGAAAAACAAAGGAATAGACTGTGACGAACAAAGGCGGAAAGTGGAATTGTTTTCTTTAATTGACACCGTCCTAAGAAAATCTCGTACCGAATTGATAATTTGATAGTGAAAGACGGACACGAAGTCCTACGACTTCAACCTTATCACTGTGATTTGGATGCAATTGAATTTGTGTGGTCCACTGCGAAAAGAAAAGTGAAAGAAAGAAATGTTAGTGGTGATTGCAGTTAGGATAATCTTCAATCCTTACTCGAAAAAGCTATCGATGAGGTTACTTCGGCAGAATGGGTAGCACATTGCAAACATGTGGAAAATGTTGAAAAGAATTACTGGGAAAAAGACGGACTATTAGAGGACCTGGTTGATGAACTGTCATTTGATATTAATACCGGTGTTTCTGAATCAGAAGATACCAAAACTTCTGACAGTGATTTAGAAGAGGACTTCCAAAATCAGGAACAATATTTCTAAAAGTTGTGAAGGTATTTTGATTTTTTTAAATAGCCCAACAATACATTTTTAAATATAAAATAATTTCTGAAATTTAGTGATTGTATTAATCATTTAAAGGGTAATTTATAATTATTATTGTTTGTAAATATAATAATTTTGAAATAATTATTCAAGTTTTTCATTTTATCTAATAAATAATATGATTAATTCCCATTGATTCGTACTTTCTTTTCAATTGTAAAATTTAAACATTAGCATATTATTAATAAATGAAATTTTTTTCTTTTACTTGATGAATCGATTTAAGTAATTACAAACATAACAATATAAACATTGCCAAGACGGCAATCAGCCAGCAAATCTGGATGTCTTTCTGCTCAGTTCTCCCCGTCGAAAATTGAGCGAGACCTGTTTCCACTGCAGCAGACTGGCAGAGACTTTTTGGCAGGAGCTATTCTTGAGACAGACAGACAGTAGTAGCATTTATAGCAGAGCTCAAAAATTATATTGCCCAACATGCCCAGGGCAAGTAAAAATTCAAATCAGGCATGCATTTTTAACCCTTACATGCCCGACTGGGCATGTAAATATAGCCTAGAGTAACAGGCAAATTTAACAAATATTCAACTACTTATAGAAATAATGCTCTGCATTTCTCCCTGTGCATCATGTGGGAGAATACTCAGTGCAATGAATTGCATAAAATATCAATTCTGATGCTGTGTGTCCTCTAAAACGATGTATCATTTAATGTGAATAAGTGATGATGGGGTTAAATAAAATAAAAACTTTGATCTATCAGCAGTGATTGAACATTGGCTATTCAGTACAAAAGGATCAAGACATGTGGAAGGGCATGCACCTGCCTGTAACTAAAAGTAATTTTTTAGTGATATATGTGTAATACTATATTTTAAAATTAGTGTATGTTAGCATTTTTGTAAATATGCAATTAACAATATTTGGGGTACAAATTTTAATCGGGCATGCATTTTTTTTTATTAACATTCTCAAAATGGCATGTAAAAATTTAAAGATTTTTCGAGCCCTGATTTATAGCAATTCAGAACCCTTCAAAATTATTGATTCTGCAAATCAGTGGAAATTCATCCAAAAATTTTTGTAACAAAGCTAGGTAAAAACTGATGACAGAGGGTAATTAAGAGTATATAAGCTGTGATGCAACATTTAAAGCTGAGAATGAGCTTGGTGAGGGTTCATGAACAATAAAAGAAATCAAGGATTTTTTAAATATTAATCAAGACAAATTAAAAATTTTCAAGGACTCAAAATATTAGGTTAAAGGGCTTCTATAAATTATTTAATGCTCAAAGGAGAGGGGGGGGGGTTGACAAATCTGTTATGCCACACTCATGTTACAGTGAATTTTCAAATTTGTGAGCTACCTGTTGCAGAAACATTTCCCGTTATAACAGATTTATACAAAAAAGTCCCAAATTCAAAACTTTGGAATAATTTTGGACAGCACAGCATCCAAAAAGCTAAGCAAATTAACAAAGACAAAAAGGCAACTACTGCTGATGCTTTTCAATATTGCCAAAGCTATAGTGACATAAGCAATGGAGGTTTTGTGACATAGACAAAGGGAGGGATCAAATTTTACAAAAAAGGGTTAATAATTTAAGAAAACTCCCTTATTATAAATCATTTCTTTTACATTAAATTCAAACAAATTTTTAACACATTTTTTATTACAAACAAGTTGTGCCTAAACAATAGATTTGCATGTTACATTTTAAAGCAAGAATTTCATAGATAATTGTTTCTTCTTTTAAGAAATATATGTAAAAAAGACGAGAGAGAGACTGTCCATCCTCTTTGGAGGGAGAAATTCAAAATGACATGAGATTGATATTTAGGTATTCATATTTACATAGGAGCCGATATGACTGTTTGTAGAAGGGGGGGGGGAGTTAGGTGTCCTGCCCCAGAAAGATACTATATTTTAGTGTGGAACTACATCTATGTTATACTAGCATGTAAATTATTGTGGTAATATGTATTTTTCAAAAAAAGATAGGGGGCGGCATAGCCCTTCCCTGCGCATAAATATGGGCATCAATGCATATTTTTTAAATGCTAAAGAAAACATTTTATGAATATCTCTTTGAGATAGAGGAATATATGAAAAAAAAAAAAATGTTTTGGTTAGCTGAGAATTGGTCTTTTGGCAAGACAAGAGAATAAAAACATACAGGAGACGATTTTCAAATGGTGAAAAATTAAGGGGTTTTCAAGGATAAGTACTTATAAGTACCTTGAAAACAGTTTTAAACCTTTCAAGGACTTTTCATTGACCATACAAACCTAAACATCATTTAAAGTGCAAAACTCTCAGTAAACACACACACATACAAAAGTAAAATACATACCTGCCATTGAGAAGGATCATTTACAACTGTTGTAGTTGCAATACTTGTGTGTGCTATTAAACTAGCTAAAGATGAATCTCTTAAAATGTTATAGCAATACATCTAGGGAAAAAAACAAACCCTTTTAGGTGCATATAAAAATAATATTCCTGTAAAAAAATGCATAAACAGAAGATAAAAAAAATCTTTATGAGCAATATACTTAAGGGGTTTTACACACAGATAAATAGACTTTGATTATTAAAACTATTAGTACAAAAAACCTCTTTTACAAACATACACACCCATAAATACCCATTTACAAAATAGAATAAAAAAATGTATTAAGAAACAAACAAAAATTTAATCTTTTACTAAGTGCAATATTTAACGTAACTCAATTTTCATTTATTTCGACAACCTCACATAAATTTCAACTTTTTTGGATTAATTTATGTTCAAAGCATTTCCTAAAATCCTCTCACACTCCTTTCATGACAAGTTCATCTATAGTGACTGCTACCAAGTTTGCATAAATAACATTTGTTATAGCTTTAATATAAAAAGTTTAAGATTGTTATGCTGTTATACTTTTCAAAAATCATTCAAGCCATTTTTTTTGCTAAACTTTTTTAAAAAAGCAAATTGCATTTAACTTAACCGTACAAGGCTCAATTTTTTCCCTTGTGTTTGAAATAAATATATGTGATAATGTTAGTGGTTATTATTGGGGGAAAAATAGTTTTAAAAATAATAACCTAATATTTTACTAGAAAATCACATTTTTATTTCAGTTTTGATGCGGTACACTGGGACTTAGCTACACTTTTTTTGTATTTATTTTGCAATTTTAGTATTCAAATCATTTCTTGATATGACGAACTCTAACACACAGTAACTTTTTCCGGGTCAAAACTCTTTGCTAACTATTTTTTATTAATTTTCTAAAATAAACAAAACCACATTCGAAAGATTACTGTCTAAATTTCAATCAGTTTTGGCAATAACATGAACAGTAAGTACATCTACATGCAACAGCCTGAATAATATTGTTGCTATCTATGTATAAATACTTTAAAAAACCGACAGATATGTATACTAGTATTTTATAGACGTAGAAGAATAATTAAAGTGGTTGTTCCACATATGGTACCAGGTGCTTTGTAGGTTAAATGGTTGTTTGCATCAGAGTGTATGAAACTCATCCTCTTAAGGAAGTCTTATTTCTTGAACTGCCAAAATGAAAGTAAAAGAAACAATTTAGTATGCTGTTACTAATCAATATTAATGAGGCTGACAATCCACTAAAACATTGTCAATGCAAATAAAAAATATTTGACACTAGCAGGTTCAACTAGCATTAGTGGGTCGTCACTAAGCCAACACGATAATGGGGATCTATTGACATAAACAAAGGTTTGTTTATGTAATACAAACATAGTTTTTGTGATGGTGTTGTAGTAGTTGTAGTTGCTGCTAATGCCCTCTGGCAACAACAAAGCAGTGCCAGATCCCACATTTAGGAAGGTGATGGGTAGAAGGGGCGGCTTCCATTTTAATGAGCCCTAGTGGGAGGAAGTCCGACTTAGCTCAGGGTGCCTTATTTTCGAACCAATTCCAGAAGTGTGACCAACCATCTGAAATTGGCATCCCCAGAAGTAGCTTTAAACATGGAGGACATTGGAGCCACGACTGATTTTAATTGTACCATCTCCCATTAGCATACACTGTTCCACAGCAGCCCAAACACGAGAGGAATTCACTCTCCCAAGCTCTGGCCAAGACGGGTGCTGTTTCACTTTTTGTGTTCTTACGGGAATGGAATTTAGTGACTAGGCCACAGTGGGACTCTTGTGATGGTTGATATGTTTGCCAATGCGTCTCTTAAATGGTGCACTTCTTAAAAAACTCTAAGAAACACTTGCAACTTTTTTTGTATAGCAATACAAAATTAGGAGAGTTGTTTTTGCTGTGCAAACATAGTTGTTGTTCTGCAATAGCATAACTGGAATAATTTCAGTTGTAATTTAAAGGTGAGCTTTTGAAAACCAAAATCCTTGATCTATTTTCATGGTCCACTGACATACTACTCTCATTTGTTGGTCATCATCATCCTCAAGGATTAGGTAAAAAGCCTGTTTCAGCTTCTTGGTCTAACCAACGTTTTCTTGGTCTGCCACGGTCTCGTTTGCCTTTTGATATGTAATAGAAGGCAGCTCTAGGTAATGTCCTGCATTTGATATGCTGGACATGATTTTTCCAGTCAATAGGATATGCATGGATTTTCTCACAGAGGTTAAATACTTTTAATTCTCTTCTAATATCTCTGTTTCTTATTTTATCTAAAATTAAGCAGCCTTTTATGTGGATCATAGGTATCACATATCTGTTGCCTGGATTCTGCTTATTATATCTTCGGCACACAAAGTCTAAAATGGGAACTGCCCTAATCCTATAAAACTTCAGTAGCATTTCTCTTCATGTTTTCTCCTTTAGGGTTCTTTTTAGAGTGCCACAGATGTATTGGAATTTGTGTAGCTTTTTTTAGGATATCATTATCACAGTCAAAGTTTATGTCACAACCTAGATAGGTGAAGAGTATTTGATTGATAATTTTATCATTGATTAAAAAAAAAAAAAAAAAAAAAAAAAAAACAAACTCTGACCGGTTCTTTGCCTTGAAATGCAATTGTTTTCATTCTTGAAATTGAGATTTTCATATTATGGTCTTGGCATATTTTATGAAGAATATAGGTGGATCTCTGCAGGTCATTTTCATTTGACTGAATTATTATTTGGTCATCCGCAAAGAGTAATGTGTTAACACAAGTTGGCAAATTCAAGTGGATACCAGTGTTTACTGATAATTTCCACGTTCTTATGATGTCATCAATATAAATATTGAAGAGTTTTGGAATAGACCACAGCCTGTCTAACGTCTTGGTTAGTTCCAACTTCCTCCATGTCAGTTAGTATTTTTGTTTTTTGACTGGCATGCTTGAATCAAATGCTGAGGACAGTTTCTAATGTTTATTGGTCTCATGTAAAACTCAATTTTCAATTTTGGTAATCTCAAAAAACTGTTCCAGGTTAACTGAAATAAAATTTCTTTTTCTCAATTCTTTCTTATTTTTCTCAAAATTTTTTTCTCTCAAGTAAATTTTATGCCTGAGATTATTAATTTGAGTTGCCATTTAATAAGACCTATTAAACTTGTGCAAAATAATACTCCAACAGTTGTTGAGTACACTCTCTGTAGTTGAAAATTGCTAAAAATCAAGAAATGTGAATTTTCAAAATTTTGTAGTTAACTATGGTTTTCTCCATATTGTTTCACATTATCGGTACATCATTTCAAGTCAATCAGTTGAACAATGAGGATCAGCAAGTGTAGTTACTGTAAAAAGTTTTGTTTTGGAGTGGTACAGTACAACTTGGAATCATCACATCTCTGGGTTTTAATTTATATGTTAACAGTACAACACTTTTACGATCAACAATTTAATTTAGAATATATCATAATTTCACCATAACTAGAAAACTGAAAATTAAGATACACATATAACGTATGTGAAAAATGCATTCTAATAACAATACAGCAATAAATCTGAATATCACCATATGTATCCTAAAAAAGCAAAATAAAAAATTACAGATGTAAATTAAGACACAGCTTACATACAATTGAATCACCAATGTCTTGTCTATAACAACGGAATGACTCCTTTTCCTCTAAAATAAAAAAATTCATGTACTACATATACTGTTAGCATGATGACATGTACTACAGTTGATAACACACATTACAAAAATAATTACAAGAAAGTTATACTTAATTTAAACCAAACAATTTATGAAATTTGTTATTTTCTAATGTTAGATATAACATAATTAACAGGCAATTTTTAATAAATGCTACCACGAAAAACAGAGAGACTAAAAGATAAAGAATATTTATATTTAGTGCAAAGATCATGATTCCATGTTTAAACTAATTGCAAAACAGAACTTCATATCAAGCTTTTAGAGACATTTTTTAGAGCAATAATGCAGATTGTCTAAAAAAAAAATCTGTACAAGTTCAAGAATTCATTAAAAAAAAAAAAAAAATTGTACAAGTTCAAGAATTCATTAAAAAAAAAAATTGTACAAGTTCAAGAATTCATTAAAAAAAACAAAAAAAAAAAAAAGCTAGTTACAGCAAAAGATAAGATAACAAATATATATTACTGTAGTATGTTTCTGATCAATTTATGTATCGTACAACATGTAAACAATTATAAAGAAATTCAAAATGGTGGATTCTGTGAAAAAACTCAATCAAGTGGTTTATTGAAACTAATTGCGATAGTTAAATGCAAAGAAATTATCAACTGAAATATGGATAAACACAAATTCAAGCATTTGTAAGTGATGTCACAAATTTCTGACAAGAGGAAGATGAATCATTAAGAAGGATATAGTCACCCTAGCACTAGTGAAGAGTGTGAGGAATGAGTGTATGAATCATTTCCTACGAGCTCTTCAAAACCAATTTAAAAAAAGCATCCTGAAAGTTGAATATGGTAAAATTCGTGATACACAAGGTGACTACAACTTTTAGCCTACAAAATGTCAGATTCTGCATGCTTGTTGTGACAATTTTTTAATCAAAATAGGTTCAAAAATTGCATCGTTTTTAAAATTACATATTTCATATCAGTGAGCTGTGTCTTAATATTTAAGGTTAAACTATGTAAAAATTTTTGGTAAAAAGGATTTTATTTTACTACAGAATTAGATTATAAAAAAGGTCACCAGAAAACTGAAATTGAAGAATAATAATATAAAAACAAACTTATGAAAATTGATCTTGGTTAAATCATGATTTAGTTTATGGAACACAAATGTGAAAGATATATACTAATGAAAAATCTGCAAAATTTTACTAGAACACTACAAAATTTTACTAGAAATGAAGTTCAGTATGATAAATTTTCAATCTTCAGATTCATCACTATTTGAAGAGGAAATCCAAGAAATCATCACTAGTGCCGAGAATGTCAGCAGGAGCATAATTTTTATTACTCTCTGAATGTGTCCTGTGGGACATCTTTGAACTTTCAAAAAAGTGAGTGAAATGTTTAAAAACAAGCTTGTAAACTTCACAAAAATATGGAAAATACAAAACAAGCTAGTAAACTTCGTAAAAATATGGAAAACTATCACCATCTGTTGCCAAACACAGACCTGAATCCACGATTAAACACTACAGAAAAGTCAGAATGAACTGTGGAAAAAGTGGGTTGTGCTTCGAATAGAAGGAAAAAATGCGTCCACATGGGAATCACATGTTGCACAAATTTTGCTGCTTTTACATTGCCTGTTGAAATAGTGGGATGCACACAGAGAGAGGATTAAATCCAGATGATTATTCAAAACATTTTAAATTTGCAGTCGATATGCTTCATAATAAGGAGGTAGATGAAGCTCATTGAATCAAGTATTGTTTTCTGATGAATCATCATTTGATGTTTATGAAACAGTAAATAAATGTAACATTTAATTAGTGAGCCTGGAACATGCCATATGTGAAATTAAATGGAGAAGTACAAAGGTTTATGTGTGGTGCGAGCTGCTTCATGATAGAACATTGGATTTTTTTTTTTTTTTTTCAGAACTTCAGTCAAAGTCATTTTTCAACAGGATGGAGTGCCTCCTCATTGGTAATAGATATTTCGTAAGTCACAGAATAATTCATTCCTGCAACATTGGATTGGCAGATATAGTCCCACTGCATGGCTGCACAGGTCTCTTGCCATTACTGTATCAGACTTTTTCTTTAGGGTTATGTAAAAGATGCTATATACTGAACAAAAGCAAACAAAGCACTTGACAAAGCATAAATACTTGCATAAAGAGGTCCCTCTTAAAATGTTATAGAAAATCAATATATTCAAAAGAAATACAGCAAATAATTTACAAATTTTTCTCCAATCAAGTAATTCAGATAATGTAAAAGAGTGCTCCACACCCCAGAGATCCTGGTAGGGATTGTGCAGATGAACAGCACAGACCTTTGCCAAATATGGCTTGTTGTGCTATTTAGTTTTAGTTTAGATTAAACATTGCTATACTTACAGAAATCATCACTATAATTTCATAAATAATGATGTTTTCACAGCCACATATCTTTTTTCAAGTATATGATAAATGCAGAAAGTTCTTACAAATGCATTTTTATTCCATTACTCATAACAATATTTTTTACACTAATACTTTAATTAGTATAAAAAGAAATATTTTTTTAGTATAGTCTCTCATAAAAATATTCTTAAAGTATAAACATTTCTAAAGAAATTACCTGCTCTCCACTGTTTATATACATCATCAGAAGGATATCTTAGCTTCACTAAATATGAATCTAATAATGCTTGAAATATTGGATGAAAAAAAAGAAGAAGACTTTCAAAACATCTATCAGTTGAAACTATTGCATCCTAACAAAAGAAAAATAAGCTCTGATAAAATACTCATATAAAATTAGGGAACATAAAACTTTACAACAGGGGTGAGGCCTTCAGTCTGCATAAGATGCACAGATGAGTAGCCAGTTTCTGAAAAATGTGAAGGGTTTTCAATTTGCGTTCAGCATATTTAAAAACCTAATTTTATAAATTTCTTGCAATAGAATGATCTTTTTTGCAAAGGAACGGCTCATAAGGTAATTTTATTATTTTCTTGTCTGGTTTCGCAGAGAAATCTCTGTTTATATAAGATTCTTACTACTGCCATCTTTTGGTCATAAAGGAAATCGTTCTGAAAATAGATGCGCTGATAACAGAGCATCCGTCTGATGACGTCCACAGTTCCTTGGCCGATGAAATAGCAAGAATATTTTGGGAGGAATATGCAAGTGAAAAGTGAGGCAGGTCATCTCTAAAAAGATAGCATCCAACCAGCGTTTTAGCATCACAAGGCGACTGTACTGATTGATTGTACAAAAAATATGTAAATACGTGTGCACGTGAATATTGATCCAAACGCAAGACAGAACAGCAGTGTCTATTTGCTGGATTCTTTTAATCTGATCTTAAATTAAAATAAATAAATAATTTTTTTTGATGATTTTTGAAATTAAATCATTTTTTGTCTTTTCTTACTCGAAATTCTTTCGTCATTTCTTTATATAAGAAAATGCACTGCTGTTTCGTGTAACTTATTCTAAATATAGTAAAATTGCTTGTTATGTTGAAAATATTTTGTTTGTTCTTTTGTTAAATTCTTTAATGTGAAAAAATATAAACAATTTAATAAATTTCTATATGAAAAAAAAATGTCCAATGCATTTGTAATTTGAATGTCACACAAAAAAAGCAATACTTGTCGGAGGTTTGTAGAAGACCCCTGCTTTAAAAAGAACAGATTCACCCAAAGCGAAAATCCGATGAGTAATATTTTCTTGCTATTGATTGATAAAGAAATGTTGGCATCTTTAAGACCTAAAGATTTCTACAACATAATAATTGAATCATATTCATCCAGAATAAGAATGGATTTTATTTTCAAATAATGGATGAATATTATTCTTTACTGTTCTGATAAGTACAATATGTGTATATATCAATAATTTCCTATTTCTCATTAATAAATCTCTAAATAAATAATACTACTAATAACTATTTAAGATTTTTTTCCATTTTTAATTACTAAATCTCTAAATAAATAACACCAATAACCATTAATGATGTTTTGTTTCAAGCGTTAGATAATTTTTAATTTGCTTTGAAATACATCCCAAAATGCTCTTTATTATTACACCATTTTATAAAAGTATTTGAGCGTAAGACAAATTTACTGTGTTAATGTGTTCAGTCTTATATTGTTTTACATAAAAAAATAAATCATAGACCAATAACAACTTCTGGTATTTCTTTTGAGTTATATGTTTTTTGAAAAATGAATTGGCATCAAACCGAATCAAATAATAAATTCAGCTTAAACTAGAATAGTTCTTTTGTTGTTGTTGTTATATTTTTATACTAAATCTTTAACTAAATGTTGACAAAATATATGAACATAATATTTTGACTATTTGCATCACACCTTTATTAAACAAAAATGATCAAAGTTTGGCCCCAAAATTTTAATTTTGTCGATCGTTTCATTAATACTTATAACACAGTGTGCACATGTGCGCTTGCGTAGGCAGGGAAAGGGGGTATAAATCTGTAAGAAGCGATGACTATGGCATATATTCATACCTCGTCCCTGAACTACAATTATAAAACACAGTAAAGAATTTAGATTTGAAATATGTTGAAATATGTTCAAATTTTAAATGCAAGTAGTTTAGCAATAAGAATACATATTTAACCCTTTCTTTGAGTACGGATTTATTTGAAGAAATTCTTGCATTTGGAATGGATATCATGACCAGATCTAGCAACCAATTGGCTAAATTTGCAGCCCTCACTGGAAAAAAAAAGTTCTTCTACAACTGTTACAAATCTCTCGCTACCAACAAGAATGTGCATGTTTAATTTTGTTTTAGTCTGAATGAAGAAACATACTGATTGTTTATTACTTAGTAAAAGCAAGTACATGAAGAAAAGTAGTCCTCATGCATTACTTAGACAAAGCAAGTGCATGGCACAAAGTAGTCATCAAATGTAACCAAGTATTTAATCAAAGGGATAGTTAATTTTTCTTAAACTATAATTTAACACAAAACAACTAGATGAATAAAAACATTTCATACTCAAGTTTTAGATTACTTCTTTTTCAAAATTTAAAATAATATAAATGTGAGAAATGAAGGAACTTATCAATCTGAAAATAAAATATTTTTTTTAAATTGTTATTTTATGTGCAAAATATTTATGATAATTTATTATTTTCTGTGCATCTTTAATAAATATAAACTATAGACTTAGCACTTTTTATTTATTTGAAGAAATAAAAAGTGCTACATCTAGTGATATTTAGTGATTCATTGCTTGAACCCAACAAATAAAGAAGTATTAATGTATAATATAAGTTTTTGGCAGGATTAGCAGATCTGTACATACGCTGACCCTTGTAATTTCATCATTTGAAAAAGTTATGAAAATTCTCAACCTTATACACATAAATATATGTTGGTTGGCTAACAGTATGTTTATTTACGGCATGAACTGGAAAAGAATTTTTCTAATGCAAATTAATAAATATTATTTTTTGTCATAATTTTAAATCAAAAACTAACTATGTAAGATGATATTAATGAAAAATGGAATGATACTGATAAGCAAGACATTAAATGGAATAACAACAAGAAAAGTTTTCTTCTACACCCATTCAAAAACAAATATGTTAGGTTTACAGAAACTCCATTGCACTTGAAGTTTTAAGTATTTTTCCTGACTTTTCTATTCATATTTTTGAAACTAGTTTGCTGAAAGACTGAAGGATAAAACACCAAAGGCTACTCTACTGAATAAAGTAAAATTGCAACAATCAGTGACTTTCATTGCATCTCAACACATGAAAATGATAGCTATCTAAGTAAAATTTTCTGCACATTAAACAACTACCTAGAACGATATAATAATTAAAAAAATTACAGGAATTTAGCTTATAATTCAACATTAAGAATGTTGTAACATTCTTAATTTTATATAAGACCAAGAAAATTGAAACATTTAAACTGACAAAAGAAAATTTACAAACTGAAAATAAAACTTGAAGCAAAATGTGAGATGAAAAAATTATATACTTTTAAACACTAAATTCACAAATAAATAAATTCAAAAGCATTTTATCAAAACATGGACATATATTTTTAACACACAAAAAAGGGTTTTTATATTACTTTCTACTGATATGCATAATACTTAAATTGCTGAAGACTTTAAGCAACTTCAATATTTTGTGTAAAGTAGATGTAGAGCATATGAATACATAAAATAAAAAGCAATACTTAACATACTTGTAAAGTGTACCAAAATCCAAAAGCCTGTTCACTACAAATTTCATCAACAGGATACTGGCCTGGCGTAGAACTGCATTTCTGAAATTTGATATGACCATTACAATGAGATTAAATAATTTTAATGATTTTTGAATTTATTTTGATATCATGACTTTAAAAGCGTCTTCAGCATTTCTAAATACAAACAGGATAATATCTTTTACATTATGCAATTTTCTTTTTTTAATACAGTTTATATAGTTAATATATTCCTATCAATAAATCAATTAATGCCATTTTAACCCTCTAAGTATTTATGATGTAAAATCCAGTCACCGAAAAGACACTTTGAAAGCAGTTGCGGCATATTTTTTTGATTTTCTAATCTCTCATCAAAAGCTTTATTTACATAAAATCCTGTTTTTTTAAAAGTACCTCAAAATCAGTTCTGGCATAAAATCCCATTTTTGCTACACCCTATTTTGCTAAAAATAAAGGCCAACACTTGTTATAGATGATTTTCAAAAGTGAAGAGTTTTAACAATGGCCAACCCTGTCTTGCAGAACTTTAATGCACCCCCTATGACCCACAAAATGATTACCCAGGGTGGCTACAGAAATTGTGAATAAAAGTTCCCTGATTTCCCTGACTATCTTTATCAAATTTCCAGAACTAATTATAATACATACCATAATCTTTCATGTAAATCACCATCGTGTATCATGCACCAACAGGTGAATGCTTCATACAGGGAAATAAATAATAGAAAACCACAAAAATGCTTAATATTAATAAAATTGTAGTTCAGTTTCATAAATCCAAACATAAAATTTAGTTGAACACTAAAACACAATATGTAGCAGAAAGTTTCCTCGTTTTATAGTGTTCAATTTTAAGCGTAGGGATGACTGATCAAAATAAACTGGACACCTAGTCAACTTATTTTATTTCAATCAATGTATCGTTCAAAATTTTAAAAAATATCTAAAAAGGCTTAAAAATGAGCACCATTTATAAAAAAAAATTCGTCTAACGGGGGAGCTTAGCAGGCATCACTCAAATGTGCCATCACTTTAAAAAACACAACGGCGCAGTAGAAGACTAAATCGTCTTTTACTATTTATTTCACCTATGACTTTATTCAGGAAGAAATTCACATGCGAAATTTATTCACATGCATATCCGGTTTCTTGCAGTTCCATATTACCGGCAGGGCAAACGGGGCAACTGCCCAGGGCCCACAAATTTTAGGGGCCCCAAAATCTTACATTTTACATTTTAATAATTTTACAATGAAATTACAAAGGAGAAAAATATTTCAAAATATTTTTTAGCTATAAAAACATTAAAAATGAAAAGAATTAAAATTTACATTTCTCTCACTCTCTGCGTATAAATTAATTTAAACTTCAATTCAATTATTTGAAATGCTCTATAGTCGGTATAGCACACCAACATGTAAGAAAATAACTATCCACTTTTCTAAACAGTATTTTTAATATTAAAAAAAAATAGCAAAATTTTGAATTATCTGTGTGATTTAGTTGTTATTAAAAAAATATTTTTAGAAATGACTGTTTACAAAAAGTTGTTGTATTCCATTCATGTTGGGAACTGTGATATAGCATTTCGATGTAATGTTTCACTGTCTGTTCATTGGCATCCTCTAACTATATTCATTTATTTCAGAAGATGCATTTAAAACTTTTCAGAATAAACCAATCTTTTTTTTTTCTTTTTTTTGAGGGGGAGGGGGGGGGGGGTTGAGGGAGGAGTTATTGCTTGGGGAACAATTTTTTTCTTCTGCCCTGGGCCCACAGTTGTCTTGATCGGGCTCTGGTTTCTTGTATGATCTGCATCTTAGAACAGTCCGAATACATGCGCTTTTTCGGATTCGTATAGTGATAGTGCCTACATCACTTGAGTCTCGGATTCATATTTCTATGTTCTCGTATGATCTGTATTCTGGTTTCGGATTCGTAAAATGTCTATATCTGTGCATCAGTTGAGTATCGTGTGATCCAGAACAGAGCCGCGCATCAGATTGACAATTAAGAATGATCTAGCTCACTAGGCAAAAGCGAAAGTCCCTTGATTTTTAAATATTTTTGCAAAATTCCCTGATATTTCCAGATCGATATGGTACCCTGATTTTTCCATGATTTCCCTGATCTATCGACACCCTGTTACCATATTAGCAAAGCTGCCAAATCATCCTTTGTTAAGAATGGAGCTCTCTTGACCACCCACTTTAGAAATTTTTGGTGAGGGGGGAAAAGCAAATTTTACTCAGTGCTTTTCAATGCAAGCACAACAAAATATCCATTTCTCTTCAGCACTTCATGTGTGTGCTAGATGGGACATTTTTGCAGTCTTTTCTTACAATTTTCAAAATGCTCAGATGGTTAAAATTTTAAAGCAAGAAAAAATCGCACATATTTAAAATAGCAAACATTAAATATACTCCATTTAAAGTATTATAATTACATGACATCTGTTTTTACAATCTGATTTTAAACATTTTTAATTAATAAAATGCAAGCTGTAATCTGTTTTTGAATTCAAAACTAAAAAAGTGCATGTTTTGAAGCCTTTATCTGTCTGTGGTATTACAGCTCACAACATATGGACTAATTTGGTGTTTTTTTATTTTTTTATTATAAAGATAGTTTAATCGAGATGGACTCTTATATATGTTTGGTAAAAATGTGTTCAGCTGTTTAATTAATGTAAGATTAAATCCTCTTGCACATAAAGTTTGAAGCCTTTGTGGCATGGTAGCTCCCAAATGTATGAGTCAACTTTAATAAAAAAAATATATACATACATACACATATATATATATTGAAAGCTATTACAACACTGGCTTAGCGGTTTAGCTATATTTGAAATTAACTTTATATGTCAAGGTTTTTTCCTTTAAAGCTTGCTTTACACTTGTTCATACATAAAAGAAGAAAAAAGTCTTGAGTATATCAATCAATTAACTATTTTAGAAAGCTATGGCATAAATGAATACAAAACAAACCAACATATTGTTTTTAAAAGTTGATGACTATCCATATGATAATTTTACCTGCTTAAAAAAGCTGTTAAAAATCATACTTAAAAAAACTCTAAATATTTTGTCTTCCTTCTTAGAACTAGATGTTATGGTTATTTGTTTGAACAGTGCAATTCGTAAAAAGCTACTCTTATGGCCTAAGCTACCTCAAAAAACTAAAACTTTTGGATACAAGTGTTTTTGTAAATGTCCATTCCTCACCTGCTAAATATTCTAGGACAGGGGTGGTGAACCTTTATGGATCAACGTGCTATTTTTTCTAAAGAAATGTTTAATGAGGCCATAGACGTGCCGTTAAATAATTTTGACTTAGTGACCATTTGATCATGATACTTCATAGTGAACTTTGTTATTTTTAATTAAAATGCAAGCCGTTTTGATTGATGCCGTGCCCAAAATTTTGTGTCGTGTGCCATTGGTTAGCCAACCCTGTTCTAGGAAATAAGGATTTTTAAGTTTTAAAGGGTTATTTAGTTATTCTTTTTAATTTAACAGGTTTGTTAAAGAAAATTACTGATAATTTTATATTTAACTGAGGCCTACCAAAAGTTGGCTTTTTGGCTTAGAAAATATTACTCATCATCACATTGTAAACAGCATAACTTTAACAATGTTTCTTGAAAAATCAATAACACACTAACAGTAAAATATTGTAATGCATAAATATAAGTTCTGACTTTTTGGCTAAAGAAACTAAGATATTATCAATTCTCCTAGGGTTTCAACGTTTTTTTTAAGTTTGACTTATTTTCTTAACTCTAAAAAACTAAATTTAAATCACTATCCCTCTGTAAATAAACATTCAACTCATAGACTATGAAAATTAAAAACAAGTTTACTTTTCTATTTCTTTTACTTATTTCACAAATTAGTGTAGGTTAAAAAATGTATTACAATACTCAATTAAAAAACAGAAAAGTGGTAACAATTATCCTTTGAACTTTTGGCAGCTGTTAAAAATGTGGTCTCGTCAAATAGCCTAGTTCCAATAGTTGTATTTTGTTATTTTGCATTTTTTAGATGGACAGAAAGTACAAATATTGCATTTGTTTGCTACACTATTATCTTTTGTGGGCTTTTTAATATTCAAAATATCTTCAACATTTATTTCGAGGAAAGTCTTAAAGTTTCTGAGTTACAACATAAAAAAACAAATAACAAAGAGCAAAAAGTAGTAAGTGTACAGATGAAGGTACAGTGAGTAAGTTGATGTGAGTGCAACATTAATATCTCGAATTCACAAAACTAGCAGGGGTTTGTAGTCTAGAAGAATGTTTAGTTATCTATGATTAATAACTTTTTACTATTTCTAAATAAGCCTTCCTGCTACGGAATAATGTCAAGTAGCTCACAAACATTACTGTACAAGAAAAATCTCAAAAATGCAAAAAATTGAGTTACATCGTTTTGGCTTAGGAGGGGAGTATTATGATCCTGCAGAATAATTGACAAAATACTTATTTCTTAAGTATCATGAAAAACAGGAAATATTTTCTTAGTTTCAAATTAGCAACATATTGCTATTTATTGTGATTAGGACTGAAAGATGGTATAGAATAACATGTCAATGTTCTAAAATTTCCAATAGGTAAGATGCAAATGAATTAAATAAATAAAATAATTAAAAATCAAATTAGAAATTTAATGCATAGTGATTCTTTGAATTAAAATTTGATTAAAACTCTGAAAGAAGAAAAAGATGTTAATTTTTTGAAGAAAACAAATAACAAACATTTTATGTTTTAAACACATACTAGAATAAATTTTATAAGATTCAGGATCATATCCTTTTTCTCTGGTTTATCAAGCAAGGTATCAAGAAGAAGTTGGCAATGATTCTCAGCTACAGTAATAATAAGCCCATATATACTGTTACATTTGTCCTAAAACACAAGGTAAATTCATTTTAGTTCACATAAAAGAAGATACAAAATAATAATAATAATAATATTCATACAAGTTGTAGAACAATTTTACTAACAGTGATGGGAAAAATCAAATTCTTTTAAGAAGTGAATACTTTGCATTCGAGTACTCCTAAAATACAAATTGAATGACATGAATAGTTATGCTTTTGAAGCTATTTTTAAATCAAGACATCATAATTTTTTCCATGATAAGCAGATCTGTATTGTCTCAAAATATATTTAAATTGTATTGTTAATGGGATAATATTGTTGGCGTAACTGGGTGGACTAAACTTACTTTGAATAATTTTAGGCCCCCCCCCCTCTAGAAAAATTAGATTTTTTTTTCTTGGTGGGAAAAAAAGAGAAGATGAAGCTCTCAGATAAAGCTAAAGACCCTTCTACCTTCCCACCAACCAGAAATATCCAAAAATCCACCCAGTTACAAGCACAAGACTTGACTTTTATATGAAAGCTAGGAGGCTACCCTACATATTCAAGGAAAAATTTAGGAGCAAAAGTAGGATTTCGTAGTCAAAACAAAAAAAGGAGACATTTCTGGCTCAAAACATTTCATAACTTCATTCCAGTCACAACCAACAAAAGACTCCCTTCCTCCCAATGGTTGAAAAAGTTACTTGAAAAATCAAGACCTATTTAACAAAATGTCATTACATTACAACCCTATATTACAAAATGTCATCCATTCCTAATTTTGTGCTGATTCAACATGGAATTATCAGCTTCCCACGGATGCAGCACATTTAAAAAAAACTATACTAGAAATAAATCCACCCATAGTAGGCCAGAATCCCAGACTTTTACATTTTGGCCATGACGTTCAGTGCTTTATCCAAGTGGCCACGGTTGTCCAAAGTCAAATTATGTTTAATTAATGAAACTTAATATATGCATAACAAACTTGCAATTCTTTATAAAAAATCAACTTCCGTACAGAATTTCAGAAAAAAATAATGAAGTGAATCAATTGCAAATAAAGTATGTACACATACCATATCATCATCCTGAATGGCTCGTTCTAAAAGTCCATCAAATTTGGTTAAATGATCAATTATTTCTAAAACTAAACTTGGATACCTAAAATCAAAAAAGTAATTTGAGTACACTGCTGCATTTTGAGTCAATAATTCTATAAAACATGAGATTGTTCATCATTTACACATCTAAAACACAGCAATAAGTTTTATATTTGTAAATTAAAATATGAATTTATGAGAAATGTAAATAAAGTAATGGCAACTTAGTCCATATAGTGGTAGAAGATTAGAGATGCACAAATAGAATATGTGTTAGTCCAAGCAGGCAAATCTTTAACTGTCCTGTTGCTGTTCTTACTTTTAAACTTTTTTTAAAGTCTTACTTTTAAACTTTTTTTAAAGTCTACATGCACACTGGATCAAACTTATTAATTTCTATGGTTTACCCCAAAAAATGTTTTCCTCCTGTAATTCATGCTCAGTCATGTTAATCTTCAGTTAAAATTTGTTTAATCTTCAGCTAAACTCTACTTGAATCTATTTTTAGAACAACTCCTGAAACATTCTAAGTTCAATTTAATTACACAAACATTCAAATGCACATTTGCTTTACATTGTTATATTCAAATTTGTGAATCATGGCATGTTTTTCTTGCAATGTGTATTTTACTGATTCATGACACCAGTTCCAATGTTCTGCCTGAAGCCAATTTTACTTATCTTATTATGCAATTCATGGAATCTGAATAAAAGAAAAGTTCTTAGTATCTTTCTATTGTTATAATTCTATGAACACTTTCAGGTCTAAACTCAAAAATCTCGTGGTCAATTTTTAACACTCCAAGCAATAAAAGTACCTATACTATACAGGATGTTCTAAAAAGATAGTAAAACAATTTAATTCTTTATCTATTAGAGGTAAATGTCAACTGAAAAAATGTTCAAAATAAGGTAAGAAAAAAGGCTATGTTAAGAAAAAATTCCTTTCTTTAATTTTCAGAAAGTTACACTTTTTAAATTTGTATATGATCCTCTTATAGAAATTATTTAAAGTGCACCATACACTAATGAAGTGATGTACATATTTTCAGCCTTTCATAATAAAATGTTTCAGAGAAATCTTTTAACAAAGAGGGCCAGGGACTATACTTGAATTTGGATGTAAATGTTTATTGCAAGAGAGTATAAAAGTATTTTCTTTTATAATTTCTGCACTACCCCTGAAACACGATCATCCAAGTTGATTTTCCTATTGAGAGTCATTGAAAAGTGGTTTGTTAGCATATATTTCTCATCAAATCTCTGACACTTTTTAGGATATAGTTTTCAAATTTTGTACATGACCTCATTAGTGCATGAGGCACATTTTACTAACTAGGAATTTTTCTGTACAGGAGTCGTTTACAAATTTAAAAAGTGTAACTTTTTGAAAATTAGTGAAAGGAATTTTTTTAAATGTAGTCTTTTCTACCTCATTTAGGAGATTTTTTTCCATTGACATTGTCTACTTACCGCTAATAGATAAAGAATTAAACCGTGTTACCACATTTTTGGGACAACCTGTATCATGGACGGTTCTAGACTGAATTCTTGGAGGGGGGCCACTGAACTTTTTACATAGGTCTATAAATTGTTCAAAATGCAAATTGAACGTGTGAAATCACAAAGTATGTTAATCTAAAGCTGTAAAACAAAATTTCAGAGGGGACCATGGCCCTCTCACTGGAGCTGCCCTTGCCCTGTATCTTTTTGGATGTTACCTACAAGCTTTTAAGTTATTAAAAATATACAGTAATCCCCCCATAACACGGTAGATTCCTTCGGCGTTATAGGAAAACGTGTTGTAGGAGTATTCTCGTATAATGCGTTCTATGACCCCGTATAATGCATTATGTACAAATAATTGAAGTAAATCGAATATTAAGGAAAAACTAAATATCTGCATCTTATTAAAATCAAACTAAGAACATTTTAAATAAAACACTTACACATATGTAACTAAAAAACAGTTAATTAAAAAAAAATTACATAATTCCAAAAATAGTTATGTAGCATGTTTATCTGCTGTCGGAGCTATCTGAAATAACGTTCCACCGACATCTTTTTTTAATAAAATGTTCAAATATTTCACAATTTGAAGCTTTGTTATCCTCTTTACTTAAGAGCATATCTTCTTGTTCGTCTATATTTTATGTTTTTTCTGCATTTTTACATATGGTGCAAGAAAGTACTGAAGATTTATTTTAAATTCACAAGATCATTGGGGGAAAGCACGCGTTATACCAGAGACATGAAATCGCGTAATATGAAAACACGTTATAAGAGTACTGTGTTATAGGGGGGATTACTGCATATAGATAGCAGAACCAAACAGAATTAAGTTTATAAAACAATCTAAAATTAGGAGTTACTTTTTGATCATTCAGTAGTCATGGTTTGGTAGCCAAAGTAAATTTTATTAGATAATGTTTATTGACAAATAAAACTTATTATCTAGTATTTGTAAAACATTTAAGTAGGTTTTTATTGGATAAGAATTTTATGTTAAAAGTGTTTCCTTATGTGGTTTTTTTTTTTAATTATTACTTTGAAACATTAATTTCCCATTAAATTAGTTCCTTTATTATGAATAAAAAGAGTTTGAACTTTATAATTAAAAATGTCAAAATATGTAACTTTAAAGTACTTTTAAGAAAAATAATTAAAGCTAAGAAAAACAATTAGTCCACAGAGAGATATGTGGTTGAAATAGCTCAGACCTCAAAGTGTTAGCAAAAATTCAAATTTTGGAACTATAAGATTGCTATGGTAGTGAGGGTTTTGTTAGAACAAAGCAAAGTTGGTTGGTGAATTTTTATCAAATGTAAGTGGCTTACCAGGTGTCTACCAATATGAGCCAGTACTGTGAGGAGTTATTTATTAAATCATGCCAACAGTGGAGAACGTAAGGGAAGGGAAGGGAGCGGGGAGAGGGGGAGAGAGAATGCTATTACCAATGCTTTAATTTGATTCAGTAACACCTAACTTCTCCATAAAGTTGTTTGGCTTACAAAATTTCTACGGTTCACTGGATTGCTAAGCTAAAGCTACAATATTTAGAGAACGGTTCTTTATAGCAACTAATTTTGTCAATACCAATGGAAGTTCTCAGTCAGCATATTATACTGAATGTTTAGACATAAATTTGACGTTAGTCAGAAAGAAATCATGTTTGGTCAATAGTTAATGAAAGATTTTTTTTTTTTTTTTTTTTAAACAGTTGAGTATATATTTGAAGAAAAGGCAATGCATGAAAATTTATCATAAAAGTACTAGCAAATTTGGTAATATGTTATTAAGTTAACATGAATTTAAAAAACAACATACTTAGCTGAATCTGGATGGTTTGCAATATTACTGACTGTTTCCAAGGCAGTCTGACTGATTTCATCTCTATATACAGAATCAAAAGCTAAAAGCAACAGAGATTTGTATTCTAAAATTGCAGAACCTAACAAAGCCCAGCTGGAATAACATTTCAGAGATATTTCACAAAGCTCAATCGGGGAAGATGTTTTAGAGAGTATATTCTGAACAATGTCCAAAACAAGGTTTAATGAAGAACGAAGGGCATTTCTAATAACACCAGCTTGACCATGAGGAAGATGTTTGGTTTGAAACTGTTTGGAGGAAAAATAAAAAAAAAACATGGGTATAATTCAAAGCTGGTTTGAGATTAAAGATAATCACTTTAAATATTAAAACCTATAAATATAAAGCATTCTTACTTCTTCGGATAAAACAGTTAACATTTCTAGTAATACATGAACAACTTGTTGTGGCTGAAATTGCACAGAAACATATTTTAGTTTTTTAATGGAATCAAAGCAAACATTTGTGAAATTTTTTATATGCACTAAGGACAAGTTATAATTTAATTGCAGAAGGGATGTAAACCAAAATTAAATTAGAGGTTTGGTGTCAGACTTAAAAAAATAAATAAACTTTATTGTTTTAGTACTATAAAATATACAATGCCTGTCTAAAGAGTATTCAATATTTGGCCAGTAAAAATATGTTAAAGATATGATTCATTGGAACCCTAACCCCTACAATGTAGGCTCTTAGCACCTCTACATGTCTAGTCCTATCTAGAACTGAAAAGCTAGAAATATGCTCTAAATATGCTTAAAGCAATGTTTTTAAACACTACACCATTTTAACATGTATAAACCATAAAATGTTTACGTTTGAATTAAAGGTTTATGTTTTTGGCTTTTGTGGCACTACAATCCTGTCTGAAGCCCAGGCGTATTTCTAACAATGAGCATAAGCCTCATAGAAAATGGGGGCATTTCTTTACTTCAGGGAAGCATATAAAAGAATCAGTATATTTTTGAAAAACTTATCATCAAAGCACAGAGGAAAAAAGATACAAATAAAGGGTAGATGTAATTAGAATACAGTCAAGACATGATATAACACTTCTATTTGTTTGAGATAATTATGGTGGTAGCAAGTTCAGCAATATATTGAAATTGATAATCTATATTAATGGATAAAAAGTAATATTTTTTTTAAGTATTATTATTACATAAATCAACTTTGTTGTGCCTTTTAATTAATTTATCCAATAAAATATAATTGATTAATGTAATGTAATTAATACTTAATGAGCTAATATAATACTTATTTATAATAATCATTTTTTACACAGAATATCTTTTACGTAACTAGTTTGAGTTTTTCTTTTCAATATATTTTTTATATAACTAAGAAATATTTTTTTATGAGTTGTATTCCCCCCCCCCCCTTTAAAGCAATTTTTCACTTCCTCAAATATAATGTGTATTGTTTCATCGTATTCAGATTCACTGTCAGATAAATCTAAATATTGAAATGTGTTTATCTACATAATTTCTGGTGAAATTTCATTCCATTCCTTTTTTACATGTAGCATAATGTAATTGTATCACACACTAAACATTCGTCAACACTTTCAATTTCAATACAGTTTTTTTGATTTAGAAAGCACTTGTAGAAAGGGGAGGTACCCTATGAAATTCAGGGATGAGATTGGCCAAAGAGCAAAAAAGCTGAAATCATACGAGAGCAAAAATTTGTACATGTGATATTTATATCTAATTAATGTGAAAGAAGTTTTAAGAGAAGAAAAACACTGGAACATGCTAGAAGATAAAAATATCACACAGTTAACTAATAACTACAATGAGGAATTCACAGAAAAAAACAGAATTTGCAGAGAAAAAAGACAAGAAAGTGATTTCCTCTTTATTCACAAAAAGTTGAAATCAGCTAAAAAGCTGAAGAATCTCATCCCTGGAAATTCCAAGTAAAAATCTCACCCCACCGGCTTTTCCAAATGAGATGCAAAGAAAATAATTCAGTAATTTCTAAAAAATTTGCCATAAAAACAATTTTTTTTTCTGGCAGGATACTGAGTTCGTACTTTAATGAATCCATTACAATGAAATTTCTATTTAAGATTTATTCATAGGTACAGTTGGCAGTTAATAGGAATTAGCACTATTTCAAGATGTCACTAAATTAAGGGTTGTTTGAATTGAGGTTTTTGGGAATGCTTGCCTTTTCCGTTCAATAAGATGCAGGGCTCAAAATAAAGATTTTGAAGCTAGCAGCAAAAACTATCCAGCTCAAGGTAAAATTTAAAATTTTCATGATGACAGTAAATTGCAGTAGCAGTTTTTTCACTTAATAAAAAAGAATGAATAATGCAATTAGAAAAAAAAAAATCACTTTTTTTGTAAGCATTGTGCGATTTAATATGAACTTTAAAACACATTTCTGACAGAAGCAGAACACTCAAGTAATAAAGTTTTAAGCAGTCACAGCTAGACTTGTCATGACTACTGCTGATCATCATGTCTTTGGGGCTAATCTCACAGAATTTGCCATGGTTGTTGCAACTTATTTTGAGCCCAGTTCAGATGTCATCTGTGTTTGAAAATTTCCCAAGTACCAGTGACTGAAGTTGGCTGCAAATGCTCATAGGCACTGTTCTTCAAACCAAAAGAGGCTTTCAGAAGTGTTTGGACAGTGGAAGGCTTGGTAGTTTAAGTGTGTGGAGAACTTAATATTAAAAGGGATTAGGGTCTGAATTCCATTATGTAAGTAGTATATTTTTCCTGTATAAAGTTTGTATACTTTTTAAACAGATTTTGTACACTTAAATTTAGGGGGGGAAAAAAGGAAATTTTTAAGGTGGATTTTTGAATCCAATAAGCATTACTAAGATTTTGAAAATTTTACTACTACAAACTATTTCAACAATAAAGTCATTTTCATTCATGCAACTGTATGCTCTTACATTTAATCTACTGACTACATTATAACATTTTATCATTATTTCTTCACCCCATGGCTTTTCCAAAATAGTATAGACCTATTAATAAAGATGAAGCAAAAACATGTACATTTAACTAATTAAAAACTATTCCTAACAGTAGCAGACATGCAAATACTGCCATGCATAATTAGATTACATGAGTTATTATTCATTATTTTTGAATATCTAAGGGTATAATAAATGAAAAAAAAAATCATGAATAGCAATTTTACAGAATATATCATGTAATAGGCATTAAAATATAATTCAAGTACAATATGACATAACAAATAGCATTTAAATGCACTTTTTAAAGTTAAATAGCAAATGTAAAAATAATAGTTAATATATTTAAATGAATTTTTTTGTGAATCTGAAAATAATAACAAAGAAAATTTAAATATTTTTCACACAAACCTAAAATGTTCAAGTACAATATACACTTTTATGATGTAACTTACATTTGCATTTGGAATATTTTGGGGTTGAAATGCTGATATTACATCTGCTATTGCAGTGGGCCAAAAATCAATTATTGTTTGAATGATGAATGAAGACATCTACAATAGGAGTAATAATTCATAGAAAATAGACATACATTAAAATATGCATACATAAAAATAAAAAACAAATTGTAAGATTATCTAAACAAATCTTGAAAGATGCATTTAAATAAAAATTAATTGGATAAAAAAACTTACAGCAATACAAAGTCTAGTAAGGATGATTCGTGGACCAGTAACATAGCTAAATAGTGCCCTTAGTAATTTTTCTCTTAATGGTGCATACAAAGAATCTGGTAATTCATTCCAATACTTGGATATTTTTACATGAAGTGTGCTAGCTCCAAAGAATTGAACTTCAGATGGCTAAAAAATATTAAAGTATACATAAAAACATGTTATATTAAAAATAGGGAACAAAAAGCTATGCATATGTAAGCGACTACTGAATTTTCAGCCTTATAATCAATAAGTTACTGGTTTTAAAGAGTTTAAGTGAAACAAACTAGCAAGCGACAATGGCTGGGGCTATTAGCCATTAGCTGGGGCTTTAAGCCTCATGGTGACTAATAAAAATTATGGACTGCAGAAATTGTTGGGTGGAAATAGCTCCAGTAAGTGCTATTACCCTTTAAATCAACAGTCCCTCACTACTAGCAAGAGAATGTTTGTATATTTGCAGTGTTAGACCAGAATCTGGACCCCTAAAAGTCAACTAAATTTTCACAAATGAAATTCTGATAAATTATTATCTTAAAATATGCTATGGGACAGGGGACGGAGTTGTTGGCTTAAAATGCTGGCATTTTAACAAATAAATATAACAACACAAACAAACTGATAGGATCAATATACATCAATAAACATTTGCACAAAATATACCTTAGATGGATTTAACAGTTCCCAAGCAAAATTCCAAGCTTCAGGAGAGACTTGAGCTGACATCAAGAATTGATTAGCTTGAGCTTGACTATGCACATCATTATAAAATTGGTGTAGACTCTACAGAACAAAATATCACATAAAATAAAAACTATCACAATATCACACTATATCACAATAAATAAAAACTTTTTGAAAAAAGCACACATTAAAAAGAAAAAAAAAATCAAGATTTTCTTGCTGAAACAAATATATTGTAAAAAAGCAATGTTATAATATTACATAATCTATATTTAGATAACCTTTTCCAGATGGGTGTCGCATATATGCGGCAGTGCACAATTTACCACAAAGGGAGAAGAATGCACGTACGTGACATCATCATGCAGAAAACAAATAATATGGAATGCAGTATGATTTTAAAGGCTTTCATGTAAATAAGCTTAGCAATGAACATCTGCCATCATACAGGATAATCTGTGTAGTGGCAGCTTGCATATCCATGATAACTTCTGCAAAATTTGCTGCTGTCCGAAAAGGGTTAAATAAGACTTTTGTCTGCACATTACTTGGAATTAAACAGCATTTAGTTCCCAAAATAACTATATTTTTGTCCAAATCTAGTGGTGCCAAATCTATGTGACATTGCAACATTTTCGAACCTGGTGAGATTTGGGGCATAATTTGAAAAAAGCAGTAGTACCACTATTAATGTAATTTTCAAAGACAATATAAAAAAAAGAAATTAAAAAATTTCCAGTTCTTTTAAATAGACGAATTTAAGCTGTTATAAATTTTTATATATTTATTGTATCATGCTTGAATTTGATGATGTTTCTAAACTGCCATAGATAGTAATGTATTGCAATTCTATTGAGTTCTCCTGTAGAATAAGTAAAATGTGTGATAAGTATAATGAATAAGTAAAAATATCACGACTTGCCAAATGTTTCAAACTCAAAATTTACAGCGCTAGTGATCCATGGATAAAAGGGTGGTGAAATCTAAATAAAGCACTAATAGAAAGTGTGTAAATCATTAAAAATGCCCCCGGGTGGTGAATATTTGAACTAATTTTTTTTAATCGCTCAAACAAATTCCCAAACCTTCATTATGTCCAACATGAAATTTAACTTTCTCAAGAATAATTTTGTATGTAGACAATTTTAAGATAGGGTCATTTAATTTCAGACAACCTGTATATTAATTTGAAATAAATGAAGTTTATAAAACATGCTTTAAATAATGACTGCCTACAGAATGTAATGCAGTGGAATATTTTTGGATGCTCGAGAGCTCCTGAGAAAAGAACAATCAATGCTACATTACATAAAACATATTTGCTAGGGTAGCTGGTACAGTACATTACAATAACATAAAATCTTACAGCTATCAATGCATATTTAAGGCAGTTAGGTTAGAGCATAGACAGGCAGACATACAGACAGCTAAAATCAAATACTTTATAACTTCATACAAGTCTGCCTGTTCATTGTTATGTTCATGACACATTTTTATTCATGCATTACATAAAAACAGCTGAAATCAATTAAATAAAATTTGGTGACATAATGAATAGCCACCCAAGGTGTAGGTTTCAAAATTTTGAAAGGAGTTTGTAAGAATGTATAAATTTTTGGTTGGGTATTATGAAAAAGTTTGAAACATAAAAAATGAATTTCGGCAAAATGACAGGGTGGTCATTCAATTTAAACTATAGGTGACAAATTTTTTTATCTATATAATAGTGAAAATCGTACATATATTTGTCTATGCATGTCAAAATTGGCTCAAGGGAATGCAATAAAATTCGGTAGCATAATAGGTAGTGACTCAACTGGCATCAAATTTTTTCTAAAATTGTAGACTTTTTTTTCTTTAGGGCATTTTAAGATGTCTGAAAGAAACAAATTGACATAAAGATAATATGTTAGGTCAGGCTTGTCCAAAATTTTTGTGAAAGGGGACAATACAAAATTTGTGGGTCAAAAAACATGTTGAACACTGCTTTGTTAAATGAATCCTTAACTTAACCAATAGGCACCAAATTTTATTTGATTTTTAGTTGTAAATTTCATCTCTCCTCAAATAGGAGTTTTGAGCTTTATGAGTGTTTTAAAAAAAGAAAGCTATCCTCTTTGCAAAGAATGGGAAACATGCTACAATATTATAGATGCAGTCAACTTTCTGAAAACCACAATCTCGATAATCCACAATAATTCTTAAATGTAAACACTGAAATTTATGGCTAATAGTTAAGTTACACTATGAAATGCAAGTTAAATTACATCGTGGAATTCAATATTACACGATGTAAGCAGTGGCGTATCACTAAAGTTCAAGGTCTTCTCTGAAACTTAGCATAAATACAGGTTAGGACCCCGTAGAAAGACCCCCAACAGAGGTCATTCCCTCTTGTGTTGTCCATTTGACGAGTATTTATAAGCAGGCTTCGAGCCAAGCACACAAATCCAATATACATGTTCACAACAGCAACAACTTGTGATAGCTGGTTTTACATACAGAAATCTCATAATCGTTACTTTACTCAATAGGGATGGTAGATGGATGGTTAATCAATAGGGTATCGGAGAAACTCTTTTAATGTGAAAATTGGGAAAATTCACAAAAATTGGAGAACTGGTAGATTTTAGAAATTATGAAGTGCCTGTGGCTTTTTCCATATCGTTTTACAAATCTGTGCAGATTTTCAAGCTGATCAATCGAACGGTGTGGATTTGTACTTTCTTATGAGAGACAAACTTTCAGATTTATACATTTGATAGTACAGTATGGAACCTTTTATCCGGAAACCAGTTATCCAGAATCATTTTTCAATCGATTAAATTCCTATTTTTTCCCGAGAGAAAAGCAAAAATGAGTTTATTTGATATTTCTTATGTTTTTGTTTTTTTTATACTAGTACTACACAGGGCCGTAACCAGGATGAAATGTTAGGTAGGGCTTAGAATGTAGTTCGGAGGGCTGACCCAATATAAGTATTAGTAATCGAGGGGGCGGGGGAAGAGACTGTTTTTCAGTTTGTATATTTTTTTTTCCAGAGTATGTGCTTCACAAAACACAGTATTTTAAAAACATTTAACATTCATTGTGTTATAACTTTTTCATTGAGATTCCATGAAAAATATTCTAGCGATATTTTGAGCGAATGCAGTACTGGATATCGGTTAGAGTTATTTTTTGTGCAAGAATAATTTATAAGGTATAGTTACTCGTCTATTGTACCTTTTGTAGTCCATTAAATGCTACCCAATTAAAAAATATCAGTAAAATAAATTTAACTATCCACCTTTGGAATGAAAATTTACTGAAAAATGCATTTATTTTTCGTTTTAAATATCTAAATTCTAAATAAAGCAAAATATAAATATATTATACAAGGTGATCCGTTTAAAAGAGTACCTATTGGTTTTTCTTATCACCCTTATTTATCTGAAGGATGTGTCAACTATTCTAACACGAAAGTATAATTCTTTCCAACACTGTTGGACTGTTACAACTTTATGTGTCAGATGAAACAAAAATGGAGACGTACCATGTGTCCTTAATCCTGTGATGATTTTATTTTTGGAAAACAATTGAATTCAATTTTTTCACATTATCATTCCTTACAGCAAATGTTAAAAATATTCGACACCATTTTGAATGCAAACATGAACACGCTGATAGTTTTGACTCCCCCTCAAAATCGTTTCCCTGGGAAACAGACTTAAAGGAAGAGTGGCAGTGTTTTGTGTTCTGGGAAGAATCCAAGATCCGGTGCTGCATGCAACCAAGAGCAGCAAAATAATGAACTGTATTTAGAGGAATCTAGCCATTGTGATGAGAAATCCCCCCCCCCCCCAAAGAGGGATATGTTTAATAATGTGAAATTTAAAGATCGTTAAAAACCGTTCGTTTCTAAACTTTCGTATTGATCAGTAAATTCACAAAAAATTTTGAAAATCTTAGGGGATGCTGAAAGCTTGTTAGGTAGGGCTCAGCCCCCATAGCCCCCCCTCTGGTTACGGCCCTGGTACTACAGCTTGAATTTATAAAGTAAGCAATCTGGTAAGGTGCTTTATTTATTATTTTAGTATGTGACTAAGTTTTCAAGAAGCTATCATACATTTACTACTTCCTCTCTAAATATGATTATTATTTATATTGATCACATTAAGAGTTTTTATATTATTTTTCTCGTATATTAACAAAATGTTTAATTCTAAACAAAAATAGAGAGTAACATATATGCTACCAATCAAATCAGTAGATGTCATGTTAATCCACAACCAGTTATCTAGAAAACTCAGTTAGCCAGAATACACCCGGTCCCAACCATTCTGGATAACAGGTTCTATACTGTACTAGTTGATCAGGAGTAATGTATCATAATGATTTATCAAAGAATATGGTGTAATGGTTACGGTACTTACCTATTATCACGGCAGTCTGCCAAGAGGAGTGATTTTTTGCCAAGATAAATGCTGGGCACATGAAATTATTGATGGTTAAAAATACGATTGGCAACAGTCTGCCAGCATATTTGATGAAAAAATAGTTTGGCGTGAATGACTGTCGGGATAATACGTAAGTACCATGGTTACTTAAGGTAAGGGAGCTGTTGGGAGTTCAATGGGAAAAGGAGTTTGTGCTAGGAAAAATCATACCGTAAATTTTTGGATGCGTTCTATCGATATTTTTGTGTCAGTTTTTGTAAGATGTTGCAAAACAAAGTTTTTATCTCTTACATTCTGCTGTTACCTTAACGAAAAAAGTGAGAAAATACATACATGAAGTATTTCATTTTAATTTTTAATTAATATGTTGAGTGGGGCCCCCTCTACAGCTGAGGCCCCCTGCACTCCAGGGGCTTATGGTACGCTCTTGGATATGTAATGTTTTGGCGGAAGTTGCAAGCCTGGTATCTAGCTTGCAACTTATATTAAATACACAATTTGTGTTTCCCATAACTCTTTCCACTTATATCAAGATTAACTAACTAAAAAATATGTAGTGAATGAACATGGAATTATAAAACATGTTTAAAAATGAGTACCAAAACTGGGTGAATATGCACACAAAAACAGCCTAATAAGGTTTATGATGAAGAAAAAAATACTGCAGTAATGTGTAAATAAAAAATGTGACATTACTGCAGTAATGTCACAATTTTTTTGACACATGCATTACACAAAAAAAATCAATTATAAAAATAAATATATAAAAACAGGTAGACTTTAACTTTTTTAATGTTGCATTAATAACTTTTATATATATAAATTTTGAAAACTATGAAGAAATCTTGTTTATTAAAATATTAATAAGACAATATATTAAAACAAAAATTTAGTAAATAGTTTTTGGTTACTAAAAATGCAGAGGGAACTGACTGCAATGCTTTTGCTGAAACAAGTCACATCGACTATAATTATTTAAAAGAAAATACAAAGCATGTTATAGAAACAAATGTTGCTTAAATACTGTATCAAATAATATCTAAACGCCATATAAGCCGAAATAAATCGCGTACGTTCTCCACATACAATGAAGGTGATTATTCCTAAACGTACAGTGTGTGTGAGTAATCAGAAAAACTAGATAGCATTTACATTGACATTTTTTTTTTCGATTTATCATTTTTACATGAAATTTTAGCATTACCTTACATGCGTCATTAATTTGATGCACATATAACAATTACTTACTCTTTCAATGTTTTCAATTGTAAACTGGTTGTTTATGCTTTCCATTGTGTTTCTGTGTTCATGAAAATGATTTTATTAATTTAGGTTGTGGACAATAAACTAAAACACACCCAAAATTTGCCACAGTAGGGCAGTAGGCCTAAGATTTATTATAGAATTGTAAAAATAAATAGGAATGATTGCAGGCATTCTCAAAAGTGCAATTTATTTAAGAGTTTTATAATAACTGCTCCATATACTTTAGATTTAATAAAATTACTTTACAAAAGTAATGATAATATTTAATTTTATATGAACTACATCCTGAATCTTTACAATTACCGGCAAAATCCATTCACTTTTTATTGTAAACAAAACTTGATGCGACGTCATCAGGCGTGGCGCCATCTCTTGGTTAAAATATAAACTTAAAACTTTTGAAATTTAATGCTGTTTAACATCTGTGTCACTGAAAATACAATAATATTATGAGTTTTTAAAAATCCTGATCTATAAAATATCGTATCTAAGATCAGTTATTAGAAGACACCGCAACGTATTATTTTTTAGGTTGTCCATTTCGCTCGAAAACGAATTTAAATGCCGCTTCACAGAGCAGCCTCAACCCTTAAATGCATTTTCTTTCTGTATACATCCAGTTCTATGACCGTAAGCTCCGTTAGGTGTCAATGACCTTTAGTTCAGTGATCACTGATCAGCATAGAAGAGTAGAAACGTCTCCAGAGTGAACACTGTTTCATCTGCATTTCTCCAAGAAAACATGGATTTAAGTCATAAAAATTAATTCTACATCCGAAACAAATATGTAAAATGTGTTTTGATCTGAGAATATTGGACTATTCCTAAAATTTCATTTATAATTTATTCATAAGAGCAGTTACGACTTGTAGCAGGTAAGAGTTGAGTTTGATTTCCTGTTTCTTCTTTTTAAAATAGTTTGGCATTTAAATGTTGAAATGTAATCGTACAAGTTTTCATGTATAAGATTAGAGTTGGAAGATGCTTTCGGATGGTGTTTTTTAGATTGTCAATGAAGATGAATTTATTAACTTTGTATATACCGGTGTGTGTTAAACACTGTTTCCACCCCTGTTTGTTTTATTTGGCCCGTGTGAATGACCTTTATTTCGAATATAGCGGTATTTACAAAAGGTTTCTCTGCTTTTGCTTTGTAATAATAAACGAACCAAAAATATACTATTTGAATTTTTTTAAGAATTAAGTATTTTGTAAATCATATTTGCTTATAATGTGTATATATATAGTTTATTTGTTAAAAAAAGTTTATGATTTCGCTTTTCACACTTAACGTTATAATTACCTTTTTTTTTTTCTTTCTTTGGAGGAATAATATTTTTCTAAAATAATTTCATTTTAATAAATAAATTATGTACTAGTAAAAAATTAAATTTTTACTGAAACTTATTTGTTAATAAAACTTTGGGAAAAGCATTATTTTTATTGTAGTACTATTGTAATTAATTTTTAAATATTAATTTTTAATTATTTCTCTTAATTTCTCTTAATTTTTAATTATTTCTCTTAAGAATATAAATAAAAGTTGGTCACTTTCAAATTTAAAGTAAAAATTGAAAAAGCTGAGCAAAAATGTCCTGTCCTGTGTAAAATTAGTTTTTTTTTTTTTTTTTTTTTTTGAGAGCATGTGCATTTAAAAAATAATTATGTTTAATTTTTATTGATTCTAAATTTGTAGATTTTTTGCGCTAAATTCATATCTATGTTATATTGAATATTTCAACATTTTTGTGTTGAAGTAATTGAGCAGGCTTTTTGAATATTTCTGAGATGGACTTAGCACAGGGGAGATCAGCTCCATCTATTCAGGGCATGACCAGCGAATGGATCTCATGTCATGGGACTGGGCCCTTCCCAAAGCTTGGGTTTTTATTAATTGGATGTCAATAATTCAACTTTAGTTCCACTATGTCTGAGTGGATAAGACACTGAGCTGGGTAGATGACTGAAGTGTGAAGATTTAGGATTCTGGTGTTGGTGTGTGTTTGTTAAGCCAACGCTGCACATGGACGATCTGCCTAGGATGAGAGGTGCCTCGGTCGGAGGACTTCTAACGCGTATCCACGTTACATCTGGAGAAAACGGACCAATACTCCAGACCGTTAGAATCGACAGCCACGCGATGGGGCGCGAACCTAGGACATTCACACTTAGGGTTCTGGTCTATCGCGCGGCTGTCGATCTAAAGGTCTGAACAGGGTTTCTACAGACCTGGAAAGTCAGGGAATATCAGAGATTTGGTCAGGGAAAGTTAGGGATTTGGGATAAAAGTCACAGGGAAATTAGCAGAAATTGAAAAAAGGTCAGGGAAATGAAAGAAAAATTGAATTTTGCGGTAAAATCAAGAAAATATTTGCTGTTTGAACCTAAATATAGAAATTGTTTTATTTTCATTTTCTAATTCAACCTTACAAATAATTTTAAAATGTGTTCTTTATGAGCATATCTTGTGCAGCTGAAATATGCTTAATTTTATCCTAAATTATTATCAAACATGGTGTTTCTTAGAATCCAGTGATGTCAAATAAGATTCTTGTTTATATTAATTTCATTATTATTATTATTTGTAAAAAAAAAGGGGAAAAATATAAAAATAATTATTAACTATAGGATGTAATGTTAAAAATAGAAATGCAAAATTCGGGAAAGCACGCTAGATAACGTCAGGGACGAGCGTGATAGATGTCATTGAAACAAAAACGGTGAAATCTGTAGAAACCCTGCTGAAGTTTTGGACGATTTTCTCCAGGTGTAACGTGAATACGCATTAAAGCCCTTTTGAAAAGTAATCCACCCAAAGCACCCCACCTAGGCAGATACCCCTCGTGGAGGTTTACCTAAAACACAATACACAAATTTGAAATCGTTTTGTAAGAAATTCAACCTTCCCCATTTTTATACGCTCCTTGAATTTGTTTCTGGCTACGTGCCTGTTATTTCCTATTCCTGCAATTAAAATTCCAATTTTTCAAAGATTAGCTTAACCCATCCTCTCCTCCAATCAGTTACGCTAATGCATTTTTGAAATAAATTTGAATACGTAATAACAACTATTTTGTCCAAGACTGTAAATTTACATAAAAAGGAGATTCGAAATTTTAAATTTCAAGCTCTGAAGATACAGAACCTCTTGCAAAAGAGAACAGCAATTATCGATTGTGAATTAATAGAGAGATGCACTAAAAAGGTTGGGGGAAAGCTTTCGAGAGAAATTTGACTCCATTAGACCATACCCGATTTTATAATTATTATTCCGAATAATTTATTCCCATTACTTTTACGGTTATCTGAAACATCTAGTTTATGACGGTAACTGCAGTGTCAGTAGTTAAAATATCGATTATGTGTAAATGGTGCGATGGACGAAATAATGTCGCACTGGTTCACCGGGAAATATCTAGAATTCCCCGTGGGCGTATTTCGGAAAGAAAACTTGTAGGCTTGAGACATACAAAAAGAGTTAATAATGTCAAGCATTTCAAAATTTTTAGAATGTCTCTTCACAAACCGTACTATACACTGGAATAAACGATAAACCTGTATCAATTACGCAACTT
The DNA here is from genome assembly GCA_038373885.1 of Cheiracanthium punctorium. Classification (NCBI taxonomy): domain Eukaryota; kingdom Metazoa; phylum Arthropoda; class Arachnida; order Araneae; family Cheiracanthiidae; genus Cheiracanthium; species Cheiracanthium punctorium. Next base: position 193,742 of record JAWZYV010018487.1, read on the forward strand.
TAAGAAAAAATCCGTACGGTTGCGTGCTAAAAAATTGAAAATTTTGCAGAATGTGCCACTTTTCGAAAAATTTTGCTGTGCAATTCCAAACTTAAGAATATTTTCTGAAAGTTTTTTTAATAAGGCAACCTTTATATATTTATTTATATTTTTTTTTCATTTATTTCAGTGCACAGTGCAGTTTATATAGAATCATCTTGAAATTTTTTCAGTCCCGACCGTGGTGCAAATAGTTTATTTTATTTTCTCTACCAAGACCGTGAGGCAGATTTTGTTTCTTCGATGTGCACTCTAATGCAAGTGTCATCAATTTTATTTTCAGTGGGAAAAGTAAACAGCGATTTTTTTTTCTCCGGAATTTTAGAAAATCCTTATGTAAGATGCAGCCAGACCCTTACATAGTAAGCCAGGCTTCCCTCACTCACATACACACATTAGAGTAATTAACAAATTGTTTCAATATTTTAATGACAATTAGTCATACACAGCATTAACCCTTTGAGGCGCAACTCTTTCCCAATGCTGAAAAAAGGGCAGCCATTGCCATCGCTCGACTTAACTACCAGCAAGATGGCGGGCGATCGAAACGTTCATCGCGTGCCACAGATCTAGAGATCCTTTTTTTTTGACGCAGCTGGGGCAATCTATTCAGCTGTTCTCGCATTCTTCCCTTTTACAGCAGATGTCAGTGCTGTTAAAAATAATCGTGACAATTTTTTTACGGGAAATGACGTGCTAAAAAGTGAAGGATTCTCGTGGAGCTCTGTCACCCGCAACTATTTTTATAGAAATCAAATCTATTCTTCGTGACGGGCAACAGTCAAAACGTCAGAGTTTGGTGTTCCCAGAGCGGGAACATTGCACGTTAAAGGGTTAACAAAGCCGTAGCGTTAGAAAGCTAAGAGGTTTGGTTTTATTTGGGGAGTAACTGTGCTTAGAAAACCACGGGCACACTCATAAGGGAGAGGGGGCGGGGAAAGATAGGGCATTTGCCCACCCCTCTTAGACTTTTAGCATATTGTCTTATCGATTTTACATCTCTAAATAAAATCGCACCCGAAATTGTTATAAGTTTGAGGTTTGCCTCCAACTCTTAGAAAATTTAAACTATTCAGTTTAAATTTTCTTTTCAAAAACGTGAGATAAAGATAGTCAACATTGTAGATGGCGGAAGTGTGAATCTCCCGTGTTCGATCTAAAGGTCTGGAATTTTGGGCGCTCCACATGTAACGTGAATACGCTTTAGAATCCCTTAAACAGTCCTCCACTGAAGGCACCCCTCTTTAGGCAGATAGCCCTCCAATAGCTTTGGCTTAACATTTTGCAGGCCATTGTTCTCAATTGAGAACATCAAATAAAAAATTTATTGAAAAATTGAATTTTATCAATATTGACTTGAAAAAATTAGCGGATATAGATAAAAGATGACTTGATTTTTTGAAATAGAATTTGCATTTCTATTATTACTAGGAAACTGAAAATATCATAAAAATAGCCATTTTCATAAACTTTTACGGAGCTATCTTGATACATCTGCCTCCCTCTTCAAACTTAATTCTCATATCTCTACTTAAATTTAAAAATAAACCTTTCACTTATTCTTAATATTTCACTTATTACATAAAGTACCCATGCAAGTATAGTCAAAGTATAGCCCCTAAAATTATAGTCAAAAATGACCCATCTTCCCAATTGGGTACACAGTGAAATTGGGGGACAATTTTTTTCCCCCACATTTAGGCAAAATATGCAAAAACTAATTTAAAATATGCCTGGATCTGAATTTAGTTTTACACAATACAATACATTCGAAACCTGAAGAAATTTCGCTATTCTTATACTCTTGAATTTGTCCATGTGCCTCTCCAAAATTTTAGGTTACATCTACGCTTATGACTAGACGGCGGATTCTATGCACTTGAAAAATGACAAAATATGCATGCAAATATGCATAAAAGAAATCTCAAAATATGCACGAAAAATCTAAATACCGTATTTACCCGCGTATAAGTCAAGGAATTTTGGACAAAAAAGAGGCTTTAAAGTTGGGGGGGGGGGCTCGACTTATACGGGATCCTTAATTTTTTTTTTTTTTTTTTGGGATCAAAAGTCAAAAATGCCCTTTTATAAGACAAATGTTCTCTTCCTGCATTAGCATTCCATAACACAATGACGTCGTTTCAGGTTGATTTTCATACTAGGAAGAATGTAGCGATACAAAGATTGAAAACGTGTATCATGTTCTTGTTGGTTCCAATTAGCTACGCGTGGACTCTAGGCTGAAGGGTAGACCCTTTTTTGACGCAGCTGGCTGTGCGGCACAGCCAGCTGCCGCAATAGTCAAAAAAGGGTCTCTAGATCTGTGGCACGCGATGAACATTTCGATCATGCGCCATCTTGCTGGTAGTTAAGTCGAGCGATGGCAACGGCTGCCCCTTTTTCAGCATTGGGAAAGGGTTGCGCCGCAAAGGGTTAATCCTGCGAAATTCATTGAAAGTTAATGAAAGTTTGTGGTTCAGCCGTTTTTCACATGATGAATTTAAATGTCAAGTAATAAAAATGTAGAATGCCGCCACTGAATTTTTTAAAATATGGACTCTGTTTCAATATGTCTATGATTCCCAGGATAAAATTTACTATATAGATAATTATAATGAATTCAATGAAATTAAACGATACCTTAATCGCTTTGTTTTGTGCGTAATACTGATAGCCCAGAAAAAAAAAAAAAAAAAAAAAAAAGAGAGAGAGAGTGCACCATTCCTAATACTGTAATTGGACCCAATTACGCATAATTCCTTCGTAAAGTTGCTCAACTAACAAAAATTTCCACAGAAAACCACTGTTAACGGTTCGGCTGTTTTTTTTTTTTTAAGAGCTATATAATTTAATACGTCCATTGTTTTCGATAACGAACTTGCAACGGTCAGTAACACATATTAATTTAGTGCTCGTCTCTATATTTGCGGAGCTTAGAACCTGCACAAAATATATATATCGAAGATATAAGCACTTTTTGACAGCGTTGGAAAGTGTTAAAATTATTAGAATGCAGTAAAAAAAACCAGGTAGTCCCTTTTGTTGAAACTATTGTAGGATATATTAATTTAGGATTACTTTGATAGTAAGGCATCCGTTGAAAAAGGATGAATACAGCAAACATTTTTACATTTTACGAAATATGGATAAACACGGCATATTGTGCATTAATTCACATTATCGTTATAGCTTTTTTACTCTTAAAATTCACAATGATGCTATTACACAGCTTAAAAAAAAAAAAAAAATAAATAAATAAAAAAAATAAATAAAAGATCACGTTCCTGTAAAAATGAAAACAATTCACGCGGAATGTTTAATTTAAATACTTGAATCCTCTATCGTTCATTGGAAGAAAATAGTTTATTTATTTTTATCTCGTGTAAAATGTTAAACTATGTAATATCGAAGAGGTATTTAGAATTGCAAAATTACCTTGATGGGATTTAAATTTTGTCTCAATTTATCAATTTTACGCAATTTTTTTATTCATGACGTCATACTTTTGACACCTTAAAAGAAATTCCAATTAATTTAGCCAGTTAGTTTTCTAGCGGAATAATATTATAACTTACAACGATGTTGATTTTTTTCTTCTTTTAATTTACATAGGAGCATTATGGGGGAACGTACTTCTAGTCCTTAAAATCAAAATTATTGGTAAATAAATTGGATACTAGTCCTTAAAATTAAACACCAATTAACAACAAAAATAGCCTATAGAATGACTGCTACCCACGACTGACTGACATTGTGATTGCTTTACTGGCTCCTTTCGAGAAGTTCTCTTTTAAAGAAAAAACGTCAATCTAAATTGCTCAGGCTCTGAATACGTAATTGTATACATAAGGTATAATAACAGAGGAGGCATTTTATAAAAGGAACATTAAAAAAATAACAGTCAATCATTTTACCTACTTTCTTTGAAGACCGAGACTTCCTTTGTCAAGACTTGGATTTCACAACTCGCAAATTCTAATTTTCCTTTCTTCTTTTCCTTACCCCTCTTGTTTTTTTTCAACAGTAAGTATTTGCAGGTAATATCGTGAATTTTATTTACCGAACATGTATAACTTGTAAGGAAAATATTTTAATCATGAAAAAAGCATTTATGCTATTTTTACGGTGAAGTATGTATGAATGTGTGTGAACGAAGACTACAGATCCTAAACGGTTCAATTGCGACAAAACGATTGGGCGAAACTGAACCAAATTTGCAGTAAATACTAATTAGACCATGGGGTTTTGATTAAAAAAAGTTAGGATTTTCGCCTCCAGGGGTCGAATTGCCGCTGTAAGGTCTATTTTTTTGGGTTTTGATAGTAACAGCTCATTTTACATTCGCCTTTGCATTTTACATTTTATCAAGCATGTTAGCAATGACTCTCATACGCAAAAATACATTGTAGTGAATATGCAGATTTTCTCGGAGAAAAGAGGTGGTAATAAAACGTTTGGTATACCAAGGGAATGTGGATAACCATGGGCGCCGGCAGCATAGGGCAAGGGGGGCGATGGCCCCCTCCTGGATTTTTGTATTTTTGCTCTTTCCAACATGGTAACTATATGTTGAAGTAGTCTTTGCCCCCTCCCCTTGGAGTAGTCTTTGCCCCCCCCCCGTGAAATATTCTGCCGGCGCCCATGTGGATAACTTAGCCCCTTTGAAGGACAGATTAACATTGCACGTGAAGCAGATCAATGGAGATCTGCAGCATTCTACTGAACGGAATGCTGTTCAGAGAATACACTTTTTGGAAACATGTGCGAGGAAAAAAAATATTGAGCTACACATATCAATGATGCCAATATACTAGTAATGTTAACTTTCTGTACTTTCTATGCCTATTTTACTCCAAAAATGGACCTTACACCGCCAATTGCACTCCTGGTGGCGAAAACAAGAACTTTTTTAAAAATCAAAATACCATCGTCTACGGCAAATATGGTTGAGTTTGACCCATCATTTACTCACTATCGAGTTCTAATCGTCTCTACTTTAATTTTAGCCACTCTGTATGTATAGATTACCCTCGCACGTCCGGTATTGATTTTGGTGTGTATGGGACATAGAAGTTTTTTTTTTTTTTTTTTTAACAGGGTTTCAAAAAAGAATTCTTCTACATTATGGCCTATAGACGGAAATTCTTGAAAGTGTGCTGGCGTCTAAACGATGCATTAGATTTAGCGCAAATTAGATATTTATGTGATCGATCAGGTCACATGATTGTATAGATTTTAATGTATGTAGAACTGAACTGATAGTTTATTTATACGCTTGCAAAAAGAATTTTTATACATTGTAGCCTATGGACGTAAATCATTAAAAATGCAAAGGATCTAAACGGTGCGTTGGATTGAGCGCAAATTATATATGTATGTTTATATTATAAGAAACAGCAGGGTCGGCCCAAGGGGGTGCGAATGTAGGCGATCGCCTAAGGCCCCGCGCTTATAGAGGCCCCGTTCCTGGGCCATTTTATTGCTATCTCATAAGACATGATAGAGAAGAGGCCCCGCTCTTGCGCTTCGCCTGGGGCCCAGCACGCCCTTCGGGCCGTCTCTGGAAACAGTCACCTGACTTGTACAGATTTTGGTGTGTGTAGGACATACCTTTTGCACAGGGTTATAAAAGAGAATTTCTGTACATTACGGCCTATAGACGCAAACTATTTAAACTTCGCTAATGGTGGATTCGATTGAGCTAAAATGAGGTACATATATTTTAGGTCACTGTCTTACATACTGTATAGATTTTGGTACGTCCAGGTCTTAACAGTTTTCACAAGACTACAAAAAATATTCTAATACGTTTCAGATAGATTAAATTATTTGTACATAAATCTTCCAGACAGTCGCAGAGTTTATAGGTGAATGAACAAAATTATTATTATTTTTAATATACCAAATCACATATCGGCAACCGCCGGCCCGCGGGCCGGATGTGGCCCGCCAAAACTTTTGATCCGGCACGCGGAACATACCAAAACCCATATGAAACCCATAGAAACCATTCAAAATCCCATATAAATCCCAAGTATACGGCCTGCGACTTTGCTAAAATCCGGAAGTTTGGCCCGCAACTTTTCAAAGGTTGCCCATACCTGTACTAATGATTGACATAAATATACGAATTTGGGGGTGAGGGGTGGGGCTATTCAAACACCATATTATAATTTTCACTTTTGTTTTTTTGATGAATCATTCCTATTTTAAAATTTATTTAAACGCTTGGTAACGATTAAGTGTTCAAAAAGACAAGTGGAGTCACTACGGATTTTTCTTTTTTTTCAGAATACCAAATATTTTTCCCCAACCGCACATGGATGGATGTTTTCTCTTTTATGGGTTTTCGTTTTGTTTGGACCTAGAAATTAATATAAAAATAATTTTTTGTTTGAAATAGTCATAAAATAAGTTTAACAAGTTTTAATGCGTTGTTGAGTCAAGCGACACTTTAAAATATGATCTTAAGTTTCCCTATTTTCAAAATTAATTTTTTAGTTTATTTAGACCATAGAGATTATTCATCAATGATCTATGAGAATCATAGATTATTTTCAGAAGAGTGTTATGATAAAAAAAATAAGGAAAGTAAACAATAAAAGAGTAAATAAATTAACGAATTAATTGTTTTTCCTCTTTTGCACAAGCAAGGGAAAAATAATCGATTTCAGTCTTTATACATTAACATGCAGTAAGCTTATACTTTACTTGTTACTTTACTGTCTTTTTCCTTATATTTCTTTTTTCTCAATATCTTATTATTCTCAATATGTACAATTCTACTTGATCAACAGTTAGAAAAAAAAAGAAAAGAAAGAAAGAAAGAAAATCGTTAACCAGAAAACCCTCTTAATTTAAAAAAAAAAAAAAAAAAATGGGGGGGGGGGGGGAGGGGGGTTGTTGAACCAGTTTTTTATTATTTATTTTAAAGTCAACTTTACAGGAATTAAGAATATTAATTGAGAAAGCTATAATTAAAGTATTAAATAATTATGCAAGTATTAAATAATTATTTAACATAAATATTAAAATTAATATTTTTAAAAATTAAATTATACAAAAAACAAAAGTAATATAATCTTTTGCAGCTTAATTGCTTTATTTTAAAAAGATATACTTTTTATATAGAAAGCATTCAATTTTTACGTTACATTTTTTATATTAATTATCTCAATGATTTCTAAACAGATTTAAATCTTAATATTAATCAGTCTATTAAAAAAACCCTCTACATTTAATGTTTTTTTTATTTAAAAAATGATTAAAATTAAATAATGGGATAATTTACAAATTTCACTGAAGTCTCACTCCCTCCTGTAAAAAAAAACCGCTACGTCGTTATGGCAACGCTACGTCGGTCTGCCAAGAATGACGGGTGCCTTGATAGGAGGACTTTCTAAGGCGTATTCACGTTACATCTGGATAAAGCCTACCAAAACTCCAGACCATTAAGATCGACAGCCGCGCGATGGGACCCGCACGCAGTACCTTCACACTTCGGCCGTCTACCATTTTCAGTGACATAACCACTGTGCCATGGTGAGGCTTGCTGTTTTGAAAAGGAAAGTAGTAAATTATTATGTTAAAACATGAAATTTTTGTTACGCATAAAAATAAGACAAAAAAAAAAATTATACTTAATTAGATCTGTTTCAATATACATATGTCCTAATAATTTTGAATAATTAAACATTTTACTTATTACTGGGAGATTAAAAAATGTATCAAGACGGGGTGCCGGGGGTGGGGGGTATAGAGTATGTGGGGTATTTGGTGGATTCACATCCTGTGTATCAGTACCAGCGACAAGGGCGGATCCAGGAACTTTTTCCGGAGGGGGGGGGGGAGCAAATCGTGAATACTCATTTTATCTAGTGTAAAGCCCACTTAATATTGGGGAAAGTGCCATTTATCTAGTGTAAATATATTTTTTCCCCTGCGCCCTCACCCTGGATCCGCCTTTGACCATCAATCTTAAAAAAAGCCCAAAAAGATTTAATACAATAGATGAGATCCCGAACATCAGTTTTTAATTGATAGAATGATTTTGACCTTCATACAGTCTGGAACTCACTGGGTTTGCATGAAACACACCTCCAAATTCCACCCCCCTCCCAGTCTCCCCTAATTTTTATCAATTTCTCTGTTTTTTACCTCTTTGCCCGCTAATTTCATTCATGAATTTAAAAGTAATTAAAAATATTGAGTTTTACATAAAGCTACATATATTAACAAACCCCACGTTAACTTGATGTAAAACTGAGTGTTTCAGCCACTTTATTTTACAAACAAAAGAATTATATACCAAATAAACACCCTGATGCATCTCAAAAGATTTTGTATTGTAAAAAAAAAAAAAAAAAAAAGAAAAAAAAAAGAAACAGAAAAAGCGCGGAGGGATTGTATTAAACAGAAAACAGTAAAAAGAAGTTGGGATTGGAAAAGTGGTTTAAACCAGTATTTTTTTAAAAACAAACCCCACTTGGTTTAAACCAGACAGCCCAGTATTTTACCGAAATGCAATGCAATACTGTTATCATTTCTTACAGTATGCATAAAAAAAAAGCATTGAGTGTAAAATAATCATAATTTTTTCTTTCTTTCGTAATCAATTTTAGTTTATATATATATATATATATATATATATATATATAAGCAATAAACATAGATTGGGTGCAGATGCAAGATTGCATTTTCGACTCGACTTGTTTCTAGCGAATTAATCTGAATACTTAGCAAAAACTACTTTTCGCCATATTTTCTATGTGTTGCCATAATTTTTTTTCTTTGTGGAGGAAAGAAATCTTTTTATTTTCTTCGATGCGTCACTGAATTCAAGTTCTTTGTTTCTTCCTGATAGTTAGCCTCTTATTTTCTTTTTCGGGTCGCCTGTAAAACTATTTCTCTTTCTCATAAGCACTATTGCAGAGAAGCGCCATCGAAGTAGTACAAAAGAATCGAATTCATTTGCACTTGGGAATTACGAACGGTCTAAAGTAAGTTGCATTTCAATATGGTTTTAATGACGATTTGAAAAAAGTTTTAAAGTTTAAGTTTCTGACTTAGCTTCTTTTTTTTCTGTCTTCTTCTTCTTCTGGACATTCAGCACATATCTGTATAAATAAAATTAGACTTTTGCCTATACATTACTTGAAGTTCGAAAATTTTCCGATTTCTACCCGGCACTCCCGTCAGAAAGCGAGTGGAGGAGGCGGGGCCCAAAAGGAGCGATTTCGACCGTCTTCGGAAAATCTAAAGATAAAAAGTGATTTTCATGGGATTTTTTTTTTTTTTTTGGGGGGGGGGGGGGTGAAAAAAAATGCTCCTTGATCGATCCGGTTAATCGGCGTCTGAATAATCGGCGCTCTACTGTATATCTTTAAAGGCCGTTTTGATGTCTTGTGTCATAAATGACAGTTAAATGCGCTTTTATTTATTTATTTATTTATCTTGAATTTTATAATTAATTGTATAGTTATTACACTATATTATTTTTTTTCTGTATTATTTCTGTTCTGAGTTCTGTATTATTATCATTATTATTATTATTATTATTATTATTATTTTTTTTTTCAGGGAAGGAGACTTTCTAATTAGTGAAACCATATCACGTTCTGCACCCCAGTATTTGAGGTGCAGCTAGACCAAATGAATGAAACCCCGGGGAGCGGTTTCGTTTATTAAATGCCGTAGCCAGCCCTCTACGAGGATTCATTAAAACCTTGCTGGAATCAATCCATATGTATTCAGTTAACTCTTTGGTAAGTACATCTCCGTACATGTTTTTTTGTGAATGATTGCTTTGTGGCAAACATCTCGTTTAATGGATGTTGTGTTGTGCTGTTTTGCGGGATTACGGCCAATTATCTACACGTTGGATCTAGGCCGATGGGTGGGATGCCCTCCTTGGGGGATTTCTAAGGGGTCCTCCTAACCCGTATTTTCGCTAAGTTTCGGAGGAAACCACGGAAAACTCCGAACGGTTAGGTCGGCGGACGCGATCTGGTTTTGAACCAGTCACCTTCCGCCTATCAGCTCAGTGCGCTATGCGCTCGGCCCGGCCACTGGTGGGACCCGGTTATGGATGTCCACAATTGTAAATGATTGGTATGATGAATTGTTAACAAAATAGACTTTTAAAAATGATCGAAAAGAATTTGGCCATTGCCATTATTTTTCGACTTTGTTTAGAGATACTGAAATTTCTGATTTCAGCACAACTAATTAATGGAATATCTGAGGTAACAAAATATGTACGAAAACTGTAATTGTAATTTTTTTCCATTAAAGATTTTCACCATATTTTTATTTTTATTTTTTTTTTTTTATTGAACGAAAATCACATCTGAAAAACATTATTTGTATAGCTGTTTACCCGGAACACGAAGCACCTGTCATTTAAAAATGGCCGTTTGAGGCAAAGTTAATCGCCTGAGGTTTTGTTTCCTGCCATCCTGCCAGATGGAATTCTTTCTGAGTTATTTTTTATATTTTTACAGCTGAAGACTGACAGTTTAGCTGTACTGAACTGTTTTGGATATTCATGAATTCATGAAGGCTTCGTTTTTTTTTTTTTTTTTTTTCTCCAGATTATGAAGGTGTTTGTGAATACCGGTTTTACCAACTGTCAGGGACGTACCCAGAAAAAAATTTCGGGTTAGGTCCTAAAATTTCGAAGGGGGTCCAAACGGATAAAAAGGCAGAATTTTTCACAAAAAGACTTCATTGCTATTATTTTGTTAATAAAAACTGAAATTTGGGGGGGGGGTCCGTACCCCTGGACCGGACCACCCTCCTGGGTACGTAGAAAATTACATATTGGTGGATAATTTTGAAAATTTCCGTGGTTATCCTCTTGGTATATTTGAGAGTTCCCCCTGATTTCAGGAATTTGAGGTTCAGCTACGAACCTAACCCAAATTTATTTTTTTTCCCCTCTCTAATATGTGTTTTTCCAACTGCAAAGATTTTTAACTCGATTTATTATATTTTTAAAATTTTCTTTCTTTCCTTTCTTTAATTGCTTTTCGATATGCAAACATTTTTGGCCAAAATTAAGGGGGATATATTCCTCTTTCCAGCCTCACCCCCCCCCCCAAAAAAAAAAGGTGTTATATCGTTTTTTTATAAGTTATATTGCATTCTGGTTTTTGAGTTCTCAGCCACTCCCGAAAAATACTCCTGGCTACGCTATTGACCTGTTCCATCCATACGAAAGCACATACACTGAAATGGATAGTAGAGTGGGAAAAATATTTTCTTTTAATTGGGGCCACAGTTTTAATCATGCAGATTACATACATTAAAAATATCAACACACATTTTGAGGAATTTTTCTATTCTCCAAAAACATTATGCTAGTTCTATAATTTATATCATTCACTGTGTTTTGACATCTGTTTAATATATACTATTTCACCAAGGCCGTAACGATAAAAACATTTCTCTGGGGGTGTGGATATGTAGTACTAAACTTTTTTCGTCTATAATTTATTTCCAAAATAAGCTCAAATAAACAACTACTAATGCACTGAATAAATTTTGGTGGTGGTGGTGGGGATATAAAACGCCCATGATTATCTCCCCTCTCCCTTTGGCTACGGACCTTGCATTTCACAGAAAATCTTCCTTTTTTTTTAAAGCAAAATCTGGCAACCCTATTTGAAGTACAAGTTTAAAATTTGTGTAAAAGTATACTTAGAAACATAGGAGTATCATAGGGGGGCGAGGCACAGGAGGTCGCGTAACCCTCCAATATGGCCACATGACCCCCTCAAAATCCTTTAACTTAATATGAGGAAAAAATAGAAGGAATAATTGTAAATATAAGGAAAACTTCTCTTTTTTCTACTTTTGATTTGTGCCATCCCCCAAAATTTTCGGTCACGTTTCGCTTATATATATATATATATATATATGTAATGTATAAAAAGGTAATTTGGGTTTTACTAGTTTGGGTATTGTTCAAGCGGGTACTTTCACTGTAAGTTTTACTTTCCTGTCATACTTGCCACGCGCTCTCTGGAGCTATGTTTTATTTATTTTGTTATTTGTCAAACATCAGGCCGTCGATTCTGAGTTCTTTAGATGTACACGTGTCCCCACGCCCTTGTAGCCCCGGATGCGGGTCATGTTTGTAAATGTGTGTGGTTCGATCAGAGATAAGAGAGAGGAGGAGTTGTGTCTTCGCAAACCACGTGGTGTGGTAGGCGTAAATACTCCCGCACATCGAAAATCGGGGGACTTCTGCCACTGGAACTGCTTCATGAGTCCACGCTGATTCTTGTACCCGTCTCCTCTCCCCTCCCCTCCCCTCTTCTCATTCTAAATTGTAACTTAAATGTTATGTTCAATAAACCATATTACCTGCCTTAACTCTGAAACTTTACTTGAAATATCTGACGTCTCAAATAGTCGACAGGATGCCTCTGTGATGATTGCCTCTGTGCCAATTAAAAATTTTAAATCGTAAAAAAATTAACGCTCAAAAGTCCGGGAGACGGGTTCATCGCCCATCGTTCGCAGGAGATGCAGCGCGCCTCTTCACCGACCAGCCGATGGCCTACTCCTTGAGTCCGCTCTCCACCGGCCAACTTCGTCGAGCCCTGCTCTGGGAGATTTCAACACCGACTGCAGATATTTGGACTTCTCATTCCCTGCTTTGATGAAACTACTTTCGCCTGACCTCCCATCGAATCCTCCCATGAAGCCCATCGAAAAATTTGCGCTCCCGAGTTTTCCATAGCGACTAACGACGCTGATGCCAACACGTAAATTAAACAAGTGCCTGCCCTCCGTTATCTGATATCATCTTTCTGTACCGTGTTTACCATCCAGAAATCTGTGCCTCCTTATTTATTTTTTTTTCTTCGCACGCCCGCTGCTATTCTGAAAATCCCATGGAAATCGACGAAATTTCATTGCCTTCATAGGGCCTCCCCTTACGAGAAGTGTGTGCAACTGGTGAATTATTTCCCCCTTTTCTCCGTGCCGAATATTTTTGTTTTTGCGGTTGACCGAAACTCCTCCTGCCTGCATTGAACTTGTGAGATAAGATATTTTTTTTTTTGTGTGTGTTTTGTTTATTGTTGAAGAATGACGATTCCAACTTGTGGATATTGATTAAGTGAAGTAAGCAAATTATATTTTCAGAGTTGAAGTGAACATTACAGTATTATATTTAAATGGTTATTAATTGTGTGTGTGTTATTTTAAAGGGCTATTTTAGTGTTGATGAAAAAAAAAAATTTGATATATCTGCATTTTTCCCATTAGTATAGTATTTTCATTAAGGTAAGATTTTGTAAATTTATTGCAGTATTTTTATTAATGCTGCTAAATAAAAATTCTGAATGCAATTATTAAATGCTTCTCCGTTCAGGTAAAAATTTAGAAAAAAATTTCGACATGTCATTAGATGGTAAAGAAAATACACAAACTATTGCCACTATGTCCCTGCAAAAAGTGATGAATTTATTGCCCCCTTTAATTTTGAAGATAATATGAGTTTTGAAAGTTGGATAGCATATTACGAACAGTGTTGCTTACAACAAAATAAAGATGAAGACTGGAAATTTCAAAACATAGGAAAATTTCTTAAGGGGTCTGCCTTAACAACATACATAAACCATATTACCTGCCTTAACTCTGAAACTTTACTTGAAATATCTGACGTCTCAAATATATCTGACGTCTCATATATATATATATATATATATATATATATATATGTGTAGATCTATAGATATATATTTCTAGAAAATGCTTCTGTGGATCTATTGCAAAATTAAAATAGTTAATCTGTGGAACAAAGAAGTAGAACCAGAGGAACCACTTCATTCGAAATATAAAATAAATAAATTAAACAAATTAATCAGAAAAAACATAATCTTTGTAACGTAAATATCTTAGGATAATGTTTGTAGCGTGGGAAAGAAAATTTATAAGATTATAAAACTTCATTGCATCATCATATGGCACGTTATATGGATATTCTGAAATATTTTGAACTAAACTGGACTTGAAAAATATTACAAAACAATTTCGAACAGGTGTTGAATTAGAGAAATCGTGCTTTCAGATGAGGAAATTTTATATAAAAAATAAATAAATAAAAGTAAATTAAAAAAAATGAAGAAAAAAAAATCCCTTCTTAAAGCAGTCATCGATTCGCGGAAGTCTGCGACTGTTGTGTTCCCATTTTTTTTTTTCAATGTCTGTTGAAGAATCTCTTTCTTTAGTATTTTATTTCCTATTCTTTATTCTTAACACCGTAGGTGAACGAACGTTCTTGCAAAGTGTTTGATGCCAGACGATTCTTTGAAATAAAAGACGATAACAACTGTTGGGTTTTTTGTTGTTGGTCCGTTGTTTATAAAATCAGGTGCGATTTAAATTTAAAGCTAATTTTGCTTAAATAGAAAGAGATGCAGAGCGATAAACTTTGAAGCTGAGCGCAGCGATAAAGTTTTTTTTTTTTTCTTTTTATGTTAGAACAGCGTAAAGTGATCATGACAGGCCACGAACACATAAGGGGGGGGGTCTGGTGTCTTGGCCAGATGACTTTCTAAGGTGTTCTAACGCGTATTCGTGTTACATCTGAAGAAAACGGACCAAAACTCCAAACCGTTAGGCAGACAGCCAAGCGATTTCGGGTGGGGGTTAGGGTCAACCCCAGGCTCTAGATATAAGCTTGCCTAAAACCTCTCACAAGAAAAATACTTTGGATGCGTCCCTAGTCTCGTCTTTGAAAACACATGTACTTGCTCAATTCACAAAGTTGCAAGTTACGCCTTGGCAAACGACATACTATAACATTAAAAAATGGACTGCGAAGGAATGAAGGTACAAAGAATCCTTACTCAAAAGGCAATATCTTGAACTAATCTTAAAAGGTACAAAGACCATACACTTGTCTTTATAAAATGTATGCTGTGGAACGCACAGAAATTGAATAAATAGCGGCAGGGCGCAATGATGCCTCTATTCATAGCATATATCGTAGCAGGGTGAAAGAACATTTTGTTACTGTCTTGTTTGAACTAGTCAAAGAATAGTATTCAGTTAGGACTGCGAAGCTGTAAAAATTTCTTTAAAGCCTTTTCAGAAAATAAAGAATTTATTACAGCAATTTTGCTTCGTAAGATATTAAACTTTGGCTTCTGTTCTTCTCCATTGCAGGCTAGGCCATAGCCGTAACCAAAGGTGAGGGGAAATTGGGGGTTCAACCCCTGCCCCCCCCCCCCCTCCTGAAACTTTCAGGCACATAAATTAACATTTGTAGAAGTGTATTTAAGAAAATCCAAACTAAATATATGTCTCTACAATTCTAGTTTAAAAATTACTTTAAACTGGTCAAAACTGTGCGTTGTACTAGCAAATAAGAAAATTCCTGCCTCAGCACCAGAAGACCATTCTAGAACATACAGACCCTCAGACCGCGTCAGATTCGAGTTCGTGGATCTGATCTGAACCCTCTTCTTACCTGTGCCTAACCTACGAACAAAGGGCTAAGAACTCACCTATCCCCAGGATCTAGACGACGATTGGGAGGGGGGGGGATGGAAATAAGCCTGTGAATGAATAGAATGATGTAAAATAGTTGATGAGGGGGGGGGGGGACAGAGAATTGCAGTATTTGAAACCTTTTGGAACGGGTTTTAAAAAAAAAGAAGGGTTCAGAAGAGGATGAGGTGAAGGGTTGAAAGAGAGAATAAGAAAGAAAAAAGAAAAAGCGAAAGGGGAGCGAGGGAGAAGTCGAGGTCAAGAGGTATCCACGAGATGCTCTTGTCGGAGGGTCATAGCCCTTTGCTCTACTTTTTCGGCTTTGATTAATCGCGGAATATTTATAGACGGAGTTTGTGAGAGATGGAAATCGGAATGGGATAGGTGGAAAAATCAATTTCGACGTCGTTCGACGGAAAAAAAAAACGGGTTATGCGTGTTTTCCTTTCTTCTGGTTCCCTTTTTTGGGATGATTTCACGTGGAACGCAAACGTGTGTATGTGTGTTATTGAAAAAGAGCGTAATAACACTTGTGGTTTCAGGATCATTTCCGAGATTTACATCGGGCGGTGGATGACTGGTGTCGCTTTTCGTGCAAGGGGGTTGGCGGAAAACTCAACTAGTTGGACGCGTTTCGGGGTTCTCCAAGTCCACTTTAGGAGAGGTTTTCGAACAGTGTTTCCACTGAGCACAGTTTATTATACCAGTCAACACGATTTTTAGGTCTGACTTCTACAGGTTAAATTTTAGTTTCTCCTACGTCAAAACTAAGGAAAATATATTTATTTATATATTTTTTTTTTTTTTTTTTAAACGAAAGTTTGCTTTTGTAGAAATTAAAGCAATTTTTTTCATTTTTGGCAAAAATCACTGATTTTTATATATATTTTTTATAATTCCACTTTAAATTATGATCAGAAAAGTTTTTGCTGGATATAAAAGACTTTTTTATTCAAGATTTGTGATAAACAATAACATATAAATCTAAAATAATAAGAAATTAATGTCTAAAAGTGAATATTTTTCGTATTTCTTTTATGTTATGTAGGAGCAAATAGTAATACAAACAAATAATAATATTACAAATAATACTACAAGCAATACACTAGAGTTACAAATAATAATACAGTTTACTTTCGGGTTAATCAAAGTGCTGCCATCTTTCGTTTATGAAATAAATTAAAATATACTTATCGACGTAAATCAGACAAAAGCAAACTTTAAGAACTAAAAATGAAAATTTAACTGTTTTTCACTGTCTAGAATCAGAATTTAAGCATGAGAACAGAACGCCCCAAAAATATTTTTTTGTTGACCGGTGTTATTCGTTGAATGCAAAACCAACGGTTCATGACATTGGCGGATCCAGCTGGGGTTGAGGGCCCATGAGCAAGTGCTCTACTTTGCCCTCCTTATGGGCGCCCGTGCAAATGAGAGGGGGAGGGGGGTCGTAAAATCAGCTTTTCATACGAAGGGGCGTAAAATTAGATCTCGCTTACGCCAAAAAAAATGCCTGAAACCGGCCCTGGCTGGCTGAGCGGCACAGCCAGCTGCGTCAAAAAAAGGGTCTCTAGATCTGTGGAACGTGATGAACGTTTCGATTGTCCGCCATCTTGCTGGTAGTTAAGTCCAGCGATGGCAATGGCTGCCCTTTTTTCAGCATTGGGCAATCCATCCAGCCGTTCCCGCATTCTTCCCTTTTTCAGCAGATATCATTGCTCTTAAAAATAATCGTAACCATTTTATGACGGGAAATGACGTGCTAAAAAGTAAAGGATTCTCGTGGAGCTATGTCACCCGCAAGTATTTTTATAGAAATCAAATCTATTCTTCGTGACTGGCAACAGTCAAAACGTCAGAGTTTGGTGTTTCCAGAGCGGGAACACTGCGCGCTAAAGGGTTAATCACTAGGACATCATCGTGAGCGGAGAATAAAATCGGAATACGTGTTTCCGAGGGCTCCGGATTACCAGACGTGCCGGATTATCAAGATATACATAAAACGGATCCGTTTTTCACTGGACCTGGAAATATTTAGACAGGTTTCCGCAAAATACAGGGTTCGTTAAAAATGTGATCTACAGTTTTAAACCTTAAAAGTACGTATGCAAATAATTCTTATGTTATTTAAAATTTTATTGAAATAGTATGGAGCAAGCTGCGTTAAACTGTATCGATTATAAAAGGCACTGCGGCAAAATAAAACTTGAATGATAATACCTAGCAAACATTCTACATCTTTTTTAAAGTTTTACAACACGTTGACAGGGATTTTACCCTCATTCATCAATCGAATAAAATAGCAGAGATTGACTGTTTAGGCAGCTAGTATATTAAATATTTTTACAGCGTACAGAATTTTTAGCACTCGGGTGCTATTTCTTTCAAGCACGGGATTTTTGTCTATGCCGTGGTCACTTTTCCGTTTAATTCATGTTTTCTGCAGAGTGATTTGATATTGCTAACGGAAACATGGACTATCCCTTCAGATGATTTTCAAATACCAGGATTCACTTGGGTCGAACGGATAGACAGTGGTTTCCAAAACAGAAAGCCATCGGAAGTTATGATTTTTATAGAGGAAAACTTTATAAAAATCACTTTCAAATCAATGGTGTTCAAATGGTCATTGCACATATGAAAGATAAAGTGAGATTTGCAGTTACATACACTAGTCCTCGGATTTCTTATGAAGATAAATTAGACGTTCTATTCGAAACGTTGCTGAAGGAGGATGATTGTAGGACTGTTTTAGTAGGATATTTTAACATAGAATTATATAAATTCCAATCAAGGATCCAATTTCATAACTGAAATGGATACTTTAGATTTTCCAATACGCACTCATCCAAAACATTTCACCACTAAGGGGCCAAACAACAATGCATGCAATTTTTAGCAACAAAATTAGGCGAACAGGAGTCTATATGAGCACTTACAGTTATCATTTTCCTCGATATGACAGAATTGATTGAATAGATTAAAAAAAAACTGAAATTCTTCCTGCCGAGTGTGTAAATAAAATAATAAAATCTGGAATTTCAGATTTTTTTGTTTTTTGTTAGTTTATATTAATAAGGTTATTTGTATTATTTTTGTACTAAAGTTTGAAAAAGCCCAGAATGTCTGCCTTTACCCTACAATGCAATAGTCTCTCCCTAAAAGTACTTGTATTTGAAACACATTTTCAAAATACATTTGTAGGATATTATAAAGGTAGGATATGATGATATGATGTAGTGAATACATATGTATCTTGTTTTTTTTTTTTTTTTTCCACTAGTTAAAAGAAAGGTATTTTGAAAATGTAATTTCTAAGTATCTTTTCAATGTACTTTGTATTTCCAAAATACTGAAAATGCATTTTATATTCTGACGTCTAATCAATCGTAACCCCTCAGATTGCTCAGATGGGATGTACGAATGGAAATGATAAAATTCGTAATGTTTAATCCCCCCTCCTCTTGATGTAATTTATGAGCTACACAAGCATTATACATGTAACTGTAAGAAGTGGTAGAATCTCTTGTGATCTTTAAATCCAACTAAACAGGAAAAGAAACAAAAATCTTTACTGCTCCTGTTTAGAATAGTATAATGATTTTGGTCTAGGAATTTCTCTATATTTACATATGTAAATGAAGACAAAAGAAATAAAAACATGTTTCAGTAGCATTTATTTAAATTTTTAAGGGAATTTATAAACAGTTTTAACTATATTGCTAAGTTAACCCTTTGAGGCGCAACCCTTTCCCAATGCTGAAAAAAGGGCAGCCGTTGCCATCGCTCGACTTAACTACCAGCAAGATGGCGGACGATCGAAACGTTCATCGCGTGCCACAGATCTAGAGACCCTTTTTTTGACGCAGCTGGCTGTGCGCGAGCACAGCCAGCTGCATACTACTGTATGAACCGATGATAGCTTTGATACTACTGTATGATAGCTTTGCATACTACTGTATGAATCGATAAAATTCAAAACTTAATGGTTTATTTTCAAGCGTTCCATTCAGAATTGAAAAGTAAAAAACGGCGCTTTCCTTGTTTATTGTTTTAAATGACTAAATCCTTTGAAATCCTTACGAATCAAAGTCGTCGAAAAACTCGCAATGAAAGCAGTATAAACAACAACCATAAACATTCTTACGTGTGGCGATCAACTTTTCACTTCGACCGTAATGACGTAATACTAACTTGTTCAATAAGGTGAAAAGAAAATCGGTCAAATGAATCATTACAAAACTATTATCTGAGGAGAAAGTGAAAATAAGGGTCAGTGTATTCTGGTTCAGCAGAGCCAATTTTTTCTGTACATCATTTCGTTTGCCTATTTATAGATGTATGATCATAGCAAAACTATTGTTTTAAAAAGAAAAATCTAAGTTTTATTTTCTATGTACGATGCAGTTTTACGTCATTAATCGTTATGCGTTATCCGAGGTTATTTCCCCCGAAAAAGCATCTCGTAATTTGTGTCCTTGATCAGGGAAATAGAATATTACGTCAGACTTAAAAAATTATAATGTACTTTTCATGAATTGCGTTAAATACTCTTACGAACAATAAAACTATAAAAACTATGACATTTTCAGGAAACGTTCTTAAACATATCCGGCAAAACAATATGTAGCATGGCATACTTAGCAAAAATTTCCAAATTTCTGATTTTTTTCCGAAAATTTTGTATCTTTATGTACAAGAATATACCGGGTGATTCAAAACGATGTTAAAACGATCATCTTTTAAACCGTAAGTGATTGAAACACTTTCAACTAAAAAAGGTCTTCAAATAAGCAGTACCTTTCAGATATGGCATTTTTTTTTTTTTTTTTACTAGAGGCTGTATACGTATTAAAATACGAAATTAATTTTTATACGGTTCCTCGTTTCCTATCACGTATATTAATAAAATGTTTGTCTGTGTCCAATAAGTTAAATTAAAAAAATCTCGTCTCTGAATGGAATAGTTTCCGCGTTATCACAAGCTAACAATTTTAGCATTTGTCGCCAAATATTAAGGGGGATGTCTCAAATTTGAGAAAAATAAAATTACTTTTCAACTGACGTTAATTTATGTTAAGTGGTCATTTGAAAGCTACATTTAATTCCTGGAAATTCTATTTTACCTAGAATCGTTCTGTAATACGTTCGGCATTTTCTAGTGAATGTTAACCCACACCATTTTCTAGTGAATGTTAACTCACACCATTTTCTAGTGAATATTAATCCACACCATTTTCTATGTCATTCTCTGCTTCACGGAAATTTTTTTCTCTGGAAGCGTGACATAATTAGTGGATTACCCCTAAAAGACTAAACTGCCGATAATTTTATAATGTTATACCCATGAATTAGGTAAAATCTGAACATGTTAATTTCGCGAGTTTGAATATGTTTAATTTTCGTTTTCACAAAAAGATCATTATTTAACTTTTATCAATTCATAGCTGGTACCCTAAAGTAAAGACTTTTTCGCCAACATAGCAGGTAAAGTGGTGTAACTCGTCATTTTCAACATTAAATATCTCTCTAACTATTTCACTTAGAGGCATGGGATTTTAAAATTAATTTTTTTAGACACAGAGCAATATTTTTCTAAACATGAGTGATAGAAAATGAGTGACCGAATAAAAATTAAATTTTGTATTTTAATTCGTATACAACCTCTTGTGAAAAAAATTACTATTTATGAAAGCTATTCTTTGTTTGACGAACTCTTCTAATTGAAAATATCTTTGGATCCCTTACGGTTTAAAAGATAATCTCTTTAACATCTATTTCGAATCACCCGGTATACTGTACGAGTGAAGAAGAAACAGTCTAAATTTTCGAAGTGATCAAGTCTGATTAATTTTGCTTGATTTTTAAATTGATCAAAACCCCCGACAGTTTTGAAAAATGTGAACTAGTACGGTTAAATTCAAACCTTAAGGGATCGTGAGTTAGATTTTCACCATTTTGCGTACTGCCATGTCCAGCTTCTAAATACCAGAACTCAATATTAATGCAGTCCCCAATAACTGCCTCACTCAATTTCGATTGTAGAGAAACGCAAAATTTTATATTTGGGAGTAAACAATCATAATCGGCTGAAAATCGGCCTTATTTGATTTTTTTGTTTCATTGTATTCAAAAGTGTATCATAATGAATACATTGGCTTTACTTATCTTTCGTTAGGTTGGAAAGTGAATTATAATACATGCGCCGGTCGTACTTATCTTTCTTGTTGAATTATTTGGAATGTGCATCATAATTCATGTTCATTTACAAAACAATTCGTTCCAACTTTCTTTTCACAGACGATATTTCGATTAATTCAAGGGATTAAATTCATGTTCCTTTTTTATCCCCCATGAGCTGCATTTTTGTCCATTGTTTAGATATAAGTTCCTAAATCATGGTGGTTTTACTTATAGCAATAGGGAATAGGAAAGAGAAACCCTGGTTCTGAAAAAACACATGCACTTTGGGGTGCACTTGATCTGCTTCTCCCAACTTAGTAAACGCTTGGTAAAGATCAAGCGTTCGGAAAGTCGAGTGGAGTTGAGTTACTGCAGATTTTTACTATTGTCAGGGATGGGAGGGCGTTTACATTTAGATTAGAGTTCAAGGGTGGAATTATGAAGTTTTTCTGGGATTTTAAAATCAAAGTACCGGAGCAGAAATTTAGGAAAATATGTGTTCCACCGTCAATGCCTATGACTCTAGCTAGAATAAATTACATTATTTTTATGATGCTTTGTTTGGGATTCCTATTCCAACCATAGATATAGGAATCTCTAGATTGAGCATAACGAGAGAAAACTTGTTGCCTCCAAATGGTAGTCATGATAGTGGCATGCGCATGCGCAGAATGGCAATAACTTAAATTATAATGGTATTTTCAATCATTTTAGAACGATCTGTATTTTAAAAAAGTACTCGTATCGAAATATTTTCCCTCGACCTTATTTATTTTTCTGAAGTATTGCAACTAATATTCTATTTTACATCGACGGCAGCCATGATAGTGGCAGAAATGGGGTGCTTTTTGGCAACAAAAAGCACACGATAAGGAACTAGGTATTCCTAATTGTGTCTAAGTCCCAATCTAGGTATTCCTAAATCTATGATTCCAACAGTGCTTCTGGACAGTCGATGAGAGTCCAGGTGCTATCTCTGAAAAAAAGAAAGACGCACTTTTCACGTATTTCCTTTACGCATCCAGTATTACCACCGCGCGTGTAAGCCACTGCAAACAAAAAACAACATGGCAAATTTCTGGTTTTTCTCTGGAAAAAAAAAAATAAACAAAAGGAAAAGTGGTCTCTAAAAATAATCAGAGTTCATTGTTACGTCGCCGATTTGAATTTCCTGTCCAAAGTTCCTTCCCATCTTATAAGACCACGGCGGTGTGATGAATGCCCAGGACCGCACACACATGGAGGAAAAAATAAATATCCAAACCAACCCTTTATTTTGAATGTTTCAAATGGAAGAAGGTTATTCCCCTTGTATTCCAGTTTCTCGGTCGCTTCGCTTCCATTTTGCTTTTGCTGACCTTCTTTCACGGCTTTTGTTGGTTTGCTAGTTTATGGTCGCTGTTTGATTTCGCGCCACTCACAAAAGCCGTCAGCGGTGCGTGGGTGTCGAGTCGCGGTTGCAGTTTTGTGAGGATTCTTTTATTTGGTCTGTTTTATTTGTTTATTTCGTGTTAAAATATTTTACTCTGATTTTTCTTTCCGATATTGCGGCCTCTGAGCTACCTTGTGCAGTGCGATACAAATACAAGTGGGCGTATGTTTATTCGATATAAATTGAGAATATAATTTTTACTGTCGGTTTCTGCATTGTGGATCGAAAAGAAGGAAAAAAAATCACGTAGTAGGAACTGGATTTTTAAGTAAAAACATTCCTTCATATTATATTTCAAAAACAACCAGTTTATGGACAATGATTTACCTGTTTTTCCTTAACATGCGTGATGTAGCTAAGAATTTATGTCTGAAAATTTTAACAATAGAATCGGAGAGTGTGTAACGTTTAACAAAAGGTAGGCAGGATTAGGCTGGGCAGAAAATTATGATCAGAAAACATTTACATTTGCAGGAATTTGTGCCCAAAGTCATAGGCGTGGAGCCCATAGAGCTAGGATATTTTGTTCCCAGAAAAAAAAAAAAAATCTGGGGAAGGTTAACAAATTTCTGGTAGGATTCAAATGGGGAAAAAGCAGAATCTTTCACAAAAATATTTTATCATATTGTTAAGAAAAATCGAAATTTCTGAGAAGGGTTCCAGACCCAGGGGCGTAGCCGGGGGGGGGATATCGGGATATATCCCCACCCCCCCCCGAAATTTTTGGATTAGTGGTCACAAGATTAATGCTGTGCAGAAATTCCGTCTATTTATACACATATAAGTTCATATGCCCCCGAAAAATTTTCCTGGCTACGCGCCTGTCCAGACCCCATGGCGGCTTTGCTCGTGGTAGTGGCTACAAAAACTTTTTTTGGGAAGGGCTAGTTCTTTTTTTTTTTTAAAGATAATTTGATCTAAATAAAATGAACAATAAAGCAAAATATTCCCTAAAAATCTCTTTTTATTTGGCGGGTTGGGGGGGGGGGATCTGGAACTCCCTTATTCCTTCCCTGGATCGGCCACTGCCTTGTGGGAACTCTAGTTCTCCTTAAAATTGCCGAGCCCATCCAATAACTCAGTGTATGATTAAAAGATCTATTTGAAAGCTGTTTAAAACCGAAACCAGTCATAAGAAAATAGTGACAGTTTTTGGATCGTTCAACAAAGGCAGGAATTTGTTTCATGAAGGAAAAATATCTGATGTGGACACGGCATGACTCCTTTGTACCTCTACTTCCTTCTCCAGATTTAGTTTACTCTGGTATTTTCTGTCGACATAATTTGAGGAACGATTTGCGTCGACAAATTTCCTTTGTATCTTTCAACAAGGTAACGGTGCATTTAACTGAGTTCAAATTTGGTATATATATTATAGACCACCGTCGTACGAAAAGTATCGATTTTGGCGTGCATAGGGAGTTTTTTTTTTACAGGGCTAAAAAAATATTTCTCATGCATTAAGGCTTATGGAGTGAAATATTTAAAAGCGCGAGATAGGGGGATAAAATGTTGAAAGCTAACATGGTTTGCAATTTTTGATTTATCGCCCATTTTGGGTGAAAAAAAAAGAAAGAAAGAAAAAGCAAGTTTGAATGAAGATTGTCGATATACCTTCCTAATTGGATGAGAAACTGGCAAAGTTTATTATAAATGAGAAGTAAGAGTATACCTGGCGAAGATTATAAAATAGTTTTAGTAGGCAATTTTAATGTCGATTTCAATTCTGAAAAGTGTTTAATGGAACAATTAAAACAAGCACGGTACACGCATGGATTATGATGCACCTTCCAAACAGTATTTATAAAGGTGAAGTAGAACATGTCTGGCGAAAATTGTAAAACAGCTTTAACAGGCGCTTTTAATATATATTTCGATTCCAAAGACGTATTTTATGAAACGAGGAAGAAAAATATGACACACTCATGAATAATGATACACTTTCCAACTTAATGGAATCAGGATGAAAAATGGGGACGAAGCATGGATTTTGACACGCTTTTAATATATAGCACTTTTTAAAATATAAAGTGTTTCAGATTTTTTAAAATTATTATTATTATTATTAATACTGCAAAATATATCTATTTTCTCTTAAAATATTTATTTTAACTCTACCGATAACATTACATAAATTTTTTATGCATTTCATTCAAATTTATTTAATTTTAATTGAGTTATGTTAATTTAGTAATATTAAGGTTTGGCGATTTCTCTCCAAATAAAAGGGATATCGCCAAGCTGAGTTTAGTTCCAGAAACTTATTTTTTGGAGACAAAATTGGCGATATTTCTACGAAACTCTCTAAGCTTGGAGACAGTTGGTAAGAATTTTAAATACACTTGGAAAAAGCATTCGAGACCAGAGCCTTATTATCGCATAGGTAAATAGGGACTTCGATCTGGGCCCTTGGTCTGAGAGCCCCCCCACACCAAATCCATATATTAAATTCTTAAATATTCTTTGTTCATTTGTTACACAATTGTATGCTAAAAATTTTAAGATTTAAAAAAAAGGGGTGGGGGGGGGGGGCAAATCAAATTTCGTGTTTAAAAGAAACCACCTATAAACAACAATAATAATATTTTTACAATTATTGGTACAAATTAATCTTGCATAAGTAAGTCTACTGAAGTGTGTCACTATGAATACAGAAGTCAGGAAAAATAATCTAAAATCCAGGACTACGTAAAGGTGTTCTATGTCAAGTTAGATCTTTTTGGAAATTTGTACTTTTCCATTATTTTAAACTATACTATTTCACTGAATAGACTAAATCATTTTTTTTTTGTTACATTTTTGATTCCACGTATTTGCAGTGAAGTTCTTTATGTTTGAAAACTCGATGGAGGTTTTATGAAATTAATTCGTATCCAACTGTAGTTTATTATTTATGATGCACATACCAAATTTTGATGGGCTATTTCCTCCTTCTCATATAACGTATTAAATTAATAGTTAAGTAAAACAACGTATTAAATTAAGTAAATAAAACGAGTAAAATGGGGAAGGGGGCAAAATTAACATCGCCCAGAGCCCCGTATTTCCATAATCGGTCTCTGTTCGAAACCAATATTCTTGGTCATTAATTTTTGTATAAGTATTCGTTAACCCATATAAATTTCAAAGGTCTCTAAGGTGGTTTACAAATGAAATTATTTAAAATATTTTAAAATTTTCATCCGTTGAAAAATTGAAATATCAATATTTTTCTCTGAAATTTTCTTAGTGTTGAAATTTTCATTTTTTTAAAAGTATAGTATAGTATAGTAATTTCTCTCATAAAGCAAGAATAAAACTTATTTTAATGCTTTTCAAGGCTTCATACAAAAAAATTTCTACATATGTATGTATGTATATATGTATATATATATATTGGTAAGAATTTTAATTGGTGGAAGAATTTAATTTTAGTCCTGGTAACAAATATCAGTACTGACATGCAGCTTTCGATTTATGTTTTGGAAAAGTTTTAGTTTAACTTAATGAGAGATTCGAACTCCGACCGAATATGTGAATGGCTCATGCTCTATTCAATGGACACCATTTTCCTTGAACGGCAGCCATTAAGACTGAAGCAAAGGGTTTTATTTTTAGTGTGACACCAAGATACTATGACAAAACCAGTTTCAATAAAAAAGGTTCTAAAAACACTCAAAAGAAAACTGGTGATCAAAATGTGAGATAATCGAAACTTTGTAAAGTAGCACAAATAAAAGCGCTTATTTTTCAGTACGATAAGAACTTTTTATATGTGCCATTTTTCAAAGTTGCAATTATTTCAACTTTCAAAACTCAGTTCAATTCAGCAACTTTGTTGGAAAGAGTTAAAAACAAACAAAAGGAGGAACATGAAAGTTTAGATACCTTTTAACCCTTTAACGCGCAGTGTTCCCGCTCTGGGAACACCAAACTCTGACGTTTTGACTGTTGTCAGTCACGAAGTATAGATTTGATTTCTATAAAAATAGTAGCGGGTGACACAGCTTCACGAGAATCCTTTACTTTTTAACACGTCATTATTTTTAACAGCACTGATATCTGCTGAAAAATGGAAGAATGCGAGAAAAACTGGATAGATTGCCCAATGCTGAAAAAGGGCAGTCGTTGCCATCGCTCGACTTAACTACAAATAAGATGACGGACGATCGAAACGTTCATCGCGTGCCACAGATCTAGAGACCCTTTTTTCAGCATTGGGAAAGGGTTGCGCCTCAAAGGGTTAACATTAATGCTGTGTTGTTGTTTCTGATTCCCTTGACAACTGCAAACGGCGGTGGCAGTCCCCCCCCCTTCCCCGATTTAGCCCGTGGTCCCCTAATTTTGAACCAATTCCAGAGGAGGGACCAAACCCCTGAAATCGGCACCCCCAGTGGTATCGTTTAAGAACTTGTAGGACATTGGAGCCACGACAGATTTTACGTGCACCATCTCCCATTGGCGTACACGGTCCCACAGTAGTCGAGCTGAGAGGAAGTGGACCCTTCCGAGCACTGGCCAAGCCGGGTGCTGCTTCACATGCCATGCTCTAATGGGAACGGAGTTTTAGCGCAGACCACTGCGGGGCATTTTTAAAATTAATATTGGGCATTACAGAAAATTGCATCGAGAAAAAAAAATGAAAAGAAGAAAGAAAGAGTAGAGAAAAAAAGCAATTTTCTTTAGCCAGGAAGCAACGCTGAGCTACTGAAGAGGATTCGCTGCCTGCACGTTCGAAAAAGTGGGAGGGAGCAAGTAAACTGTACGCTATACGCAGTCTCACGCGTGCAAATGAGACTGCAGAAAGTGTTTCACAATCGACGAGTTCAACTTGATTTACGTCTCTTTTTTCCCTCCTTCCCCCTGTTAGTTCAGAAAGGTATATCGTTTTCTTAGTACCTCTCGGTCGCACATGCGTTAGGAGTTAAGAGCCTTAATGATGCAAGATCAACCACACCAAAATAGCGCGCATTTTTATCGCTAAGCGGAAACGAAAAAATTCTAGATTAGATTACGCGGGAAGTCATTGACTTCTTGGGGTTTAGGAGGTAGTATTTTCAAGTTCAAGTTGAGGGTTGCTTACGCCTTGACAAAGATTTTTTTTTTCTTTTTCTGCATTTTGGTGGGGGGAAAAAGAGAGAAAAAAAGTATTAGATAACATGGCGTGAACCATGAGATTGTATTACCTTGTTGTTGCTATGATCTTTTGAGCTGTAGTCTTGTTTACATCCATAAAGCTTTGCGAAATAAAACTGGAATAAAATTTATGGCTACATTTCATCTCTTAAGCAAACTTTTCTTCCCCCAGATATTTATTTGGCCGCTCGTACGTGTGCAGTATTGTTTGACATCCCTATCCAGTAAATATTTTTTTTTAAATTTTAAATAGTCATAATATAGGGCAAAAATAAAATTTGTATGTAACAAAAAAAAAAAAAAAAAAAAAAAAAAAGAAGAAAAAGATGAAGTAGAAAAACACTCACAGAAAAATTATCATGTCACTTTATTGTGCATAGACTCAAATGTCAAATAATGACTATAATTATGCTTTATTAATCTCCTAAAATGAAGTAGGTTGTTAAAAATGACAAAATTACAGTACTTAAACAATGCAATTTGATTTTTCAGCTGTGCAATGCAAAATTTTAACATAGTCGGTAGAGTAAAAATAGTGAGAAGATTTTGGCTGCTTGTGTGAGGTGCTCCTTTTACAGAATCTGGTGCGTGTCCTAGTGGAAGATCAGACAGTCTATATACACGGTGTCCCCAAAACATTGACCTCGACTTTTATTCCTTAAATATTGATCATAGAGATAATAATAAATTACAAAGTTACCTATAAAAAAGTAAGATACAGAATTTTACGAAAGCGGTTAAAGTTCTCCGACGATTAAGTTCGAATTAATATAAAATATAAATTTCCATACATGCCCCGGTATGAAAAGATCCCGATTTGTAAAATGTACACTATAAATTAGTTAGGCGATGCACGAAATTTGAGTCTTTCAGGATAAAAAGTCTCAGAGATATATTTAAACAAAATTGATCAGGGGCTGTAAGTAAATTTAAAAGTAAGCGTTTACAGAGATAACTGTCATGATTGTTTTCTTTCATAATTTGGATAAGACCCCTGAAACGGGATCATCCGCCATATTATTATTGTTATTATTTACTTTTTTCCTTAGAGAGCAAAAAGTGGTTTAAGTCAGTTTATACTTATTTTTATAGCTCTAACTTTTTTTAGGATAAAAAGCTCAAATTTGTTCTTCACCTCATTAGTGTATGGAGCACATTTTACTACCTAAATATTCTTTTAGGGCCGTATAAAAATTTAAATTTTCTATTTACACAAATTTATTCCTTTGAAAATTTTTATAATCCTTTGAAAATTTTAATCAGTTCATAAAATTCTGTTCCCTTTTTGCTTAACTTTGTTCTTACCATTTAAACCTATGATATGACCTATGATAAACCTTTGTTCTTACCATTTAAACCTATAAGTTCAATTCCCATCAAACAGCTATATTTCTTTTACTATCGGAAAGTCTTGAGAACACGTTTTTAAATGAAATTTGCTTCAGCATTGTACCTAACATTTTTAATCGATGTTTTAAAATGTCCTCCGAAAATTCCGATCAAATGTTATACAAATGTAATTTTATTAGTATGACAATTGCTGATTTACAAAAAAAAATAATTTTTTTAGAATAGCGAGACTAGGCGAAATTTTTAGATTATTTGTTTAGTTAAAGGATTTAACAGATTTTGTTTTTCAACTTTTATTGTTTTTGATTGGCAGATTAAGTGAATTTTAGAAACTACGTCACTTAAAAGGTTTTAAGAATTGCAGATATATGCAGACAAATGTTTTCGAAATTTGCATTTATTTTATGCATTAATGATTGTGAAAACAAGCCTCATTCCCTTGTGAAGAATGAGACTGGTTGATCAGCAGATTGACAATAGTTTTTTCGAGAAATTATGTCGTAAAACTATATTCATTTAGGAAATAGCAGGTTTTGCTGCAGTTTTAAGATTTATTTTCTTTGTATATTTAATTTTCTTTATCATTTTGATTGTTACTTCATTTATATGTAACAGACTGCGGAATCTGGCGTTGTCCGGGGTACGTTTTTTCAATGTTCACACACACTTGCCTCTAAAACTCCTTTTTCCTGCATAGAAAGTTCAAATGCAGTGAAATCTAAGGTTTTTTTTTTTTTTTTTTTTTTTTTTTTTTTTTTTTGTCACTTCTGAATCATATTAGCTAATATTTTTAGGTCATTTGTGACAAAAAATATGATGCAGTGAACTATATGTGTTCAATACTGTCTTTCTAATGCTATAATTTTCGCTTTCTTAATCTCTCAACCAATTTCATAGTTCCTTCTTGAGCTATAGTCAGATGTACGTTGTTAGATATTTGCATTTAGCACGGTGCCCCCGGCGACTAAAAAGGCAACTTTTGCTACTAATTTAAAGATAAGGTTGGCGTAGGCGACTTTTTTGATAAAAATTGTCATTTTCATGCTATTTTCAGGTTTTCGGCTACTTTTGACTTACTCCAGGCGATTAATTTGAAAATCAGTTTTCGTTTTTTGTCAACTCCCTTTTCTTTTCAAAGTTGCGATTGATCGTTCATAAAACAGTCTAATCTGGTTTTTTAATAGTACTATAAAAATGAATGTACTTTATGCTCAGTTACAGGAGCGTAGCCAAGGAGGAGGCTGGGGGGGGTCATAACCCCCCAATGAGAAATTTTTGCCATACAAAATGCATATTCTTCACTACATTATCACACACACGTATACATATATATGAGTTGAATGAAAAATTTCTGGCTACGCCCCTGCTCAGTTATATAACGAAATTTTTTATTTTCTAATTGCAGTTCATTACTTCTAATTGTAGATCATTATTTCTAATTGTTTTAATTGTTATTTCTAACTTCATATTTTCTAATTGTAGTAGTTTCATTTCCTTCTTAGATGAAGTTAAGTGACGTCTGTTTATTTTTTAAGAACACAATTAAGCAAAAATACTACTTTTCTGGCAACTAAAATTAAGAAAATGACCACTAAACGGGCGACCTTTTTTCAAGTCGGTCAGGCTACTAATGATATACTATTTTTGCCTCCTGACATTAGTGGACATCCTGATTTTAGTAACTGTTTAGGTATTTGCTTTTAGTGCTTTGAATGACAGAAATTTATTTTCTATAATTTGTCTTGATATCTTTTTACACTCATATCCATTGAATATATTTTATAAAATCTAACTTTACCTTGTATACAAAAATGGATTTTCTGCATAAATATTTTAATATAGTAAAAAATATGTAATGTAACATTAAAATTTTTATTGAAAAAATTATATTTTTACAAACAGGGAAAGGTGAGATTTTATGACTTCGAAATTTTTGTTTGAGAGATTAAACATAAAAGTGCAAGAAATATCAATAGAAATACAGCAGTGACTAGATTTATTTCAACACATCGTATCTTTTTATAATGAAAAAACATTAAGTAGTCAAGAAGAGTACAAATAGCATCTTCATCTCCAATGATTGATTTTTAAATTGTGAATTTTTAAATCAATTTATCTGATCAAAATTTAAAAGGTAGTCTAAAGAAGAAAATTCTTGTTTGTAAGAAAAGACCTGAAAATATTACGTAACATGATTTGGTATTGAAAGAAAAAACTTTCGTTTCACTGCATTTTAACTCTTTATGCAGGAAAAGGAGTTTTACAGCAAGTGCGCGAACACTTGAGGATTTGGAAAAATGGTCCCTACGGGCAACGTCGGAGTACGCAGCTTGTTACTTACACATGAAGTAACAATCAAAAGATGAATCAACCTTGGCCAGCCCCAATATCAATTGGACCTGCGACATGGAAACATAATGCGCTGACTGTTACGCCATTGGGCTTCATAGTTGATACTGTGACTTTCTAATTTATAAAAAATAAATTACCAGTTGAGGTCGAAAGATTGAGAACTACTTCTTTGTAATTATAGAAAGTCTCTACCATTGCAATAGTCCCCCCCCCTCCCTCACATACACATAACTTTCTTATTAATCTGATTAACCCCTTGAAGCAAAATTATTTCTACATCGAACAACTGGATATCCAGGCTAACGCTGTACTAGAACGTTCTTTAGCTCTGTGGCACGGAATTGGCCATGCAATTGACCGTCATGCTGCTGGTAGTTAAATCGAACGATGGTAACGGCTGCCCTTTTTTAGCGAGGAGGCCATTAAACTAGTATAGATCCTTTTGCGACTAGAAATGAAAGCGCTGGAATTAAGTGGTTTCACGGCGCGACTACTGTATGCTTTTGGAACTCGTTCCGTTGGAATCTTTTCTCAACGCGCCAGAAGCACATGAGGATAATCAAGGGGGATGGGGAACATGAAGCATACACACTGGACGAACTGAAAGGTCGTGTTCCAAAATGTCCATTGTCAGTTAATACTGTAAAAAAAAAAGAGTAATGCATTGTTTGATATTACAATAAGCATCAGATTAGCAGCTTCCTTCATCCGCTGAAGAATTTTTACACTTCACCGTACGGTTTTCATGTGGATAATGACTGTCTGCTATCCTGAATGGTATTTTACAACGCGAGTGTCAATGCATCACGGTCGAAAGCGTGTTTGTATGACACCACTTTAATTGTCTCTAAGCTTGGCTAACCTGGGATGTCATTTGCGTATTTTTCTTGCGAGGGACAGCTCTGCCATATAAGGCGATGAGATTTCTTTTTTATTGGTCGTTACATAGCATATGCAAACATAAAAAACAAAAGTAAGTGAGGATATCTGTGGTTATTTCGAATAAAGATAAATAAAGCGTGACCACAAATTTCGGGGGTACATATCGAAATCAAGTGTAGAAAAAGGAAATTTTTCTTGTATTTAAAAACAAATATTTTAAATTAAAAGATTTTTAATCAAGTTGGAGGTGATATATACTCCCCTCCCCCTTCAATTCTACTCCTATAGTTACCCTTAGTCTAAACTTCGTTTAAAAGAAGTGCAGAATACATTTTTTAAATTTATGTTTAATTTATTTATCTGTATTCTCTTTAAGTTAACATTTGCACTTCAGTGTTTTATTTAATAGCTAATAGCCTAGATTTTTCACATATATATTTTTTAAATATTTAAATACTTGGATGATTTTTTATTAGTTATTATTATTATTATTATTCAAATAACGTGTTAAAATTTTACTCAAATGTAAGAGCGTATTCACTTTTTTTCCCCTTGAAAGGTAAGGGTATTTAAATCTAATTGCGTTTATGGGTAAAATGATGACTAATGACGATCTCATTTGTATGCGTCTTTAATGGCGTATTTAGTACTAATTATTTATTCGAAATCTTTTGTTTCTGTTTCAGAATTCGATGCCCACAAGCTTACTGGATTACTTCCCAGAAGCAAAAGGAGATGGACTGCGAGTTACTTGGGCAAGGGGAACAAATAACAAAGCACGGCTGGCATCAGCCCTGAGAAGTAAAGATAATTATTTATCTTCTTAAAAAATATGTTAAGCATGCATTATAAATTTATACATTTTGATAAAACATAACTGACTTGGCGCATTTATTAGCAAACAAACATGGGCGCAAAGTTGTGCCCGTATTTGTTTTATGGAAATGCTGCACATTTTCAGTAAAGCGCCATATTGTACAACATTAGTAATCTGTTGGAATACTTTTAAAACTTTTGAAGCGCAACCCTTTCCCAATGCTGAAAAAAGGGCAGCCGTTGCCATCGCTCGACTTAACTACCTGCAAGATGGCGGACGATCGAAACGGTCATCGCGTGCACACAGATCTAGAGACCCTTTTTTGACGACAGCTGGCTGGGGACCCGCGGGGCTAAATCGGGGGGGGGGGGGGGGGGACTGCCACCGCCGTTTGCAGTTGTCAAGGGGAATCAGAAACAACAACAACAACATTAATGTTAACCCTTTGAGGCGCAACCCTTTCCCATTGCTGAAAAAAGGAGTCTCTAGATCTGTGGCACGCGATGAACGTTTCAATCGTCCGCCATCTTATTTGTAGTTAAGTCGAGC
The DNA here is from genome assembly GCA_038373885.1 of Cheiracanthium punctorium. NCBI lineage: Eukaryota > Metazoa > Arthropoda > Arachnida > Araneae > Cheiracanthiidae > Cheiracanthium > Cheiracanthium punctorium. Next base: position 227,968 of record JAWZYV010018487.1, read on the forward strand.
GATGGCAACGGCTGCCCTTTTTTCAGCATTGGGCCATCTATCCAGAATGTTCTCGCATTCTTCCATTTTTCAGCAGATGCGAGTGCTGTTAAAAAGAATCGTGACAAATTATTTTTACGGGAAATGACGTGCTAAAAAGTAAAGGATTCTCGTGGAGTCATGTCACCCGCAACTATTTTTATAGAAATCGAATCTATTCTTCGTGACTGGCAACAGTCAAAACGTCAGAGTTTGGTGATCCCAGAGCGGAAACACTGCGCGTTAAAGGGTTAATGTATCGGTATTAAATTAGAAATGTTTCCAGTGTATCTCCAATGTTGGATAAATATTGATTTACACTGGAAACATTCCCAATGAAATGCCATTATTGTAGAATATATATTGTGTGTGTGTGTGGAAATCAATATTTTCAAAATGTCAACACCACCAAAATTTAGGTGAGCTAATATTGTTTTGATAGGGGAATTTTAGCTATAAGAAAAGGAAAGAGGCGATTTTAAATTTCATGTTATAAATTTATCTATCTGAAAGTAAAATTTATTCTCATTATTTACGAATTTCTGTTTGGAAATATAGTGACATATAAATCTACTTAACAATTGTACTTGTTAAACAAGGATAATTTTTTAAAAACAACGCAAGCGACACAAAGTATATGGAGGTCTCAAAAAAACCTCCCGAATTTGATAGTTGCGGGTGACATAGCTCCACGAGAATCCTTTACTTTTTAGTACGTCATTTTCCGTAAAAAATGGTTACGATTATTTTTAACAGCACTGACATCTGCTGAAAAATGCAAGAATGCGAGAACAGCTGGATAGATTGCCCAATGCTGAAAAAAGGGCAGCCGTTGCCATCGCTCGACTTAACTACCAGCAAGATGGCGGACAATCGAAACGTTCATCGCGTACCACAGAGATGACGACAGCTGGCTGTGCGGCACAGCCAGCTGTCGTCAAAAAAAGCGTCTCTAGATCTGTGGCACGCGATGAACGTTTCAATTGTCCGCCATCTTTCTGGTAGTTAAGTCGAGCGATGGCAACGGCTGCCCTTTTTACAGCTTGGGAAAGGGTTGCGCTTCAAAGGGTTAAAGCAGTGGCAGAAGGAGAGAGGGGGAGGGAAGTATTGAATCCCCTTGAGAATAGAAAGCTTTGAGATAAATAAAACTTTGTAAAATAACACACAGAAAAAGAATATATTTTGTGTGTGTTATTTTATAAAGATTTATTTATCTCATCTTTTAACAACATTTTCTTTTTGGAAATTTTTTGAAACAGAAAGCTTTATTTTGAAAGCATATATTTTTATAATGCGCTTTATTAGAACAAACTAACTGAACCCTACAGTGGAAAAATTATGCGTACGGTGCTGCTTATCGGGCGTCAAACTATGTATTTTCTAGTAACCATGCCCCAGGTTCTACGCATTTTCAAAACATAGTCATTACAAACTTGTTTTACTCATTCTCCCTAATTTAAATCAACAAATGTTTTTCTGCAGTAATTTTTGTTTTATTATCCCTTCAAATATGGCAGGATTATTTAGGTCACCACCTTATATTTTTATTAACATTACTACAGTTAATTTTATGTTTAGTGATTCACAGACTATTAACAGTTAGAATATATATTTCAGTGCAACGCACTTTAGTGTTATGATTGCAATATTCTACTTTTTTAATTAACATTTGGTTTGTTTTTCGGACAAATTATTTGTGTTTCAATTACTTTTTAACTTTCGTGCTCTACTTCTTTCTTTCTGTTACTTTTTTTCGCTCCGTTGGCAAAAGGATGTATATATCAGTTGTGATGACGGTGATAGGTTTTCGTGAAACTGGATATTTTCCTTCAATTTGATTGCCTTTTTGGTCCGTCAGTGACTGGCTAAAAACATCTGCGTATCGCTTCATTAAAACGTGGTACGGGGAAAAACTCTCTCTCAAAGGGTTATATTCGGGAAAAAACTATTTAAACTATTAACCGGGAAATTACGTACCACATAGAAGATGGAATAATTTCTTTAGTGTTTTATTAATACTTTCTAATTAAGTTGAAAGATGGATGTTAAAGGAAATCTTGGAGATTATATCAATGGTTAGATCATGTAAGATCTGAAGTGTTTTTTTTTTTTTTTTTTTTTTTTTTTTCCAAATGAATCTTACTGATGCATTAGACAAACCATTTTAGCACAGTGAAAATTGTACAACTGTACACCTCAGTGGGATCAGAAAATAGTTCAATTTAATTCAGAAGTTGAGACTTCCTTTTAACTTCCTTGTACGGGGTAATAAGAAGTATAGTGATGGCAAAAAATTTCGGTATGCAGAGTTTTATGAAAAATCGATTTTGGCTATCTATAAATTTACTTAAGAGTTTTTGCAAGACGCCTACGTATGTATATATGTTTGTATAAATGCATAGCCAATCCATCTCGACCTACCGCAAGTCCATTTTGACTAGTTTTTCCTGACGCATGTACGTAACTCGCATATCTCAAACTATTGGTCGTAGAATGTTGAAATTTTATATTTAGGATTGATGTAACACCTATCTGTGCACCCCCTTTTTGGTTCCATTCTACTGGATTTATTTATAGGGCCACCCAAAAGAATTTCAATACATTAAGATCTGTGGGCATCTTTAATATATTATTATGTCTATAGTCATTTATTGTTTGTACAATGCTCAAAATATTGCCAAATGTCATCGACCGTGGCGAGTTTTTCCAAAATATCGTTTGGCGAGAAAAATAATTACGCATTTGGCATAACTCTAAAACTTTTAACCGTAGAATGTTGAGATTTCGTATTTAGAACTATTGTAACATACAATTGTGCATCTTTCCTCTTAAATGCAATCGACTGGGTAATTTATTTATAGGGTCACACAAGACTTTTAGTACATTAAGGTCTGTTGATACCTTCAATTCATTAAAAGTCTGTGGTCAATTACTATTTCGGCTATGCCTAAAATCTCGCAAATCATCTGAAGCTTGAAGGCTTTTGGCGAATTATCAAATTAAGTGCCAAAAATGAATCTTCCAAACTGAACCCAGTTTGGCAATATCTCAAATGTTTGGCCAAAAATCGCTAAACAGTATTATTGCAGAATTGCATCGCTTTCAAATGAAATAAATTTACAGGAAGTGTACCGACAATATTTATGATTAGTAGATGTACAACTAAGTCATGTTGTGTCCACATCAGATTTTTTGAATGATGTTTATAGTTCTGTAAGAAAGACATATCAATGTATAAGATTATGATACCCTTTCCAACAAAATGAAGCTAGACAGAGAAATAAGGCCCACTCATAAATTATGCTGCACTTCCAACATATTGAAATAAGGAAGAACCGACACATGGATTACAGTATACTTTCCAGAAACTGGAGCAAGAAAGACAAATGGTGCCGACGCATGGGTTATGATGTACTTTCAAATATAGAAAAGCAAGAAAGGCATGAATCATGATTCGCTTTTAATGTATAACGTTTTAGTATAAAAATGTTTCATATATATATCCTAATACATAGTTACGCCGATTCACTGACTTACTGACTGTCACACAATTACGGTACAACCATTTCAAAATAAAACTTTTACCGCCATTACTCCAAAAATGTTAAAAACATAAACTCGGATACATGAGTAAAACCTACATCGTTTCTACGATCGGCTTGAAATTTTACATGATTATGTAAAAGAATAGAGAAATCAATCTGCGCTAGTTTAAAAATCTGTAAATCACCCGTTCCCTAAATTTTAGGCAAGTTTTCATAATTTTCAGCTCCTTTCTATCTACGAGAGCAGAAAAAGTTAAACGACTGAATGACGGAGTTAGGTATCACGAGTGATATTGACGTCATAGTAAAGTCACGGTTATCAGGCATTGAAGGGAAAATTGGGTTTCTCAGTCGTTTGAAATAGTTTTTCAAGATTACAAGCTTTAACTCTTCTTCACAAATAAAACATTCTTCTCTATATCTTCTAATTTGATATAAGTTATCAGAAAAATGAAATCTTTCAAATGCGAAAAATTTCCGCACACACGAATAGCATGCAATTCCACTTTTGGTATATAATAAAAATTGAATATAAAGTTATTTATTTCAAGCGACTAAAGATTTATTGATTGTAGACATAATTACCTCCACAGCGGACTTTACCTCCTGGTACATGTACTATATTTAATGTACATCCTGTATATTGACTATGATGGTGCTTATCGTTTACGTTTCAGGCTCGGCCAGCTTGGTGGAAGGAGACGTGAGCATGTCTTGCAACAGTCGGTACCCCATACCGATTATGTCCCAGTCAGCGTCTGTGCCAAGTGATCTCACCCTGGAGGAGTGGCTGCAGGAAGTTCTCAGGTACAACAACAAGGGAATACAGCTGGACTTTCAGTCCACGGAGGTGGTCGAGCCAGCCTGCAGGGTGCTGGCAAGAGTCGCCGATCATGTGAGTGTGAGCCGTTTTTGCCTTGGTCTGGTCTTCGACAAATGTTACTCATGGGAACTGCAGAACTTGATGCAGTGTTGAACCTGGTTGCTGCTGTTCCCTCAAACTGCGTTTTATCAAATGAATCCGTTTATGCACGCTTAAACCCAAAGAGCGAAAAAAACGATACATTGGGGAGCAATCCGTTTCCATGGAAACCTACCGGTATTTCCGCAAAAGTGCTCTTTAAGTGGTCTTTTTTTCTGAGAATTCCCTCCTCGCTTCTTCTTTTTTATTGGAATTCCCCTCCTGGGTTCCTCTTTTTTCGGAGAATTCCCCTATTCGCTTATTGTTATATTTCGCTCCGCTCTTGTGATCGAAAAACGCTCCTAAAGGAGAAGACCACTTTTGAAAACTTGGCCAAAAATCTCTCCGTCTGATCGAATTTCGCTCGTTTGGTTTAAGCGTGTGCATAACTTGATGTTCGGTTAGCGGGTTGTCAACAGATTTTTTGATGCTAACATCCGTGGATCGTCATATCACTGATTGTAGACATATCTGAGAAAAGTATGACAGAGGATCTGTATTCAAACTGTAAACGTTCAGCGGTATTCACGTAATTCATCATACAATGCTCTCAGTATGTAACAATCTGCGCTATAAGGTGAATTAATATCATCGGTGTGTTCATATATTTTTCGGACGCATGTTAGATTTCGTATTACAAAAATTGGCTAAACGCTCTATGCAGGGGGAAAAATATTGCAAAACATATCTTAATCATTCAACAGTGAATGGTAGTATGAAATATTTAAAATAACAGTCTAAAACGCTTGAAAAGTATATATCACTTTTAGTATATATCACTTTTTCTAATTTTATTAATTAAATAAGCCTTATACGTAGGTTTTTTAATTAAAAAATATAAATGCTGACGATTGCCTTCTTAACAGTAATGCAAAAATACTGTATTGCATCATGTAAAAATATTTTAACCAAAATACCCTACATTCATTTTCTTTTTTTTTTTTTTCCTTTTCTATAATGGCAGGTCTGCTGCCTACTGTATTCTTGACCGCTGCGAGGGCCGCGGATATTGGTCATTTCATTATGGGGGCGCTTATTGGGTAGACCAACGTTGCCTTCTATGAATCGTCTCCTAATTTTTAACCAATTTCAGATGAGAGACCTAGCATCTGGATTGGCACTCCCAGAGTTATCTTTTGAAGATGGAGGACCCCGAAATCACGACAGATTTTATGTACACCAGCTCCTTTTAGCGTATAAAATTTTACAGCAGTCCAGCACGGTGTCACAGCCGCGAGAGGTTTTCACCCGCCCAAGCCGGTACTGTTTCACTTTCCGTGTTCTTATGGGAACGGAGCTTAGCGAATAGGCCACTGTAGGACACCCTATATTCGTAATGGTATAAGTATTGGTTGTATTTTCAGAAAAATCGGAACAGAAAATACTTTAATTATAAGCTGTTATTTTTTGCCGTATTGGATTTGAATGCGCGCATTTGGGAGTATCATGCCTTAAAAAAAAAAAAAAAAAAAAAAAAAAAAAAAAACTTTCTTTTAAACAACTTAAAGAAAGTTAAAACATTGCCCTACACCAAGTTCAAGCACTTTCCGTACGTAAAGGATACGGAAACGTTGTATCAAACCCAAGCTATTTTTGCTTCTATTGCTGTAAACGGTGAAGACTCCCTTCTGCGTGCAGCTTTGCGGCTGCTTTTGGTCTTTTGCTTTCAATCAAAAGACCCCCACTATACATAAATATGCACACCGATCTTACTACTTCATGTTATTATATTGTATTTAATATAAAACATTCTCTTTTTCATCCTTTTCTGGAAAAATCTAGCTACGTGGCCCGATTATACTGAACGCCGACATACAGCTTGGGCCCCACAGTTCCTCCGCCATCCCTGTAGATTCCTGGACCTTCTTAACTCTATGTCGGACTAGGTTTCCCCGGTCAATCATATCCATAGGATGGACGACTGATGTACTACCTGCATCATATATGAAAATTGGGTAAGTACGCACACGATTCTTTTCTGCAGAACCTGGCGCAGATTTATACAGAATGTCTTGATTGCATCAGTGCTACTAATTTACTGTTTTTCAGCTTAAAAAGAAAGCTTTAGAGGTGTATTAACGTTTTTCCTTCTAAAGAAATATTTTAATTTTCTAAATGTAATTATTGAAACAACTAACTTCTTTAACTAATTATAGTTAAACTTTTTTAGCAAAATATAAAAGACTGTGTGTCTGGGGGAAAAATTTCAATGCCAAATGCCTAGTTTCTAAATGGACAGTTTAATGGTTTTTCACTGTGGGTGTTTCTTAAAAACGCGACAATATTATTACTCTTAAAATCTTTTGAATCGAATCACAAGACGATCTTTTACAATAAATTTATTGCCTGAACACGCAAGGAGAGTTGATCGAATTAATTACAACGTAATGCACCACAAGACAGCGAGACACTGCAAGCTAAACGACACAAAACAGTAAATAATGAATTGCTTTTTAAAATTCTGTGTTAACAGCAGGTATGGGCGCCACAGTGGGAAAAACGGTCAGTCTAGGTGGATATTTAGGAAAAATTTCATGTCAACAGATTGAATTATGGACTTCATACTGTCAACCAGGATAGTTGACTAGATAGACATCTGCATTTAGAATGGGATTTGATGTATTAGTATGTGTGGTAAAATATCTCACTCTTCCCAACTCAATAGCGAGTTTCAATTTTGTCCAAAGCTCAGACCGTTTGAAATAGTGTTCTGCTGGCTATGTAAATGACAATATCCATCTTCTTTCTGAATGCTCTTAATAGAAACATATGTAACATATTTAGTCAGTTAAAAGATTTTCAAACGTATTAAATTTTGGAGTACATTAACGACAAGTTGCGCGCAAAATCATCATAAATCCTAAGTTTTAAAAAGGTGCTACTTTTTTTCTCCGTGTTCCTCCGTCTTCCAAGTGATATGATTTTGAAAAGTAGCATCTGCTGAATGCATAAAAGTTGGATTTGCAATCGTCCAGAGCCGTACGGCTAAGATATTGCATTTTTTTCAGGGAGACTGTCTTGCGTACTCCCTGAACATTTAGTTCTGTCGCTCTTGACAAAAGTTTGGAAAGCAGTCTAGGGAATGTCTGAGAGCAAGATTAGCTGAAACGAGGCTATATTACTATATGTGTTAGCGTAGCCTCTTCACTGAAAATTATAAATAAATTTATTACAGTATTATTAATAGTATATTGTAATATTGTACTTATAATATAGAAAAAATATTACTATAATAACATTTAATTTTGCGAATGCAAGAGGTTTTATGAAGTAAGAGTTAACTGTATGTTCTACGAACTAGAGCAGACGATAATTTGGTGTTTTATACTGCGTAGAGTTGTGAAAAGGATTTATGAATTTAAATCTGATTTGTGTTTAGTTTTCATTCGTGCTTATAGTGTAAGAATGTCTCACTTAGTGTAAGAATGTCATATTGTAATGCGCTTAGTGTACGAATGTCGCGCTTAGTGTAAGAATATCAAAAGTACACTTTTTGATGTGGGGGTGAAGCACTCTGATAAAGAAAAAAATTGTGAAGTAAAAAGATATGTTACCCAGCAGTTAGTTTTGGATGCCATAACTGATGCGGTCACAAACGAATCGGTAATGAAAAAAGTCGACAGTTTTCTTATACATTTGCGTTCTGAATGGAATCAAAGTGAATATAGCCGTCATAATTTTTTGAAAAAAAAAAAAATTCCGAGTGGCTGAAACGTAATGTAATAGAAATCGATACGTTCTCTTGTAATCCTAGCTGTAGTAAAGCTTGTGCCAGCAAACCATTTGGAGATCTAGGGGGAAAAACAAAAAAAGCGACGCATTCAACATCTTTTGGATAATTATTCTCATGAAGAACTTTCATATGCTGCATCTCAGCTTGTATGCTTCTGTACAGCGAGATGGTTCAGCTTTAGTAAAAGGAATTGCCGAGAAATCCCTAGGTATTCCTACTACTGTAAAAAAAAACCCAACAAGACTTCAGCTTATTCGCCGCCGAGACGTTATTTTCCCGAAGAAGCCCTTGCTCTTTTTATTCAAGTACGTTTTATCAAATTTTCATACAGGCTTATGCAAACTGGAGCCAAAAATCGCTCGGCTCCCATATATATCCCTTACCCCACAGAGTTTTGGAAGCAAAAAAGCAATGCTTTACAACTGCTGAATCTATAAGCATCACAGAAACATCAGCTCAAGTCATTTTGCAAGGTCTTTTGAACCATATCAGTCAACGGTTAGCTTTGTATTTAGAAGATGTTCTGAAGAGCAATGATGTTTCTTCCGATTTAACCTTGTATTGTGAATGGAGTTGCGATGGTAGTTCCGGGCATTCAAATTATAAACAGAGGTATATACAACGGGCATTCAAAAAGTAAGTTACACTTGTTCCTTCACGGATGGCAACATTGCGGAACAAGACCGAAGCTTAATCAGTGGATTGTTCAGTTCCACGGCTTCCAACGGTAGCAATTTCATTCGAATAGTGACAATCGTTGGTGCGTACTACGAGAAGAAAATGCCACATAAACTGAAAGCGAACACCAAGGGGTGCCAGTTCGGGACTGTACGGTGGATGCTGCCAGACCCATCCAAAGCTGCGAGCCGAATCCTGTGTTATGCGTGCATTGTCATGCAAGAGGAAAATGCCTTTGCTTGAAGCGTTTTGCCCACAAAAACGTAGTGTGCCGCGTACTTCAAAGTTGGAGTAAGCTTCCAGTTTAAAGCGGCATTTCCTTCTCGTAGTAGGCAATCCAGCTCGGTCAAAAGGTACCCCGTTTGACCGGCCTTCAATTGCCGGGTGTTGTGTGCGCGGAGGCGATCTTCGTGCCGCCACACTACTCACCCCCTAGAGAGTCAGCCGGAGACTACGCACGATGTTACAAGCGTTATGGAACGCTGCCACTCGTTGTGGTCTTTGGTGAGGTCGCTGCCGCTCGTTGCTGACTTTGAAAGAGCCGAGCGAGCGATGGAAGAGGTCGGTGCTGGAGCCATCTGTCGCTGTAGGCGAGAAAGAGAATGCGTGTTCGTAGTCCGGGTCATCAATGTAGGGAGACCCAAGACCTATGGGTGATAGAATGAGCCGCAATCCAGCTCGGCCAAAAGGTACCCCGTTTGACCGGCATTCAATTGCCGGGTGTTGTGTGCGCGGAAGCGATCTTCGGGCCGCCACAAGGTCAACTAATGATCGGAACACAGCAGCTCGTTTTTTTTCATGAACACACTCTTATTACAACCGTATCTGGACTAAACGAAGAACTTCTGAAAAGGTTCTACTTTATTCTTCTGGCTATTTCTAGCCGATTCTTCATTAATTCAGAGCATTTCTCAGAGTACACGAGACTGCAGAACTATGTATCCCTGTATAACTGGTACCCAAAGCCAGCAAGTGTACATAAGCTGCTGATGCACGCACATGAAATCATCGATTCGTGTTTGATAGCGATTGGTTTGACGTCCTAAGAAGATCTGGCAGCGAAAAATAAGGATCAGAGACGCTTTACGCGAGAAAACGAGAAAAATCCGAGAAAGTAAAATGGAAGATATGTTCCACACCCTTCTTTATTCATCAGATCCATGCATTTCAACTTTGGCTATTGACTATGGTGCAGCTTTGTTGCATTCTCTTAGAATTATTGTTTAACAGATGAATTGTTAGCTCTACTGTCAACGTTAGCGCTACGAATTTCTAGATATAGGTACAGACTTCCAGCAATTTTGTTCCTTAATTTCTTTTTTTTTTCCCCTTTCGATTTTGAGTTTAAAGATATATGAGCAATCTTCGTTTAGATTATTTACATAGTATTCCGTGTTTATATCGTAGTTATCTATGTTGTTTATTTTGAACATATGCTAATTTTGTAAATAAACAATCTATTATTTGTTTTTCAATATTTGCCATTTTTTTTTATAACATTAAGGATTATAGATAAAGCTTTGAAAGTAGTTTCATTAGATTCAGCGCGTCAAAAACCCATAAACCATATCAAAGACGCGATTTTGCGGTGAGTATACAACGCAGACACAAAGTGCTCAAGTGGTCATTGCGACCGGTCGCAACAGCAACTGCGCCATATCCGATCACTACCGCAGCTTATCCAACTACCGTTAAGGATCTCAAAAAGATACTTGCAAAATTCAAAGTGATTTTGACTATTCCCTTACAAGTTATAAGCGATGTCCACCTAGATTTGCCGTTTTTCCCGCTGTTCGCCCCTGGAATTTTTTATAAGGGTGGGTCACAGAAATACGCATGCGCAGATAAACGTTTTATAGTATTTGCCCCAGACAGCACAGCAAACTTGCAGCAAGCTTGATTTATCAAGTCAATAAACTTGAATTAAGCTTGAAAATTTGTAAGCTTAATGCAAGCTTGAATCAAGTCTTCTAGTTTACACTTGCCTAGCTTGCATTAAGCTTGACGTAGCAAGCTTAATTTCCAGCTTAAAAATTTTTCCTAAATACACGGGGCGCCCGTCGGCGAACTCGCCCCGTACATATTTTATTTTTCCACGCATTTTCCCCTCAACGCTAATTTCAAGTTATTTTATTCTGTTACCATCAAGCGTCCGCGGCTGGGATCGAACTCGGTATCTAAGAGCTGGGAAGCCAGCGTCCTAACCACTCGGGCAACCTGAGTTGCACTGATATGACTAAAGTTTGAAGTGACTGTTATGGTTATCATGGCGTTTTCCTTCGAGATCAGTGGCCGATGTGTTGATCTGTTTCTTTTATTTTTCATGGGATGAATCAAAATTAAAAGAATGTTATGTGTGATTTAGAGACTCTACTAATAGGGAAATAAGCATAATATAAACTTAAAAGCAGCACACGTTTCAAAACTTTCAAAATCGCGACACTCATGTTGGGCAATACTGGCCAAAATCGAGACAAACGACTGATTTTGAAATTTATTTTGAAGAATTTCAATATTTGGAAATATAGAATCTTTTTTTTTAAATTCTATGGTCAAGTACATTTATGACTGATGATTAATTATTTGTTATGTGGATGTGGCTTTCCAAATCAAGCAGTAATCAAGTTGTATTCAAGCTTGACAGTTCAAATGACTTCTCCAAGCTTGCTGCAAGCTTAAAATGAATTGAACTGTCAAGCTTGTATTAATACGTCAAATTCAAAGAAATGTCAAGCTTGATTTAAGCTTATGTGCTGTCTGGGGTGTACAGGACCTGATTACCGAAAAGGCTCGGAAAGCTTCAGCTTCCCCTGAAAATTTGAAGGGAGCCCCAAAAATGACTGAAAAACGGCGACAACAATTCAAAATTTTGTTTTTAACTGATCTTTAAGTTATTGTAAAGATTTTTAATAAAGAGAAGTGGAAAGCTATTTTTAAGGTTTTACAGAAGTCTTGATACTTCATGTCACAACATATCTAACTTGTTTCAGTTCGCGATGTCTTTGGGGATATCTGCTCCAGTTGACAGAGTTTTTCTATTATGGGGGAACATTTGGTCGACACAAAGGGGTAGACTTTCAATATGTTTTGTATCTTCTAAGATAGTCTTAAAGATCTTCCAAATATAAAAATTAATTCTTAACTGTCATGGGATTTTTATGTCATCAAAACAAAGAATTCCCGAAAAAAGAAATGTCTAATAAAAAATACGACTCAATACAGTTTAATGTTCCAGTAAGGTAATGTTTTTAGTTTACTTTTTAAAGTAATTTCAAAATGCTGTAAAATATTACAGTGAACTATACTATTGTGAAAATTAATGAATAAAACATTTTTGTCAAAGGAAATCATTACAACTAATTAAATCAATGAAATTTCATTTTAACGAATAAAATATTTTTATCAAAGAAAATCATTAAAACTTTACTTTTCAAAAACAAAAAGGGGAGAGGGACCCGAAACGAGACTGAGCTTCCCCTCACTTCAGATGTTAATCGGCCCTGTTTGTGTAGGTTTTTTATTTTGCGATGTATTTAAGTAAAATTACTGGGGTTTGCTTAGCATTAAAAAAATAAGACTTTCAGCTTTTGTATATCTATTTATAATTTTGTGTGATTTTCTCGCATAAGGGTGGGCAAATGTCTTGCCATTAACATTTGCACACCCTTGTCCATAGCTGACGGCACCTATAGCGGCAGGTGAAATTTTTTAATCCCCCCTCCCTTTTAAAAATTATTTTTACATTTTTATTATGAACCTTTTATAAATGTTTCAGTCTAAAATTTTTGCCTTTCTTACAAAAATTCTGGTTTCAAAGCAAGGACCTGTGCAATAAAAGAACACCAACACAGGTTTATAGTGGAGCTTCTTTCATATTTCTATTAAACTGGGGTTGTAACCCTCGGCTGTCCGCTCATTTCTGTGAGCGACCCTCCTCTTATAAGTTTGTGCATCTCTATTCTAAATTATCTCAACGCTTTATGACCCGACAGGCCTTTAAAGTCCCATCAATAAAATCGCTCAATCGCAAATAAATCCTCCATAAGAGCCCAATAGGATGTTATGACTGTTTCTGTAATTTAATAATTGATTTATCAAAAAAGAAAAGAGAAGTGTGATAATTTTATAAATCGAATATGATGCGTTTGCATTTTGAAAAAAAGATTTCAAACTTTATTTCGTAAAATAAATTTAGGATATAAAGGGTTAAATAGAAGAAAATGCAATATTTAACTCTAAAATTTTACGAGCGTCATTCAATAGTTTAAAGTAATAAAAAAAACATACACGAAAACTGCCGTTCAATTGCCGTTATCACTCCAGCTCAGGGCTTAATCTCTAGCAGAAAAAGTGCTGGAGGAGTCCAAATATTCTCTAGAGCTATTATGTTCATACTCAGCTCAGAGGCTACTGTAAACCCCAGCAACCCTGCAATACAGCAGCCGGAACATGGGGGTCGGCAGAATTCCTGGAAATTTTCCAGGAAGGGGCAAAGATTACTTCAACATATGGTTACCATGTTGGAAAAAACAAAAAAAGCAGGAATAAAGCAGAATACGATAACCTAGGAGGGCCAAGTGACCCCCTTTGGTCTTTGCTGCCGACGCCCATGAGTCGGAAGTGCATTCTATTAAAATAATGATAATTCAAAGATTTTTCCATGTAATAGTATAGGGCATATTTCCATTATTTCACAGAACGATGAAATGACATGAAACCGTCTGAAATTAACATGAAGAAATCTAAACAATGCATTGTAGAAGACCCAAAATTTGTTGGAATATAGGACTCCCAGATCGGTTTCGATGCGAAACGAGTCCTGTGTAAGTGCGAGTCCTGTGTAAGTCCTGTGTAAGTGCAAACAGTAGTTCATGCCAAAATAGTGCACATGCGGTGTACATGCACGTTAAATCCGTGGTTACGAAAGTCCTCTCGGCGGTCGTTAGCAGTTTCTTTGGGATGTCAATATTCAGATCAGTCGTTCACCTTCTGATGAGGATCCAAACTATGATGGGAAACTCCGGGAAGGACGAATGTTGCTCTAAACGACGCATTCAGTGACTTGAGCTGCCTTCTCCTGGCAAACAAGAAACAGTTATTTGTAATAGTACTATGATTTATAAGTTTCCATTATTTATAAATCTATCTTCCGTTATTTATAAGTTCATCCGTTATCTATAAATCCCTTAATTACAGGCTTCAGTAGTCGTCACATTTAAATTCACTTGGTACAGTGGCGGGGCGGATTCAAAGGCATGTGGGGTGGAGGTGATGGACCAATCGCCTCTTCCTTGGGCACATTTTAACTGAAATATCGAGTTTTTGGGGAGTTGAACCCAGGTTTAACCTGCATGTTCTTATCACAGAAGGAACACAGCGGACGAGACGTCTCTTTTTTGTTACTTCTCAGTATGGTTTTTGAATGCTTCGCCAGAAACCAACGATTGCCCAAGCTCCCCAGTGGAGCATTCTGAGGCATATCCTGGGAAGCAACTCTGGTCAAAAAGGGAGACTTTCACCGCTGCGTCTTTTCAATTATATAATGAGAACGAAGGGGTTAAACATGAGTTCAAGATTAAATGTGAACATAAAAAAAACAATTACCCGGCTCTGACAAAATGTTCTGCCTTGCGTATCACTCCCCCCGTCTCCCTCCTTAGAAACTTTTCTGAATACACCATATTGGCCCGATGAGCGTCTTTGATCGTGCTATTATAAGTGACTGGACCCTGTTCTTTCGTAGGTACAGCAGAGAGTACATAGATCGCATGGTGGCTTTAGTGAAGGAGTACACACTGATGCAGCCAGTGATGTTCCCCGTTCACGCTTCGCTCCTCAAGTACTCCATCCCAGAGATGCAGAGGCTACTCTTCCAAGTTCCTAACAGCTCGCTCTGCGTATGGTCGACCAGGGCAAACCCTATAGAGTCGATAGATGAGCTGCTAGCCATAAGGAAGTCCTTCAACATCGGCCAGGTCTTCTACAAGCTGCCCGATGAGCAACTCGAGTGCTTCTTCTCAAACACCTAGTGGACGCAATGGCTTCTTCACTTTTAATGAGAAAAGAAAATACCCCCACCCCCTTTTTTTTTCTCTTTCTTTTTCATATAAGCTTACCTTGTCATCATTTCGATGGGCTCCGCAGGCCAATTTATTTGTTTTAGTAATTCGAATCCGTTCGATCTGCGTTTGTGGTTCTTTTTGATTTGACTGCGCCAATGAGATGCACCCGCGGCTTTGGCTGGCAGGTAGTAATTTAGGTGTGGGCTCGCTAAACAACCAGTAAACCAAAATAAAAATGCCAGTTAGTTGTCCGAAGAAATAGAAATGGTATTTTCAGTCATAGGTGCAGGATAATAAGTGAAAATCCGGGAGTGAATGGGACGCAGGAGCTGTCCCTCGAAAATGCCTTTACTGTTGATGAATTTTCTACAAATCTTATGCGCCTTAAACAGTTGTTAATAACATCGTTTGAACATAAGTGAATTATATATATACTCGGAATGTCGTACAATGCAGTCATGAGTCCCCTCTTTGGAAAATAATAAGATCTTTTCAAGTTGTGGTAGGGCTATTGTAACATTTGGCGTCCTCGGAATCTAATAAAATATCTTTCCCAGTTCTCAATTGAAGCATATAGGAAACTGATAATAGTTAAACGTTACTGGTGAACCATGCTGGTGTGGTGTCAGAGCCAAATAAAAATAAGTAACTTAGTATAAAACACAAGTGGTGAATGATAAAAATATTATGCACCCCAAGTAGCATGATGATATCGCCAATATGAGATGCCTGCATTGGCCGATGTCGGTCAAGTCAGGGCCGGTCAGTATCGATCCAGTTCGAATCGAAACTTCCTATAAAAAAAACATCCAAAAATACTAGAGTAAAGGAAATAAATAAACAATAAATTTTCTTATTATTCACATAACCTTTTTTAAATGTTAATACGCGTCTATAGGTTAAAACGCGTCTATATAAAAAGGTATAGATCATAGACGCGTTTGAGGAGTGACAATACGGGTTATCCCTCATGGAATTTAAAAGTATGTTTTTTAACTTTCGCTCTGAAAAAAAATCAACTATCAACTCAAAACAATAAATATAAAAACTTCAAATGTTGTAAACAAAGTAATATTGGGCAAAATAAAAATTAAAACGATCGATCAGCGAAATGCACGCACCTGTTTATATGTCGTGATAGCCCCGGTATACTTGCCCAATGTCGATACGATTCTCAATATCATACTAGCAATATTGGAACAAATCGACCGATATGAGCCGATGTATGCCGCAGTTGGCCAATACTGCTATGTTACTTGGGACATTTCCAGAGTTACTAAAGTCCTTTATTTGTCCAGTCGCCAACTATGGGTTGGTGACCATTTTGCTGTTGACGAGAGGAAGAAGTCTTTTATACTTTTCGAAACGCAACGTACAGATTCTACAGGCGTCTTATACATAAGTTGTCACATAATACTATTTTGTTACCTAAGGAATTGATCCGTCAGTCCGTCTCAAATCAGAATGAACCGCAAATAGTCCCATTTCATTTGATTTCACATATGTCACAGGTTGTCTGACCCACATTTTCAAGGCAACAAAGACACGTGTCTCATTGTGATAAATTACGTCAGTTTGGGCCATTCTAAAGTGTTGTATCTCTTATGTTGAACTTTTTTACAAACAAGTTTGGCCCTCGATCTCCAGACAGTTTTGTTATAGGATCTTTCTGATCGCCACAATGGTCCTTAACAGCACTGTGCATTAGTTGAATTGCCATAAATTTGATAGCTAAAGGCATTACCTATTCAAGAATTTGTTTTGTTAAAGTCAGATATTATTTTGAATGAAGGATTTTCGAAAGGTGCTTTATATACTGTTTCAATTAACGATTGTTTTATTTGAATAATTTTTTCTTTAAATGAGTAATCGCCAGTTAAATTTTTATCATGGAATTTTAGTATGTGTGTCTTAATTATTATTTTGTTTCAGTTGTAAATAAGGTTAGACATTCAGAATTGTTCATTTTTTTTTCGATGTCAGAATTTGTCTTTCAGAGTCATTGTCTGATAAAAAATTAGCAATATGTTTTGCTAAGTTATATTTACGTGTTACATTTAAGTGCTCTATATTGAAAAAAAAAAATGAAATATTATGTTTAATTTACTGGTTGTTGATTGCCATGATATTTAGTTGTGTTAAAAATATTTTAAACCTATTTAAAAGGGAGAGAAGTTTATTTATTTATTTTTCTTTATTTACTTTTTGAAATTGAAACTGCAATGAATGAATTTCTAAAGGAAATTGACATAAAAGTATCTAAAGGAAATTTCATATAAACTTATCATTTGAAAATACTATTTCGCTGTGTGCGGTCTCCAAAAATTAAAACTTAGTACACTTTCCACTTATTCCTTTCTGTTTAATTACAATGTAATTAATAAATGTATGTAGATGATTTATTTATTTATTTGCTACATCAAAATTTTTATGTAATTAGTGCATTTTTTAAAGGAATTTATAAATAAAACTTTCCCATTGACTTTACTACTAAAGAGCCAAAGCAATTGTAGGGGTCGTTCTTCAGAAAAAAACATTTTTGTTAGGGACTTTTAATATTGAAGTTTGAATAAAATATGATAAAAATTAAAAATGTAGGGAGTAAAATGTAGCATTAACTAATGCAAGACAGAATTGGAGACAATCAATGATTTGCAGCTTTCACCTTAACAAGTTGCATTTGATAATTCAATTAAATTCTTTTGTCTATGTACTTTAGAAATTAAACTTTGCTGTAAAGTTATAATATATTGGCCATGTTAGTATTTTTTTTTTAATTTAAGGATCACTCTACTGTATACTAGATAATATCACCTTTTTATCATTTTATATAAATTATGCCAACAATATATATGAAAATATATTTTATTTATGCAATTTTTGTGTGTACCCACCAATTTCATTTTAAATAAATTTTAACTCCCCTTTTTCTGTGATTTTTGCATCTCTAAGAAAGTTTGCTTGAAAATGCTATGTTAAGAGCCATTGTTAATTTATATGTCCTATTTAAAGAACACTATTTCCTATCACAGTGTCATATATATAGGAATACTGAATTTTTGTATGTTGGTGTTAAATTATGTTTCTATTTTATCTCTGTATTCTCGAAAGTGCAGTGGAGTCTCAATATATAAAAGTCTAATCAGTTCCTCTAAAGCATTAATTTTAAATTAGAAATACAGTACCACACTTAAAAAAAAATCTTAATATAAAAAATATGAAATAATCTAACATGTGTAAATGAAACTTATATATGTTAGATTCTACTTTAAAGGAAAATAAATCAAGACTTATTTTATAAAAGTGTTAGAATTCAAAACAAAATTTCTATTATGTACAGACTCTACTGCAAATTTAAATTGCATAGCTTAGCACAATGATGATTCTTGCTGCAAAGTTGATTTAAAATTAAAAAATACATTTCAATTTAGGACTAATAATCTGACTCTCACGCATGATGTTATTCTGTAAGTAGAATATATATCAGTACGATTTTGATGAAAGGTTAAGTTTTTAAAAAATGTATGAACAGAAAAGGCTGTATGTATGTAAACGATATACTATGTTAGTATTTGTTTAGAAACATAGTGTAGATAAAGTGTATAGTTACATTTTAAAAGTTACACTGTTTTTCTGTTTCATTAGTCATAGAAAATGTGAATATTACAGTTTGAGTGAGTTTCAGATGACAGGAATATTTTAGTTCTCATCACACATATATTGTTATAAAAATATTTTTTTCTGTTCTTTTCTTTCAAAATATAATACAAACAGCAGAATTCATTTAAAAATAAAAACACATTACTTGAAATTTTCAAATTATTTTTAATTTTTGGCTAATTGGGAATTTTGTTATAATTTAAATTTATTATTTTGGTCATTTGTAAAATTTTTATTTTTATTTAAACAAGTTATCAGTCCAAAATTTCATCCTATAAAGTCCTTAGAAAACTGAAGTTCATATAACAATTGTTTTATGATAAATATTACCATTTATTTAAAAATTGCAGAAAATAAACAAAAATAAAGAATTAATAATGTTAAAAATACGTAAATAATATCTTATAAATAATGCAGCATAGTAGATATTTAAGCCAAAGTATGTGTGTGTTTAACAGTATATAAATTACAAAAATAACATTTATTTCTTTTCACAAGGATTAAATTTTTATATTTATGCCTGTCATCTAGATGTTTTTAGCCCTTCAAATGTATTATAGATAAATTTCTAGTTACAGTGGTGGATGAAAAGGGGAGGGGATGGGGAGATCATCCCCACTGTGTGCACAAAAATATGAGGAGCTTTTCAGTTTAATGCACTATTGAACCTATGTGTAACCTGGTTGCTATCATCATTAAAAGGATGCAGTGAATAAGACTCTCTTTCATAGATCTATGTGGCCATTCTTTGAGAGCTGAGCCCCAGCAGAACATTCATCTACACTATTAAGCAATGCTTATCACATATGAGAAATCTTTTCCATTGAGTTCTAAATGATGAAAGTGTACAGGTTAAATATGGGTTCTGAAAATTAAAAATTAACAGGAAAAATAAAGGGAGAATAATCCATATCTGATGAAACTGTTTGTTGTACTTATTGCCTCTCCCTTGAAAATTTTCAGGATCCACCACTGCCTAGTGTTATACATACATATGAATATATATATATATTTCGTATTATTCTTTTTTGTTATTTTAAGTTGCAAGTTGTGATTAGCTTATTGATTATTCAACTGTGTGTGATTTTATGTGCCTTTAAGAAGCCTTGTCGATTGAGCATGGATGTAATTGTTCCAAGCTTGTGTTACTTGTACTTTTATCAAGCAATGAATATCATGTGTTGTGTAAATAGGAAAGTGTTTCATTGTTATGTGTATGAGATCAGCTAAGATGTTGATTGATGATTCTTTGCTAAATATTTCTATTGGGTTAAAGATAACATATAATTGAAATTCGGTTATGAATATACAATGGACAGATACAAAAAAATCAAACACAAAATTCATTTTTTCTTGAAAAGTTAATTTTATCTGGATTTAAACTTTCAGAAATCATTAAATAAGGTGTGTTTTCAGTCTATCTGTAGAAAGGTTTTCGTACACTTTCTTGTTTGTATGATAAATAGAAGTTTTTAAATAAATTTGTGTATGTATTATACATACAATTTTATATAATTTCATTTATATATATATATAAATGCATATTACAATAAGTCTTTTATACACACATGTGTACGAAAACCTTTCTATTATTCCAAAACTGATAAACAGTTCTCAGTCTATGACCTCTCACATTGTGTAGAAAATATTTTTCTAAATATTATATGCGATTAAATACAATCATATACGGAACAATTTGCAAGCAAATTCAGAATATTCATAATCTCAGAAGTTTTTTAAAATTCTTTCAGAATATATATTAGCTTCTCTTCATAGATTTTTTTCTCAATTATAAAGTTTAATTTCTCAAAAAGTATACGATCAAAATTGGTAGTTCCAGTTTAGTTTTCAGCTTAAAACTTAATGTTTAAGGGCATGATTTTTAAAACTAGTCTCAAATTTCTAAAAGTTTATTAATAAGGCAAATATTAATAAACTTTTATATTATTTAATGAATATTATTTAAAAATAAACCCCCGGTTGAATATTTAGTAACAAAAATCTGTTATCTAAAATGTACATATACGTGTAAAAGTAAATTTTAGTTATAAATTATTTCTCAAGAACATGGAAAACTGAAGTATTTTCTATTAACCAATATACATGTATACTTTTCAACACTTATTAGGTACGAATTGTGGTTGTTTTTGGAGTATATATTTTGAATTTTAAAATAGGCTAGAGAAAGTGCCTTAAGAGTATTTTACATTTTGAGTATACATGATTAAGCCTTTATCTACCACATTTTGAATTGGCAAGAATATGAACTTGAAACTGTTTTTCTAGTTCTAGTTCTAGTTAGGCAATGAATAATTGATATTGATTAGTACAATATAAAAATAAATAAATAAACACTAGCTAAACGTCTCATTCACATGAAATTCCATTAATATACTCATTTTTTTTTTCTCTGGATCAACATGATTAAAAAGTGAGTAGAAAGCTGTCCATTTAAAATAGCCTTAACTTAATAGAACACTATTTAGTAGTGATTTTTAAAGAAATGACAACAATTAATCAAACTTTTAAAAAAAAATCTTTTTTAGGTATACTTTTAAGTAGTACTGTCAGTAGATAAAGGATTAATCAAAAATGAAAACAGAGATATGTAGCTTATATTTTAAGACTCTCAAGAAAATTGTTTTTAATTAATTGATTAATTTTTGTTTTAACAGGGATAATAATGCATACTTAATTAAATCTGATCAATGAAATAAGAATTTATATTGAAAATATAATTATTCAAATGCAGTAACTTAACAAAAAGTTACAATTGACATTTGTAAAATTTAAACTCAAAAAATTATCCGTCCATAGCAGCCTTAACTGCTTAAGTTTTCAATAAATTTATGAAGATTTTATATATTATTGCGCTAGCTGTTATTAGATATTTTAACCAAAGTTTTTCTCTCTGAACAATTTCTGAAGAAGTTATTTTATTTGTTAAGTTGTACAAAAAATTGTGCTATATAATTTTGTTATTTGTTCTTATACACAGCAATTATTAATTTTTGTTCTGTAATAAGCATTAGTATTTTTATAGTTGCTATTAAATTAAATTAAAGTAGTATGTTATACATACTAGTTTATGACTATAAAACTAGTATGTTACTTTGTAAATACTATTGCACTGTAAAATTTTAACTTGATTCTCTTATTTGTATACATATAGAAAAACATCAGTCAACATCTTAATACTTTAAACTGCAACTAATACCATATTATTTTACCAAGAGGTTGCTTTTTGAATTAAAATATGCAATTGATACTATTTGATAAATAAAAATTAATTTAATCAATTTTGCGTTACAATTGTTTTCTATAAATTATTAATACATATATATGTATGTAGAAATATGTGGTGTTTGTTGCAGTAAAGTCATGTGTTTCAAGAGTCTAATGATATTTATTTTTCTATTTGTTATTCAAATCGTAAATTTTCATCTGCAAATATCGGTCTCTAAACAAATGCACACTTGTTTAAACAGCTTCATAGAACAACAGATTTGTTATAATATAAATGAATGCAATTTTTTTTTTGTCAAAATTGTAAGATTTATTTTTAAAAATTCCAGCAATAAATAAATAAAATTAAAGTTAATTAAAAAAAAAAAAGAAAATTTAGCAGTTTAACACTCTTGTGGTCTTATGAAGTTTAACACTCATAGTCAAATGAATACAAGTTATCTTCAGTCTAGTGAATGTGAAATGATATTCTATAAATTCTGTTTAACCAATTAGTTTAAAAAAATATTTTTCCTCTAACTCTGTAAAAGGATTTAAGCCAAATAGCCAAATTGAACAATTATACGGGCATGTGTAAAAATAAATTTTATGTATTTCAATACGGGACAAAAATGCTAATTTAGACTGACATGTTTAAATAAATCAGTTTTAATCTAGATTTTATAAAAGTTAAATGGAAGTTTTATTTTTAGCATAGTTAAAACAATCCGATGATATGATTGTCTTTGATATGAGTTTTTTTAATGACTGAAAATATACGATTATGATAAACATTTAGTGGAATATTTGTATTAGATTTTTGAAATAAATTATATTTTGTGTTGTGAAAGATTGGTTTTGTGTCTTAAGGTATAAAAAGAATCCTTAGTGAAGTGTTTTGAGTGATAACATAAGCTGTGATCTTTGACGACTGGATAATGTGCTTTAAAATGAAATGTTTTAATTTCTATAATATTTTTTTTTGTTTTATGAGAGTTGGAAATATGTTTGCTAGTAAACGTATATATATATATATCTTTGAAAATTCATTTTTTTATTAGCGTAGATTTTTTTAAATGCTGTTTTAAAATTTTGTATACAAATTTTTCAATTTTGATAAAGAGCAGGATTTTAAATACACTCATTTAAATTTTTATGCACATTCGTATAATGGTAATTTTTAATTTGCAATTAATACATTTGATGTAGATTTCTTTATCATGATAAAAGAGGTAGTCGGGCTTTAGTGATGTCACTGCATAGTGCTTGATGAGCTGTAACAGTTTGCACAACTGGAAGTAAGGCCTTAAAATGCAATCACAGGATGACATTCAGAATGATTGATATAATATCTGACAGTCAGTCATAATTCCCCTGCCCCCCCAAAAAAGATAAGCATTAGGTCAGATGAACTTGATTTAATAATTAGTGTATTTGTAAATAATTGATTTTTTATTTTTTTAAATGCAGGTATTTTAATAAATTACATCATTATGCAGCATTTGAGGTAAAAATCAGTAGCCATAATTATAGATTTTTTTTATATATATAATACAAAAAAGAGCATAAAATTCCATGGATTAAATAGCTTAATACATTTTCTCATCAAGTGAAAAAATGTATAGATATTTATTGATTCCTCACTATCCATAGTATCTGAAAAAAATAAATACTGTTAACTGTTACAAAAATTTTCTGCATCAGTATTTTTTAAAAACTGTCATTAAAAACAAATTTTATCACAATTTTCTGAACAAGTTTTTAAAATGTAACTATGACATAGCTAAGTTCTTACATTCCAAAGTATTTAGTTCTGTGTCAATGCAATTTTATGCATAAACAGATGAAAATATTATCTACTCAGCATAAAATGTATCAAATTGAAACTATGCCTCCAATTTTTTTTTAAACAAATATATACTAACTATTTAACCAAGACCAAAATATGTCAGTAGCAATTGTTTAAAATATTAAATACACAACTCTTACAAACTTTATGGTACTCTGTATTTACACTAAAATATCACCTGAACGTATCCTAAAAATGTTTCAAATTTTGCAAATATTTGACTTTTTACCTCTCTAAATTATAAGTGTTGTTTCATAAAATTTCATCCATATAGTTTTTTTTTCAATGAGCTTGTTTAACTTCATCTGTTGTTTTATAATAACTAATTAATTACTTTTGTCCAGAAAAAACAAGCAATATTAACAGGGAATTTTCCACAAAAGGGTGTATTTGTGATTGTGAGGATCACATTTATAACTAATTGAATTTAAATTCATCAGCAAATCATGTAGTATCTAAGTTTTTTTTTAAATCACTTGTAAATATTAATTTAAGCAACTATAGTTATTTTTCTGTGATTAAAAATCTACATAACTTGTTACATAATTCAAGGTTAGCATTAATTATGTTTATTAAAAACTTAAAGATGATTACCTAATCAATGCTGTTACTGAGAATCAGCATTTTTCCAAATGTTGGTTCTCGGTATACAAAAATAACTCATTGTATAGTAATTAATATCATTTTTGAAAAGCATACTTTAAAATATAAGAATCAATCATTTCATCTCATCCTGTGATTATTCACAAAGCATTTTTGTGTAAATCATATTGTCAATTTATTCTAAAAAATTACTGTAGCCAATACAAAGTAATTAATCTGTGTGTGTTTTTAATACTGACTGTAATGAATCAAAATATCAGAGTATTTAATATTTTGATTGAGAATGTAATCAAAATATATTGAAATAGCAATGTCCTGCAAATAAAAGAACTGCACTTTGTAATACTATATAAAAAAGATTTGTGGAGAACTTTGAGAGAAACAAAGAAGGAAAAGCTTTCTGACTGTATAAATGAAACAGCTTGGGAACCCTTCTTCATAAACATTGCTTGAGGTACATTCATTTAGAATGTCTTTGAGATTTCGCTTTGAATTTTCACCGGTGATTTTTCGAGTCATTTGCACAAAATATGATGTTGTATGTATTTGTTGTTGCTTTTGTTTATGTTATTTTTTGTTTTTAGTTATATATTTCAGTACTATTAGATTAAAGTGAATTCTTCGAGGCAAAAACTTTAATAGATTATTTACAAATGTTCTGAGTGATCATGTTTAATATTTCAGAGGGAAAAATACTTACTAAATAAGTGAAAATGTAATATATATTTGAACACTAAGATTGGCAACCATTAAATTACCAAGGTATGTGAACTGAAATGTCATTTATTTTGTGATAAATGCTGTGCATTTTTAGAAGTAATAAATTCACTAACACCAATAAGAGGCTAATAAAATTCTATAAAAACAATTTATAGTCATGAATTACACTTTCAAATCACCAAAAATGTTTGAATATATTTATAATTAATAATTTATCTAGAAATGGTTTTACATTTTTCTTTGCTTTTACTTAATTATGTGAAAAGATAAAATGTAATTTGTAAAATAAATAATGTAGTATTTTTCTTTTTAAATGCATTATTGATATATATCATATTTCAGCTGTAAAAGTTCAGTGTATTCAATAAATTTTCAGGAATTAGCTTAAGAAATTTATGAAGTAAATAAATTCAGTTGCAATAGATCTAAAAAAATTCCTCCCACCCTTTTTATTATGCCGGTTTTAGTATTGTATGAATGTTTTAAATTAATTTTTTAATTAGATACTTACATTTTGCTGTGGAAAAGTTTATCCGTGAGAGTGTTTCAATTTAAATTTATCATTTAATTTTTTGAAAAGTGTAATAACAGTCAAAAAATATGTCATTAAATTGATACATATGATTCACAAGAAATATAATGCTACTGCAAACTACATTACATTTGAAAATCTTTTAAATGATTGCCTCTTGGAACACACTTTTTGTTTAGAAACTCTGTAGCGTAGCACTTTGTTAGACTGTTTCTTATAACAATATATAATAGTATTATAATTTTTAAGCTTGTCATGTTCTATGAAATATCACGTGCTATGGTCAAAGCCAAGTACTTATATTCATTGTTTTTCAGGTAGTTTCATATTTTGTTGTCAAACAAGCTGTTGAGTCCATAAATTCCATTTGAGTGATAAATACACTGTACTATGTAATGTATGATTATTGCATATTTTCACTGTAATCAAATAGTTCTTTATATACAGATCTCTGAGTTTCAAATAAATATGAAATAGCCTTAATGGTTTTTTGTTTGTTTGTTAGTCTGATTGTTTGTACTCTATTTTTCATGCTAATTCAGGTTTGCATGTAAAATAAAATCTTAAATTATTTCAATCTAAAAACAACCATAATAGTTAAAGATCACTTTAAAACTTTATAGTCAATTATCTCTTTCAAAAATGAAATGAAACATTGGTTATAAGCAACTGCTTTACAGAATTTAGATATTCTTAGATATAACAATTCATAAAACTACCTGCTGTTTAGATATTGAAGAAAATCAATTATCATAGCTTTTGTTAATTTCATGAAAGACCGTAACAGATTATTAAATTATATTGTATAAATAATTATAAACTTTGTATGTATGAGCAGTCTAGTCATAGATTGGGAAACATTCAATGGAGATCAGAACTGACTGAAAGAAAATTGCTGAACTAAAATTAATAGTCTGTGAATATTTTAATTACAATCAATTGAACTAGAATATTTGACACTAAAAAAGAGCTTCCAAATATAGTTGAACTCTATCTTGTAAGATATAATTTCATAATGCAAAAATAGCATACAGATTCAAATGTCCCCCCCCCCCCACTCGAGGTTTGTAATTCGTGCATCTGCTATTATGTATTTTTTCATGCGGGTTATGTCATATTGCAGTATATACTTTGTGTTTTTCTTATTAGTTTGATATATATATATATATCAATCTGGGTAAAAGAAACATATACATTCATACATTGAAAATAAATCCAAAAAAAAATATAAGCCATGTAAGGGGGAGGGGGAAAGGCAACTTTGGTACAAGCAAAGCACTTAAGTAGGCTTCAAAGCTTACTTAATAACATTTTCTAATAACCTTTAAAAATTTAGACTATTAGATTATTATAGTAATCAGAAGTTGTCCAAGCCCCGACTCTGTATTATATATAAACACTAAGTCAAATACTATTAAAAGTAATCCATAAGAAAAACATAAATAGAAAACAAAACAATAACCAGTAAATGGTAAAAATTTATTTTATTATATTAGGAATCATTTTGGAGCATTAAAATTCATAGTATCTACAATGTATGCATATGAAACAATCTTTGTATGCTGTTAGCCAGCATAAATGCAAATGGCAGTTGATTGGAAGAGTAAAAAATAATTAAACGGTATTTATAAGATCAAAATAATAATAACTTTTCTTTTGTCTTCATACACACACACACACACATATATACAGATAAAAGGAAGGAAAACACTTAATATCCAAATACTAAATCCTAATTAAAATGCTTGCACCTAAAAGTATAGAAAACATTACAGTATGTAATGTATAATGTTTATCAAATATTATATTTGATAAAAATTCAAATATTAGAAGTATTTAACAGCATACTTATTAAATTACTAATATTTCATGAAACAGTACAGTCTATTTGAGTACAATCAAGTCCAAATATAACAAATTTTACAGAACAGACCAAAAAAAAAAAAAAAAAGGAAATTATTTTTTTTTTAAATGTGCTAACATGAGTTTTTCAAGGGGAATAAAAAAGCTAGAAAAGAAATATTTTCAAATTTTAAATTCAATTTTTATTGCTGGAAGCATGAAAATACAAATTGAAAGTTTAGATAATATTAAAATAAAAATGGCAGATTAGACAACAAGGAGTAAAGTTATTTGATATTATACTTTATAAAGTTTTGTAAAAATCTACAATGAAAATAAAAATTTAACTTAATATTTTTGTTTTTGTTTTTGAATTTCTTATGTGAATTTGAAAATATTACAAAGTTCAAATGTTTACAATCTTTAAAATAATTTATCCAAATTAAATATGTCAAATATCTATTACCGAATTAAATATTCATGTAAACAGATGTTTTAAGGATGATATGATATATTTTATATTCTGTAAGTCAGTTTATTAAATAAGCAGGGAACAAAAAACAATCCGAAATAAATTTTTCAGATCTTATATCTGTTATAAGTGTGGACTTAATTACACAACTGTAGTGTACAAGTGAGAAATTAAAAGAAAATTATTGGAAAAATGAATAAAATAAAAATACTTCAAGTGATGAAGTATATTCTTAAAAACATTTGATTTTAGAAGCAGTAATTATTCTCACTCTTTGTTAAATTACTGATTTTGCTTACACATCTTGAGGTACATCTGCTTTTTAAATTTAAACACAAAAATTAGTAATGAATAATCCAAATCCAGTCTTGTATTCTGAAGTAGTGGTCTAGCAATTTGTAGGAGCACCAATAACTTTTTATGTAACCTTTAGCATTGATGGTGAACTTGGTTCATCCAAGCTGGATTATGCATATAATCCTGACTTATCCTGTTTCAATAACTGTGGTGGTGAATCATGATCAGAAAATTATAGCAAGCTACATTTTAAAGACTAGAAGTGATACTGTAACATGGGACATCAGTGTTATTTTTTTCTGGGGAGTAAAAATATAGGCAGAAAGTATGAGTAATTTTTTTTTTTTTTCTGTTTGAAAATTTAGGTAAGATATAAAATACTGCAGCAGCATGAAGTTCACTAAATATTTAAACAAAACAACTTCATCAAAAAGAAAACAAAGCTGAAAGGTTTTTGATTCTCAGAAAATTGGTTATGCTGTCATGATACATCACATGAATTGTCAGAATACAAAGCTGGAATCACACGGCTTTACCAGCATTGATACAAGAAATATCATACTAACTAAATGAAGTCCCTGTACGACACATTGAACTATTTTATTTACAATAATAATAATGAAAAAAACTTCACAATAAAAGCTAAGCAAAAGTATAATTTTTAAGGAAGTGATTAGAAATTTGTTTCAAATTTATCCAAATTATTAATTAAACATACATCCATAAAATTACACACATTTTGAAAAATACAATAAAAATGAAAAATATAAACTAATACAAACCACAGTAAAACATGTCTAAGCGAATAAATGTATGCATAAAATTTAGAGCCCTGATGAACCAAATTAGTTTGCGAGATATAAAATAAGTTATCTAGGGATTTTTTGTGTTTGTCAATTGTATATAGCATTTACCAATAGCACATACTCATGAATATGAATATGTGCTAAATGAGTCTATTTTTTTTTTCCAATGTAGTGACTTTGTTATAATTTTTTAAGTAAGAATAAAAGATTCAGAACTTATAAAAGAGCTGTTATCAACTATTCTCCCAAAAAGGATTTGGGAGAATAGTTGATAACTCAGTTCCTTAAAATTCAAGTTAACAGTTAACAAGTTAACAGTTAATGGTTAACAAGTTAACGGTTAAAACAGTTAACAAGTTAGATTCAAGTTAACAGTTAACAAGCTATAGTTAACAGAAAGGGAATAAAAAAAGAAACTGGGCAAGATTGACACAATCAATGATTTAACTAAATGAACTGCATAAAAATTCTAATACAGATAATAGCTAATAGTTTTACATTAAGAAAAATGTTCAATGTTTGAGAGCTGAAATATTTCATTATAAATTAATGTATATTTCTATATGAAATGATACATTCCCCCCCCACCCCCCTGAGAATAAAATTTTAAGATTGGCTCCTTTATTCCCCCAACTGCCCATCCATAAATTTTAATTAGCTTATTTATTGTTCAGACATATTTTATTGCATGCATTATGAAATTTTCTTTCCAAATCCATAAGTAAGACAACTAGACATCGTAAAATGTTTTTTGATGATTAATTAGGAATAGTTACATATTCTGTATCAAAATATTTTTCACATTCACAGCACTTCAATTTATTTGAAAATCAATGTTAAGACAGAGTGATTGAAGTTATGTACATGCTTTTGAAAATAAAAATTTTAAAACATGAAAAAAAAAAAAAAAAGAATTTACACACTTTGTAGTATTGTATTAAATGTTTTCAAAAATACCCTTTTACTTTGAATATGTTACTCATACTAAAAAAAAAAAATCTTAAATGCAAAGAAATTAACAACACTCCCAAGTTTAAAAAAAAAAACCTGAAATAAAAAACCCACTCTAATAAAAAAATGGTTTTCGTTGACTTAAATACCTATCACAAGAAAAAAAATTAATATACTGCACCTTACATAACTGTATTAAAAATTTAAAATATATCATTTCACAAAAAATATTCTATAAGCCTCATTTGCATATATATATTATATATTTGGCTCCACTATAAATATTTACAGTTTAAAGATGGTTCTTATTTTCAGAATATGAAGCGGTGACACAAAAATTTTAATCATGTCTATTTGTGCAATCAATGATAATAATATTAATGAACATGAAAATGTAAAAATGTGCACCTAGTATAATTTACTGCACAAAACTCTTTGTGTTTCTCTGTACATGATCATTTGCATAGATATAGTACCATTTGTTTCAATTGCACACAACTGTTGTTTTTTAGCTATTACACTAAGCACAGAATGTTAAATTTTCTCTTTGGCAAATCACAGCATGTTACTATGCAATAGCTGAAAAAATGGACTTAAAAATTAAAAACTTTGAAAATAATTCTAAACAAGACAGCTTTGACAAATATTAAACAGCAGTTTTTAAATAATCCAGCTGTTTAGTTAAAATCATAATTTAATTTTTTATAGGAAGGTCTTTCAACTTTATTACAAACATTAAAAGAGTTAGGTATGAGAATTTCTTAAAAAAGCTGTTAACCCCTTTTGAAAATATCTGTAAGCTATTTAGTTCAGAAGATGTAAAGATTATGTTAAAAGTATGAAAAAATAACACTTTTAGCATAAAACATGCAAAACGTACAGTTTTCAATTTACACAGAAATAGAAAGTGAATTTTAGTGGAGAAAGACCATCTCTTATTTCAGGTATTACAGTATGGAACCTGTTATCCGGAATGGTTGGGACTGGGTGTATTCTGGATAACTGAATTTTCTGTTGGGGATTAACGTCACATCTACTGATTTGATTGGTAGCATAAATGTTACTCTATTTTTGATTAGAATTAAACATTAATTGTTAATATGCTAGAAAAGTAATATAAAAAAACTCTAATATGATCAAGATTAATAGTAATCATTTAAAGAGGAAGTAGTAAATATATGATAACTTTGTGAAAACTTAGTCACACACTAAAAAAATAAATAAAATACCTTATCAAATTGCTTACTTTGAAGTGATGTAGTACTCAAAATAAAAAAAACAAAAATATAAGAAATATTAAAATAAAACTCATTTTTTGCTTTTCTTTTGGAAAAAATAGGAATTTAATCAATTGAAAAATAATTCTGGATAACTGGTTTCCGGCTAAGAGGTTCCATACTGTACTACATTTTCACTAAAATGGGAAGGAATGAATTTAGTAAAACAATACTTTCAATCAAAATAAAAAATAAATACATAAATAAGAGCTCTTAATTAAAAAAGTGTAATTAATTTTACAACATAAAATGACTAATTATGGAAATCCTATATAAAATTGATTATCATTTGATTAAAAAGAAACAAAAAAGCATTCAAACTGAAAAGGATCACAGCTGCATTTAAAATTCCAATAAATATGCTCATTAAATTCAGATTAAAATTTATGTATTTGCCATTAATATACATATTTATATAATTCTGCAGATCTACAATATTAGTTATCCTCTTAGAAAATTGTTTTATAAGTTGTCTCTTGACAAACATACAATTAAGTTGTAGAATTAATTGTATGTTTGTTAAGAGAAATGCAACTCATGAGATGCAATTTTCTGAAAATTTAAGCCAAAACTTTTATTATTTTAAAATATAGTTTTGAATCTCAAATATTAATTAAAAACATGCAGGAGAAATATTTTACCAGCAGAGTAAAGGGCTTATTTTCTATAACTTAATTACTCATGAGTCCAACCATTAATGTGTGCATCATTTGCATTCATATCAAATCTTACTCCTTTGATTATATTTATTAAAAGGTATATATATAAAATTCCAGTAAATATATTTTATATGGTGAATATACTGAAATGTCTTACTCATCAGACTAAATTAAAGCCTTGCCATGTTGAAAGATCTTCCCACAAAGACACAAAATGAATAGCTTAACGTAAATTTTATGTTGCAGAGTTATATAAAATGGGAAGCATTTTATTCCATTTATTTCATGAAGCATACTTTAATATTTGTAAACATACTCACTCATTCATGCATAAATAACAATGTACAATTCAAAAAGTTATTACAATGTGATAGAAAACTAGTAAGCTTCTCTATTTTTAATTACCAATCATCACTATTTGCAGTGAAACACATTACAGCACAGAGACAATTTCAGGAGATTTTGTAAGTACAAAATAATTTCTACAAAAAAAAGGGAGAATGAATTATGTTATAATCTGAAGATTACATACAAACTGCATTCAATGCTATTTTCTAATAGTTTCACATATTTTGAAGAGATAAAAATTGCAATTAAAAAAATGATAATAAAAGAGCTTAAATTCTCCTTTAATTAAGCATGATTGAAAAAAAAAATATTATACAAAGAATCAACCAGAATCTATTTTTTAGCAAAAGAAGTTTGAAATAAAAAATACAAAATTATGTAACTAACATATTCAGGGGCAAAATGGCAAACATACACCTTGAAATTAAAAAATGCATAAAAGGACAATTAAATTAATTTGATATGA
This sequence comes from Cheiracanthium punctorium, assembly GCA_038373885.1. NCBI lineage: Eukaryota > Metazoa > Arthropoda > Arachnida > Araneae > Cheiracanthiidae > Cheiracanthium > Cheiracanthium punctorium. The sequence goes on from JAWZYV010018487.1 coordinate 260,672, forward strand.
TTTTCATTACTAAGGTGAGGTTTTTACCAATATAAAGATCTTTAGGTGGGGGGATGATTTAAAAAATTTTCCATTATACTTAAAAAAATGTGCATCTCTCAAATCAATGGAAATTCTAGAGTACACTTAAAATCATTTAACTTTAAAATTTTATGAATGCATACCCTGTAAAATATTTAAACATCATCACCACATAATTATAAATCTAAAAGCAATACATAACATAGACTTGTTTTAAAAATTTATATGTTGATCACATTAATACGCTTAAATTGTTCATTTAGCAAGCTCAAAATTTGATTACATGATGTCAACAGCATTATACATTCAGCTGTCAATAAAACTTTCATAATATACATTATATATATACATACATATATATATTTAAAACTTTCGTATACTTCTTTACAAGCACTTTAGATATTTCTTTAATAAAGATTTTCATACATGCAACAATGAATAATATTCCATGGCAGGCTTACAGGAAATTTATAATTGATGAACAATAAAAAACAAGCATGTACTGTTGTGGTGGAGAATAGTTTTATGAATACAGTTTTTTGACAGATAAACAAGCAAGGGAAGTAACAGATGTTCAATTTAGGTTTTAAAGTATTACTTATTAGTGAGTAAAATATAAGCCTACAATATTATATGTAATGTACGTAACAGATACCACTCATTTTCTCCCCAAAATAATACTTAAAATGTATTACAGTGAAAAACATTTAACACAAAACTGAGGGTACCAAAATATTTTTTCGTATAAAAAAAATTTCATATTAAAAGATTCATAAAAAAAAAAAAACACAACTCACCAATATTTTCAATGTTGTTATATTTTATTTCGATTTCCTGTTAAACTACAAGTAAGTTGAAATCATTGGGATAAAAAGCAAGTAAAAGAATATTATTTTTGGAGAAAAAAATCAGTTGGAAATATGGAGAGAGACCTGATGGGTGATACTTCTAGGACGATTACTAGGGGAGAAAAACAAAAAGGGGACCATAAAAAAGAGAAATGGATTCCCAGAAGTTAAACATTTCCATAAATACATTCTAGTGACTTGTCACAAACATGCCACTGGAGATAAAAAATTAACTTTTTTGTGTTAAATGATTTTTGTTTCGTGTTAAAAGAAAAAACTGTATTAAGTTGCATAGTTTACAGCCTGGAACTCTGTGTCATTTCGTGTTAACCGATTTCTCATGTTAAGCGTTTTCGTGTTAAACATATTTCACTACATTTGTTTTAGAATATAAATTTTAAGCTAAGAAAAGAAAAAAAAATAATTCACAAGGTTTTATTTAAAATTTTGTTTATAATGAAATATTTTCCTGGCAGCACAAGTTTTCTAAATACCTATTAACATTCAGTGAATGTTAATAGACATTCAGACAACATTCTGCTGTGTTGCCTGGGTATATCTATTGTTTAAAAAGTTTATTGCAATTCTAATATAATGCATAAACATGGCTAACAACATGGTACACAAAATTTTCTGTTTTAATGTAATAGTTTTATGAGTAAATAAAAATTTTCCTAACAAAAGAACACCAAAATAACAGCAAGTATGACTATATAAAGTAAGAAAAATTTACAATTTAGAAGAAAACTATTGTAGGTCAATAATAAGAACACACACATAATAAAAGTTTAAAAAATATATATAAATTATTGAAAATAACAAACATGAATAAAAAGTATACCACATAAAGATTATTTTGGGTAGTACAAAAGATCACCCTTCCTCAGGAGGCTTAGCAACCTTCTTGCCCCTCATTCTTCCTCAGAATCCCAAAACTTTCTTAGACTTCCAAATTTTTTTCCTCAGTGAATGGAGCTTTTCTTTTAGATGAGGAAAGTGAGACCTTTTATATCATGTAAACCAGTCTTCCTATGGTATTATTCTTATTTATTATACACAGTTTTATTAATTTTAATTGTAGGTCCATAATTATCCTTCATTAGCTAAAATATAGTTTCAACTCTTCCAATAGTTCTCACTCATTTTTAAACCACAATTTTAAAGGACATTTTCAAATATTTTAAATGATAATTTAAGTACTGCGAGAAGAAACACTATACATTACTTTGAACATTTTTGAAGCACAAATCTAAAAATTTACTAATGGTTTATTGATGATAACTTCAATAAATAAGAATTTTGTTTCAAGTTAAATTATACCTTTCTATTTTTTAAATAATTATTCTCAAATATGAAAATATTAACTTTCCCTCTCATTTCAAAAAGCTATTGTTCTCATTTTCTTGTTTTGGCAATGAAAACATACAAATTTTGATTTTTTTCTGATATTCTTTATATTTATAAAAATGTAGGTATTTTTAGGTTAGTGTGAGAGCCCGGTATTCTATGAAGCAATGTTCTGAACTGCTGGTTGAGCTTGATGCTGAACTAGTCCATCTTTAAAAATTATTAACAGCAACTGTAAGCAGCATAACCACTAAAATTATTTTTTTACTGTTAAAATATATTTATATATGTGAGGTTTTATCTTCTAGTTGACTGTATACATGAATACTTCAACAATACAAAGTGCAAAAAAGAACCTTGAATAACATTTCAATAGTTAGGAAGAAGTTCAATTTTGATTTAATCTAACAACAGGTAATTCTATGCCCAACAACATAATCATTGTAATTATTTTATTATGCTTAGAGATATTTACCTTTCAAAACCCCATTTACTAATTTGATAATTTACAACACCCCTTTTATAAATTTTAACGAAATTATATGACTTTCAAAAATATGATTGGTGTCCCATTACAATTTAATTCTAGAGCGAATGGATCTTAAATTCTTTAAAATAGATGCAACAAAACTGAAAACATATTTGTAGGAAATATAAATAAATTGAGTGTATAACTTTTCAAGTGTGTTTAATACTATTAGACAATAAGTTTATCGATTTAATGAAATACATTATTCTGCGATACAGATTAGAGCACAGTAAGATCCAAGGAAGGGGGGGAGGGACAATTAATGCACGACTAAACCCATGTTTAACCTCTTCAGTCTCATTATTAAAAAGAGACAACAAAGAAGGTTCCTTCTTTGTTTTATTTATCACCCCTCTCTTGAAAAATTTATGAATCCACCACTGGTTCAGAGTGCATAGGATAGTCCAAGACATGTTCATTACATTTGATTGTTTAGTGTTAAGAATTATTAGTTGTGGCAGAAGCATTTAATTGATATCATTTTACTGTTTGTTTCTCCTCTATTTACTAGAAAATTTCAAGTTTGGCATAATGCATGAAAATTTCGTAGCTACAATCACTAAATTATGGTGTTTCAAATTGAAAAACCACACCAATGTAACTACTCATGAAGAAAAATTTTGATTATAATTCATTAACTATTACATAATTACACACCCAACAAAGTTTGAATACAGGTGTGTATCTGGCTTTTTTTTTTTTTTTTTTTTGATGGTGTTAATTTACTAACTGTTTTTGGACCATCCAGAGCATGCATGTAGGTTATAATACATAACTTAGGTACATATTCTAGAGTGTATAGTCTATTAATATACATACATGTACATATGTATGTATACACAATTTCCCCACACATATTTGGGCTTCCCAAGGAGAACTTTTGGTAAAAGGTGATACGTGATTTTTGTTTAGCATCTCTAAAATACTGTCTTGAAGAAGGTGTTACCTATTATATTATATTTAATTACAGTATGAAAAAACGCTACTACAATATAACTTTCCAAAGACCCTTTTTCTATAGTGAAGACAATAACAGATACAGCTTTGGATGAACATATAACTTGCTGAATACAATTTCAATAAAAATAATGCTTAGTACATAAGCATACTAATACACAGCTTTAAATATAGTTACAAGCCTTTTGTCTCTAAGCTAAAAAAAAAAAACTATTTACTGATATGAATGCATTCAGTAAAAATTTATGAAGCAATGCACCTTTTGCATCAGATCAGTAAATGGCATTGCTAGTATTAAATATGCGTAGCAAAATTTATATCTAATTCAAGATGAAATAAAATTCAATAGAAAATTAAGTTTTACTGATTTTATTTTAACACAGCATTGCATATACTAATAGCCATATAATAAAAGTTCATCCATTAAAAATATTTTTCTTAAAAGAAATTTAATGTGATATGGCTTAGCAAATTAACAATAATCCTCAAATGCTGGATACAAATTGTTTGATTTCATTCCAATACAAATATTTTTTTCTTGGATTAAAAATTTTACATAATAGTTCATAAACTACTATTTTCCCTCATAAGTTACACAATGCAAGTTTTTAAATAAATATCAATAATAAATAAATTTCCCTTACAATTAAATAAGTAAAAAAATAGAATAATAAGTTATTAAATTATTAGTATATTGTCTGTTTACAAATACTTTGAAATGTTTTCAGGTTGACAAATTATACCTTTGAAGTTACATATTTATTTTTGTACAAAGTTTCAATTTTTTGAATGATTATAGGTTTATTTATAGGGATATTTTTAACTGATATGATATCATAATTGTTTAAATACTATTTTGAGAGCTAGTTGCTAAAACGGAAGAATAGAATAAGATTTGAAAAAAATTGAAAAAGTATATTGAAGCATTTGTATTTAGCTACATTGTATTAAGCTATTTAAAATATTAAAAAATTTAATGTGATATGACTTAGTAATTTAACAAGAATACTTAAACATTGGATACAAACTGTTTAGTTCAACTGCAATATAGTAATTCCTCTTTGCATTAAAAATTTGATATAAATAAATGAAATAACAACATAAGTACATAAATTATTTTTCCTCACAAGTTACTGAATATAAGCTTCTAATTGAATATCAATATAAATCTGCCAAAACCATTTCTGAGAAACTTTAAAAATTAATAGACAGTCTAAAAATGAGCGATTTTTAAGAAGATGCAATATTTACAATAACTTATGAAAAAATGTCTTTAGACAAAAAATTTATAAATAAATTCCATATCTATTCAAAACATAAGGCAATTATTTTATTAGATAACTAATAACATGGGAGGAAAAACTGGGACAATAAACTTTTGACATGAAATACAGTCAAGAATAAAATGCCTAAACTAAACATTTATGAAACTTAGAAAAATAAAGCTCAAGTGTATGTCTCTGATGATATATTTTAATTTACACACAACTATCCACATATCTCATACACAATTGGTATAAAAATATAACACATAACACATTCAAATTTTAACAAATCAAAATATTTATATTCAACAAAATTTATTCCATAGACAATAAAGAGAAGGAAAAAAAAAGAGAGAACATTTGTTTTGATGAAATAATTCTAAGACAAAATAAAACACCTTATTAACAGTTTTTATTACATACTTAGCTCATCAAAGAAAATATTATGCAACAGTAAGATCGTGTATGAACCTTAGGCTAGAACTGAATGGAGAGCCACAATAATGCTACGTGGCCTGCAAAATCTGTTATCCATGTATAGCTTCAGCATTCAAAATGATATAGTTCTGCAATGCATGAAGGAAATAAAAAAGGCACAATGTTAAATTTCACGTATGGAAAGTGAACAGTTTCACATCTTTCTTTTTGTGAATGCATTGTTGGTCTAGCCTCAAGCATTGTACTTCTAAACGGTACCTGAGATAAACAAAAATATTTGAGCCATCCTAATATTCTTTTGTGCTATTACCACTTATTGCTGCATAGATGGACAGCACACATATATAGTAATATTTTTTTATGCCAGTTCATTAAACGCTTTAATAGTACTATTTCATAACAATATTCATACTCTTTATTTATACAGCTGCCTGGATAGCAGTTTTAAATGTGAGGTTTGTGCAGGTGTATATGAATATTTAACAAGGTAAAGCACCAAACTTTTCATTTTGCAACCAAGATTCTCACTTTTAACAGGAATGTACAAACAATATCATTACAAGCTTCATTTATATAAACTTTTTTTTTTGTATATATATATGTATATAGTGTAATAAAAATGTGTAGTTTTCTATGACAGTACTTGAAGAACAACAGTTCCTGTTACTTTCTTCAGCACTTGGACTGCTTCTTCGTGGGTCAATTCCTCCAGACTCTGGTCGTTTACACTAAGAATTTGATCTCCAGGTTTTAAACGACCATCTTTGGCAGCTGCACCATTATCAAAGATTTTCTTTACATAAATTGGAAGATTTCCACGGGGGCTGCCATAACCACCAACAATGCTGAAGCCTAAGCCTGCTGCTCCTCTCTCCAGAGTAATCGTTTTGAGCTCAGCAGGACTGTTTGAAAAGAATATTTAAATATTTTGTAAGAAACTCAATACATATATTCTTAAAATACACATTTATAAGAATTACGTGTTTCAAAGTATTTGTATTAATTGAACATAAATATATTATTTCTGTTGCAAAAATATCGAGAAAAAATAATACGTGTGAAAAGGATGCTTTGAACAGAAGACTTTTTTCATTGCTTTGACGAATTTAAACACAATTATGTGTAACACTTTCAAATTCTCTGCTTCCATAAAAAAGTCTTTCGTTCTTCATTCTTTTTATGTACTTATCTAAATACAATTTCCAATAAAAGAGGAAATGAGCAAAGTTTAAGAAAGAACTTTTATTAAATGAATATTGAAATATCTATTAAAACTTTTCTTTTTATCTCTGCTATATAGTTTTTAGTCTGAAGTATTTCTTGTTTTTAAATTAAAATACAACAACATTTCTAAAAATAATTTTCTTTTTTTAGTTTCCGAAATTTATACTTTTGTTAGGAGGTTATAAAAAAAAATTGAAGTTTTCAGGTTCTAAAACTTAAGTGGCCAGTAACGAATTCCCACCTGATTTTCACATTCTTAGGGCCATGTATGAGAGGCAGAGGTGCCGACTTTATAAATTTTTTGTGGATACTCTAGACCAGGTATGGGCAACCTTTGAAATGTCATGGGCCAAATTTCAGGAAGTTAGCAAAGTCACGGGCCGTATACTTGGGATTTATATGGGATTTTTAATGGTTTATATGAGTTTTATACGGGGTTTTGATAAGTTCCGCGGGCCGGATCAAAAGTCGTGGCGGGCCACATCTGGCCCGCAGGCCGGCAGTTGCCCATATGTGCTCTAGACAGACTATATTTTGTTTCAGGAAGGAAATCACACTAACTTTAAAAAAAGAATTCCTTAGTTTATATTTACCAAAGCCCTGAGATCAATTTAATCAAGATTTATAAAGCAGCTTTGTATCAATTGATTTTTTTTTTTCGATTGCATTCAAGTTCTAAATCACCCATATACAAGTCCAAAATGTAGTACAAATTTTATTTAGAATTTCATTTTAGAATCTGTTCACTGAACACTATTAAGTTTCTCTGTTAAAAGTTATGTTTCAAGCACCTTATAAGGATAAAACCAAGGTTTAATGAATTTTGTATTCTAAACTAAAAAAATCATTTTTTTTTTTTAACATTAACACTTCCTTCAATCAATAACTGATTTTATTCAAGTTTATGCTGTAACAAGCAGTAATAGTATATAATAAAATAACTTCATAAATGATCCTCTTTCTGAAAAAAACTGTCTGACTTTTTCTGACTTTTTTTTTTTTTTTTTTTTTTGTAAATGTATTTAAAACTGTTCCTTGAAGTTCTCTGGGTGCTTTTAACCAATGTGATTTTTTCTGCTGGTACTTGATCCCTGGCACACCCACATAGTCGGCACCCCAGACAAGTTAGCATGATTTAGCAAAATGCCTATTTACACTTTTTAAGTACACCTGATTTTGTACTGTAGATACACTTATTTTTCCAATTGTATGCAGTTTCTTTTTTTACTGTAATATATTGTATATTTTAATATTAAATTTACCATGTGCTAATTGTGGCAGTGTTTTCTTTATTAGAAAATCATAGAAACTGTAATTCTATTATTACTTTATTTTTACTGTATATGTTAAATACCATAATCATCTGAGAAATCAATACTTTTTTAGAGCTGTTTTTGTGATAAATCTCAGAACACTTAAGAGTTCATAAATATGGTTTAAAAAAAAAAAAAAAAAAAAAAACTTGCTGAAATGTTTTCTGCATCACTCCATTTTAATAACAGCATAAACTGAGTGCCACTTTTATGTTGGTTTTACATCAAATTATATGTTTCAAACAGCTAATTTTAATCGGGTTCTTAGCTTGCTCAAGGATTGTTTTGGAAAAAAAAAGTTATTGTAATTTTTTTTTTTCAGTTTTTTCCTCTGTAAAAATATTTCAACAACATAAACTATCTTAAAATCTGGAATAAAATGTATGCTTTAAATTAGAATAGGTGTTATTTATTAAACTGTAATAATAGTAAAGATTGCAATCTTAGGACTAGATATATTTTAATCTTTAGAATGGGTGTTACTAAACTGCAGCAATAAAGAATGTGATTGCTGGGGACTAGAGCTATGTAAAATTAATGTAATTATGTTTATGTAGAATAAATGCAATATTGAAAACCTTTAAGTCATAATTTTACTGTAAGTAAAACTGTTATCTCTATAAATCATTAGAAAAAAGCAAGAATAAATAAGTGGTTGATTACGTATTAATGAATCAAAGTTTGAATAAGAAGTACAAAATTTTAAAAAATCTGTAGTTATGAATGAAGTTTAAATGAAATATAATTAAAAATAAAAATGTCCTTTTAAATATTCTTGTTACAGAATAAAATTTGATTTTCTCGATCAGTCTGTACAATTTTATATTAACACAATAATAATAATAATTTTTTAAAATTAATGTGCTAGTAACTTATTTGATTGAAATTCAATTAAAGTTTAAGGATATATATATATATATATATATATATATATATATATATATATATATATATATATATATATATATATAACTCACTGTTTAGCTGTAAAACTTGATGGTGACAAATGACATGAAAATGTTTATAAAAAGCATAACAACTCAGTAATTTATTTGTAGAGGTACTGCTTATAAAAACGTCCCCAACCATATGAGATTAAAAACTTCCATGCTGTGTATTTTACACAGATTAGTTTCAGATTTAAATTATTGAATGAGAGTTACAAAAGAGCCCAGTGGGGCAGTATTAAAAGAATGAATATTGCAAATCTTAAAGAATATTAAATAGAAAAAACTTTATAATGATCAACAGAAAATTAACAGAATTTAAGATGCATTTTACAGGACTTTAGTATAAATTTTATTGAGTTACTTCTGCATTAGTCATTTATTTATAATTCATTCTGTGTTGTTTTATGGATTGTTTTGTATTTGTAATCAGGCATCTAGCCAACTTTGTAACTTGGAGAAGCTACAAAAACTTTTATTATCTAAGTATGTATATTGTATACACAAAATTTTAATATATATATATTTTTAAAACAGAGTAGTGTTTAGTTGAAAAATAACTTCTCATTCATCAAAAGGTAGATACTTAAAAGAATACATATGCATGAAAAAATGCATTGATTTCATATTAAAGGCCATCACAAACAAAAAAGTTATTTGCGATGTCTGCAATTGCCAAGCATCAGGGAGTAAGTGAAATACTAATTTTGCATCATATACATAACCATGCACACATCTAGAAAATATCTTGTAGTAGTCTTCATGTTTTGGTATTCTCACTTTGAAAAATTCCAACACACGCAAACAACTTTGGCTAAAAATGGCAGGACTCCTGTACAATCAGGGAGCTTTTTGAAAGCAAAAGGTAGAAATTTTGTCAAAGTGAAATATAAGATTTGATGCAATATACTTGAAGGGAGTAAAACTACATTTTTAGCTAGTAATTTTCTCAGTCTTCAACAAGAATAAACATATGGTTACAATTTACACATATTCAAGTTTAAAGAATATCAGCCAAGTGAAAAGGCATGGCCAAAGAAGGGATTTACTAAAATTCCTGACCAATATGTTAATAAAGAAAAATATATACAATATATCTAAGGATAAAACCAAAACCTAAAATTGTGACTTTCAGCCCATAAGTTTGCCAATGTAAAATGATAGACCTTTCACGTATAAAATTAGTTCTTATGTTGTGTTTTTGATTCTCACACAGATGCAGAAAAATTCATTATGTTAATAAAGAAAAAACTGTTATAAGATTGATGAAAAACCTATAACTATAGGTAAATACCATTGCTATCTACAAAATATGCCTCTAGCATGAAGATGCAAAGCATGTTTTGTGTTGCTTTAGATATGTGCGTACGAATTTAAAGAATATCAACTTCATATTAAATTCAAAAACAAATAAATAAATGAATGAAGAACACATTAAATTTCAATACTGAATAAAAATTCAGTTTTAAACTTAATAACTTGTACAATTAAATGCAACTAATTGCTTTAGAAAAATAAGCAAATTTAAATACACAATGCAAAGTTTTTCATGAAGACGAAAGTATTTGCCCCCATCTTAATTTGCATAAATTTTAATTATATATTATATGCGTCACTAAAATGTTGAGAATTTAAAAGAGTTTTTAAATGAAAGGAAAAATAGCATACATATTACACACATTAACTAAAGGACTAAACACTTTCAGGACTGATTTTTGATTAAATTATATCCATGTTTTTCTACGTAACATGTATTTTACAGTAAACAATTTTGGAAAACACATCTCAAATGATATGGATCAGGGACTTTAAAAAGTGTCTAAAGATTTTTTCAGTTTTTAAAGCTGTAGCATAAAAACATGAATGGCAAGTTAAATGTTTTATATTTTTAACATTGCTGATTACAAGCATCCTGTGCAAATCTAAAGTACAAAGATACTTAGTTAAGTGTATACTTTGAAACAAAAAAGTTTCAGAAAGTATACTTCTAAGAATAAGATAAAAGAAAAAGTTCATAAAATATTACTGATTTAAAAACCTACACCATTAAAATGGTTAAAGATATTGCAGGCAAAAAGGGAGGAAAAAAAGTAGCTGATTTCAAAAAACTAGCTCTCATTACACATAAATTATGTACATTTTAATGTGATAACCCTATTTCAGTGTTTCCATGTTCATCTAAAAATAATACTGCTGATATTTAGCTTATTCTAAAAAGGGAAATTCAGGGGCCTACATATGTACAGGATAATATGATACTGAAACAGCTATTAATATGTGAACAGATCTTTCATATTCCAACCGTCCCAAAAGTGTTACATAAGAAAAGGAAACTTAGTATTTCTGAGTTTCTTTACTAATTAGAAATACAGCTAAAATGGTATCAAGTTATTCCAAATTAAAAAATAACTTAATAAATTTAAAATATAGAACACATAATGAATTACTGTGTGTGTCTAGGTATAACCATTATGTAGCATTGCAGCAAGTAAAAAACATTATACTGCTGCACCCCCCCCCCCAAAAAAAAAAAAAAAAAAGAAATTGCAAGCAAAATTTTAAAATATGCAAAATGTACAATCATGAAAATTTTCTGAGGTTCTGAAAAACCATGTATAATCTAAAGATTTCATACTGAACATTATAAGAGCATAAGTGAAATGTTTCATTTGATTTTTATTACAGAAATGCATAACTAAGTTCATGTATTAGATCTGCAAATTTTAAAAGCGCAAGTGAAAGTGCAAAAAGGGAGAAGCAATAATTTTTAAATAGATTTACTTCCTTGCAGCATCTATATTAATTTAAAAAATTATGTTATCAGAAGCATAAGCAAATGCTTTTTCACGGGATTTTTTTTTTTCATTATATGTTGTAATTTATTAAACTGAATGAGTACTTGAAAATGTGAATAGAACAGAATTGATGTAATTCATTATGCTTTAAAATTAAAGGGAAAATGTTTACAATAACTCACATATATTAAAATGAATAAAACAGATATTTAGATTAATTGTAATAACGGAATATAAAAAAATGAAAATAAAATGAAGGCATGCAGGATTTTTTTACAAGTGTCCCCCCCTCCAAATAAACTGATAAGAAACTAAAAGAGGGGAGGGAGAGAAAAAAAGAGGTGTAAGAATCTAACATGAGAACAACTAACGTACCTTCAGTTCCTTTTTCTATGGAATGCATGAGGAAAAATCTCTTTTAAATGTATTGGAATGTTTTCTGAGCTATTAAAGCTGATCGCAATAAGCTAAAAAGTGCATAACTTAATGACAGACAGAAATATATAAGGTCACTTAAGCATAAGCAGAAAGTAGAGAGAGAGAGGTAAAGAACTGTTCTGAGGATAAGTAACTACTATCATATAATATAAATAACTATATAAAACAAGGTGGGAGAAATAAATTACATATATCTTCCTCTCCCCTTCCCAACTTTTAAAATATGAAATAGATTTAGTCATATAAATTAGGATCCATGATTCAAAATTTTACAAGCAGATGCTAGTATGGCTTTATTATATTTTAGTATTTTAACATTTGGACAATAATATTACTGTTGAGCTGAAAGGTATTTGCACTGCAATGGATGGCACTCAGTATTGTAGATTATAGAATTAAAGATTGAAACTCTGATAAACTAATTGATTACTAGGAAAAAGCATGCATTAAGAATAAAAGCAGAAACAATTATCATAATGTATGATTTGAAAAACATCAGTATACAAAAATAGAAATATTTTATCAGCTATCATTAATGCTCTATGTCAAAAAAATTCTCTTCTAAGATATCTAAGTTAAAACTTAGCATGGTCTTTTACTAAACCAGTTCTAATAAAAGGAGGCAGAATGACACAATTTTTGTAAATTGAATAGAATTGCAGTATTTAAGCAAAATATTCTTAGGTTTCCTGCATTACAAATTTTAAGAAATATTTTTAAAGAAGATAAAAATTCTTCAATTTTAATCAAAAATTAACATACATAGAGAAAATTACACATTCCCATTAATTTCTTTTGCTTTGCAATGAAGACTTAACAGGTTTTTAAAATATTAAATGAAAAGCAGCATATCTCATTAAATCCAAAACAGTTATTATTCAGAAATGTCTGATAGTTTTTAACTCTTATATATATATATATAATAACTTAAGAGCTTAAACTGTATCACTGCTTTGTTTTGGCTTCATAAGTCTTCAAGAGAAAAAAAAAAAAAAAAATAGAAACTATTTGTCTGTCTTGTGTTTCATTGTTTAAATTTTAGTTTAAAATATCACTGTATTAAGCTCTTAGGCATCAAAGCTCCTGTTCTGGGCACCAAGCATACTGGAACATCAACTTTTTTTCCTTCTTAAAATATTTTAATGCTATCTATGAAATACAAGTTCCTATGGTTTTTGACAGAGAAAGAAATTTTATAATACGTATGTAGAGCAGTATGCTGTTGATAAAATTTATTAATAAATAATGTATGATTCAAAATTTTTAAGATGTTCTTTTAAATAAATCCTTTTAGGAGTAAGGAATCATTAATTCCGAAACAATGACTAAAAATTTACATGCCAATAGTATATACATATCTATATAATATAAAGCAGCCAAACTCACGTATTATGAGTATCCCATTAATCCATTGAGTAGGCACACAACAAAAAAGCATAAAATAATAAAATAAAATAAAATAAAAAAAATCCGAAGCCGAGAATAATCATGGAGACATAGGCTTAAATGTTGTACACAAACCTATGTAGCAATAGAAAACAGAGCTATAAGAGCTAAAAAGGTTGGAAATATTTACCAAGGGGGATCTTGGAGGGCCTAAGCCAAACTGCAAGATCCATAAAAAAGGGGAGGTGAAACTAGATTAATCAAGTTCTATCCTCAGGCACACCCACTTGAATTAATCTAGTTAAATAAACAATAAAAATATCACCAGTATTTGGAAATAAATTTTCACACACGCACACATATATATATACATGCATATATATATCTGTGTGTGTACATACCAATTTTAAATTATTTTCAAATATTATAAAAAGCAGCTATCTGGCTTTTTAATTCCCTTTTCAATTCATCCTCATCCCAACTAAAGCTTAACATTCTGAAAAACAAATATAAAGTATAAAAATTGTTATTTCTCCCACCTCAACATATCTGAATATCAAATTTCAAGATAAATATGAAAAATACATGTGAATAAAAATATATTTAAAACATCAATAGCAAGATAAAATGCATACGCTCAAGAAAAAAGTGAGTCACTGAAAGAAACTGGACTATAACAGTTTTCTTAAGATGATTTATTGGGCATCTGAATAAGAGTAGGTAATCAATTTATTTATGCAGTTATGCTTATACTCAGAACTGTGGAAATAGCTTGTGACTAGTGAAGGGTAGTACAGTGAAAACATAGGATAGACAGACACAGAAAGAGTGACATGCGATGAAATACTGCAAGTGAAGGGAGAGCAAAGCACCACATGACACAGACTTTATTTTTTAGAAATACGAAGTGCTTTACGACATTACCTATAGAAACAATGCACACAAGTCTATTGGTGATTAAACAAGGCTGGAAAATATAAGATAAATGAGATATAAAATTCAGAATTAAAATCGGGTCCATGTCTGAAAAGTGAATATTTATCAGTGCTAAGCTTTTATCTCCCCCCTCCCCCCACAATTGGTTTAATAGCTACTTGAATAAAACAGTATTTTTGAAATATGCAAAAATTATGCAAACAAGAAATCAAATAACAATGTTCACAGTATATATCTGTGTTACAGATTAAAAAGACTCAGTAACAGATATTAGTATATCTTCATTAATAGAAAATACTTTTAAAACGTGCTAACTAAAGCTTTAAATGCAGACATAACGAATGAGTCTCCAATTGATAATTTTGTTATCTATTGATATTTGTTTCTAACTGATAGTTCAATATAGCAATTATTGGCTTCTGACAACTGAACTTATCATGTAAACAAAATTCTGCTAATATAAAATGCATAATACTTTTAAAATTGAACTAAACTGACTTAAAGTGCAACTAAAAGAATATTATTATAAAGTAGGAAATGCTATAATTATATAAAATATAGTTCTTCTTATCACAGAAATATTTTTTAAAAAGCCAAAATATTACTTTAAAACAAAAAATAAGTGGTTATGATTTAGCACATAGATGGGATTATTCTTAGGTTACTAAGGAATATTCTAGGTGTCTGGTTAAACTGCTTAAGCAATAGCAGAATAACAGCTATAAATCTAAAGCTTTCTGCTCGGGATCCTTTAATCAATAGTAAGAGAATACTATAAACAGTGTTATTTACATTATATTTGCTTGTGTAATGCTCCTAGACATTTGCTTTTAAAAGATCTGTTGTCTGTCCAGGTACTGATGTTTAAAACAAATAAACATGATAGAATTGCAATGGTGATACATTTACATGCAATATTTATATGAAATATCTAACATATCCCTCACACATACTGGTACATGTACTTTACATTCAATATTAAATACATAAACTAAATAATATGCGTCTGATGCATGCTAAGATTAGCTTATGCAACTTGTAAATGTCTAGATAAAGATAATAATGCTTTGTACTTCATTCATGAAAAGGATTTTGTATTTATATGTAGAAAAAATGGGGGCGATAGGAAATCATAGTTAGAACCAAAATATTATTGATCAATACATAAAATTCTTCCCCCCCTCTAGGTAACAGCTAATTTTCATTTAGTATTATTAGTTTTTTAAAGTAAATAAGACATACAGATTTTATTTATTTATTTATTTTTTGTATACAAATATTATCAAAACTTTGTTGGTACTAGTTTGATTAATTATTTGGTTTACTGAATGAAGTACATTAATTTTGAAACCATACAATTCTCTTTTCTTCCAAATCTACATTCTTTAAAAAACAAAAATTAATTTCTCCACTTTAAAACACACTTCAACAACACTTAATTATATGAATTTGTGAAGAAAAATTTTAACTTCTAATCTATCAAGCTTCTGAAAATAATATGATAAACACAATGCAACAGAGCATATACAAATATATATACAGCATACAGTTATAAAGGAAAAAATAAAGTCACAATCATTTTTCTTTGCACATACATTTGAAAATTCTATGAACTATTTAAGAAAATTATTATTTTCTAAGAATTTTAGCTCAATCTATAGATTTGACAAAATTATGCACTAACAATTCAAAAATACATAATCTACTGGCACAAATACAACATCAAAACATTCATTTACAAAAATGCAGGAAACAATTCACAATAATCATTAAACAAGATAAAAATATACTTACGAGTCTAATGTTTCCCGTGTTTTTGGTGTTGTAATTAAACTTGATGTACTTCTTCTAGAACCAGCTTTTAATCTACCAATTTTCATGTGTATTCGACCCATTGTGGTCTAAAGATATAAATGTAAAGAAAAACATTTAGAAAGGAATTACAATAAAAACATATCAAGTACTGAAATATGTGCAGATAACAATGCATATAATATATATATATATATATATATATATATATATATATATAACATTTCCTACAACAAATTTCTCATCATACAAATATTTTTAATTGCAAATCAAAACAAGATTTTGAAAAATATTGTGAATATTTTCTACACAACGAAGTGGCTGTTTTCTTAGAATAGATTTTTTTCAGAATTTTTTTCTTTTTTTCAAAGAAAGTAGTTTTTGAAAAAAGATTCTAATTTCCATGTGGTCTTTCTAGAGGAAAAATTTACACATTGAATATATATGTATATGTCAGATCCTATTTTTGGATCATTTTTTAAAAATGTGAAAATGTTCATTAAAAATTAATATTAATAAATGTCACAATCAATAAGAATTAAAAATTATAACTATGAATTAAATATTTGGATAATAACAAAATTTTCCACAAAATAAAGAAAGAAAGAAAAAAAAAAAGCATACAAAAATGTGAAAATCATTTTGTTGTTGTTTCTAATGCCTGCTGACTAACTGTGTAGCAGCACCAAATCCTCCCTATAGGACAGCAATGGGCAAAATTGTGCAGATTTTACTCAGTTGAGTGCCAATAGGAGGAAGACCGACTTCGCTTTGGGTCTCCTAATTTTGAACCTATTCAAGATGAAAGGCCGGGCACCTGTATCAGCACCTTCAGAGGGTATCATTTGAACATGGAGGATATTGGAGGCACGAACAGATTTTACATGCACCGATTTCTTTCAGTATACATGGTCCCACAGCAGTCGAAAGAAGTGGTCACCCCTCTAAGAACTGACCAAGGTAAACGGCACTTCACTTTTACTGTTCTTATGGGGACCAAGCTTAGCAACTAGACCACTGCAGGACAGCGCAAATTATTATTTTCTCAGTAGGTGAATTGTTTTCACTCCTCAACATTTCATTTAGGCAATGAAAAGTAATATTTTGCACAAAACTTCAAAATTTACTTTGTTTATAAATTCAAATAAAAATCATGTTATTGCAGTAACTAAACAGTTTGTAATATTTACTATAACAGTATAATTTTCACAGTACACTGAAATTTATACACATCGGGAATTTTTTAGCTAAATTAAATGAAGGTTTCACAGTAATGAGAAAATTACTTATGACAAATCCACACAATAATAAAGAGAAAATTCTTCTCACTCTAAGATACAAAAGCTTTACAATTAATGTAACATGCTATCGTCTTGGGAAGGCAGTTGGATATAAAACATTGAATAAACATTGGCCATGTTTGTTTCTAAAACACACAGCTTTTAGAAGGGAAGGAGGACACGGAAATAACATTTCTGCACATGATTGATTTTACTACCACAATATCAGTTTTACATCCAACTAAGAAAAATCAATAACTTAATTTTAAACAAAATTAAGAACCTTAAGAACCGCAGCAGCATGTTCTTGAGAGGATGTTTTCAAGTCTTGACCATTAACTTCTAAAATTTGGTCACCTTGAATAAGTCTACCATCAGCTTCAGCTATACCACCTTTAACCTAGGTAACACATTATAAATAATAGTACATCATATTACATATTTCATAACATCAAAAATGTTTAATAATTTTTAAAAAATTATAATGCACTTTGAATAACAGAACAATTTGCATTTCTTTTTTTCATAACATTTTTTATATGATTATTAATTACAAATGTTTAAAATTTTGATGAGTAACAAGTACAGGTTTATTGCTAGTTTCTTTAATTTATGTTCTTGGGGATTCATATGATTAAAGAAATACTACAAAGATTATTAATTTTTGATTTAAAAGAAAACACAGTTTTCTTTTATATCAAAAAGTTTTGTTAGGAAGATTTAAATTATTATTATTATTTTTTTTTTTTATAAATTTTACTTTCTAGTTTTATTTTCACTCCTCCCCTGATAATACAATTTACTATGAAAATAAACACTCAAAAAACTGGTGTTATAAGATAAAATAAATAAAAACTTTGTAAAAAAAAAAAAACACACATAAAAGGTTACTTCAAGGCGTAAGGATCGTTTCGACCGAAAATTCGTTCGGTCTTCTTCAGAGAAACCCTTCCGTCAAACAGAGCAGAGGGAACTGAAAAAGATAAACAATCCAGCATATCGCATAAACATCAAGCACAAGGAAACCTTGTGGCAACATGCTTGATTGTTTATCTTTTTCAGTTCCCTCTGCTCTGTTTGACAGAAGGGTTTGTCTGAAGAAGACCGAACGAATTTTCGGTCGAAACGATTCTTACGCCTTGAAGTAACCTTTTATGTGTGTTTTTTTTTCACAAAGTTTTTATTTATTTAATACAATTTACTGTTATTAGTGTACGGGTGGACAAAAGCATAGAAAAAGTGAACTGGAGGTACTTCAACTAGTAAGAGTGAATTCTCTTTTGTTATAACAATGTGCCCTAATCACAGAAAACAATACTAGTTAGGGTGACCAGATGTCTTAATTTTGCAGGCAGTCCTTTTTTTTAAATGTCTTGTTTTGCAAACTGCACTACGCATAAAAAAAAATATTAGAATGTCCTTGTTCTTGCTTTTGTCCTGTATTCTGTGTCAGTCATCGGCCATTAAAGTGGACACAATTTATGTATGGGTATCGATAAACCAATATTTTAAGATAAACACAGCTGATGTTTTAACATCAATCATTGACAGATTGACTCTTCATTTTATTGGGCCAATGATAATTTGTTAGTGGAAGATATAAAAAATTAATAAACTGTAAATAACTAATGAAATTAGTTATTTATTTGTTCACATTATTTTAATTTCAGCCTGGGCCTAACACTGATATTTCCTCCTGTAGAAAAAAAATTGCTCTTCTCGCCCAAGAAAGAAGCTGCCTATGCCCCCCCCCCCCCTTTTGTCTCCAATGATGTCCTGCATTTTGTATCTCAGAATCTAGTTACCCTAGTACTAGTAGAAAACCATACTTACAACTTCCGATATGAAAACCCCAGGTCCATTCTTTCTTCCAACAATTGTTAAACCTAAGCCTTTTCCAGACTTTTTCTGCAATTCAACATCTAGTGTTTCGAAAGCATCCTCTTCATGAGTTTGGCCTTCTTCCCTATACACAAGCATCTGTACAACATTTGGCGTTTGTCTAAGTGCTGTGATTGCATGTTCATGAATGGCATCACGGAGGTCTTCTCCACAAACCTATATAAAAGAGCAAAGACTGAGTAAAACTGCATTTAATGTTTACAGTGGTCACTGCTTATTTCGGTCACATCGGGACGGATTGAGATTGACTAGAATAACCAAAATCTGAACTAAATGGCAGATCCAAAGTAAAAGTGAACATTTAAGAAAAAGAATCAGTAAATTAAAGCAAAATATACGAACTGTATTAGAAAATAGTTTAGCATATGCATACATTTACTTAAGAATAAAGAAAAAATATATTTGTACATTTATATAATAAATAAATAAAGTATATTATATAATAAAGTTGCAATTTCTTGGGAAGGGGGGGGCATGAAAATTTGATATTAAAAGCTGATTTAGGGGCATAGTGCCATGTAGCGTAAATTCAATTTCATTTAATGTTGAAAAGAGGTGATCATTTACACTGTTTTTCTCAAATGCTATACACAAAGTGTCTATAGCATTCAGCGAATCTACTCTTGTGACAAATACCCGATTCGGATGCACATCATCGTCATCATCATCAGGTGTCTCATTAGTTTCGGGTGTCCAATTGATCATTATTTTTATTAAAATTCCGTTAATTGTATTATAAACTGTTTTGATTGAATTACTGTAACACCTCCAGCCACACAAATATGAGTCATCTTTGACTGGCTTTCACTTTGCTCTAAAAGCTAATTGAGTTGAAATTATTCACTGCACCAAGTTTGCACAGCAATTATTTAATGCAATCAGTTTTTTGGAAAGCCCATAATATAATACAGCACACTCCCTCTAATCTTCAAATGCTTATAATTTGCCATACATTTTACATGTAAACAAATAATCTTGCATTTTAGTTTTTCTACACAGAGGCTAAAAGAATGATGGAACTTTCACTTTCGTGAAAATAAAAAGACCAGAAAAGGAGGTCCACTGAATTGTTAGCCTATTAAGAATTAATAACTAGAATAATCATTATTCTAGTCACACTAGAATAATCACTATTTGTACTGATACACGGAAAGGCATGGGGGATTAGATTTTCATTCAGTATAATTTTGCATTACTCTAGAGATCTGTTATGGGCAGAAACAAACTAGCAAATACAATTAAATATTTTTAATAAACACACATAAATCAATAAACTAGTGTCTCCAATCACAAAACAATATGTACCTATAAGCTGCAAGACAAAATTGTCAAGTGCAATTTCAAGTGTTATTAAATAATTAAAACATTTAGAATTTTAAGTTGGAAAAAAAGTTTTATAGTATTTTTCATATATTATTACAAAATAACTATTACGATCAGTTTAGTTTCAGTTCGGTCTAAGTATATGTGTACTGCTGACAATATTTTTTAGCAAAATACACCTTTCCAGTGTTAACCAGATGACCTATAATCTGCAAAATTCTATAATAAGCACAACCATTAGCCCAACCTGTGTGGATTAGAGGGTGTGTCCTGAATATAAATAAATTATTTTATATGTAGTTTGCATTTTTTAATTTATAGTGTTGATTTTGAAAGAATAATTAATACTTGTAGTTCATAGAAGAAACTGAACTTGCTTGATAACATAAGGATTAATTTCACCCATGCTTTAGGACTGCAAATGTCTGTAGGAATGCAAGCCTTTTTGTGAGTTTACCATAACCGTCTTGGCTTGGCAATATATCTCGATTGCTTGGCATCTAAAGTTTAGTGGCTATAATTTACAAACGCCAAATCAATAAGAAGTTAATTGATCTTGTTTATCTATTAATAGTTTTATTTTATAATTTCTCTCCAACTATGGAGGATGGCAACAGTTGACACCAACACCTTTTCTTTGGTCTAGAAAATGCTTGCTGCATTAGAATTAACTGAAATTATTATATAATTGAGACAAGGACTGAAATTTGCCCTAGGTTTTTCTTATAATGTGCTGTACTATTTTTCATTAAACTACAAGTTAAACGTAATTTAACTATGCATTAAAATCAAAATACATTTATAGAATTTAAAACTGAATGCCCGCCGGGATATAATACGTAAGTACCAAAAGTATATAAATATTAATTGCATAATCTGATAAATAAGAAAAACATTTAGTAAGTCTAGTCACTTTCCCCATAGATGTGAACCTTATAAAATTCTCCATACTAATAAAAATGAGTAGAAAACATAAGTACTTCTAATATTTGATCTCCCGGCTTCAGCCTTCCATCCAAAGCAGCTGCACCATCTGGATAAACCTCGTGAATCAGCACGACACCCTAGAATAAAAGAAATTACACGAAATTCAGCTCCAGCAACAATAAATTTAAAATGTATTTTTTTTTTAAACTTTACCATAATATATTTGAAGAAATCATAATGGAAAGAATTTTTATAATACAAATTTTATTCGGGTAAGTTTTACATAAGCACTAGCAGACTTGTCTTTCTGGATCACTTTTTATTTGCTTACTATGAAGTTTCATTTGATTTGAGAGGTTGGTTGATTGAGACCCTTAGCCAGGAGGCTGTCGTCTCGATTTTTCTGAAGGTTCCCTAAGATGTGGCTTGGCTGAAATTCAGTTCGTAAACAATGAAGTGAAAATCATATTGTTATCAGCATGTGAGGGAAGGGTGAAAGAAATAACCCAATTTCATGCACTATATATAAATGCAACCAGTTATTTTGGTGGAGACTTAATTCTTCTATTACAGTTTGTTTAACTCAATTGATTTGTCCGCTGTAAATAATTTTCAATTGTAAACATAAAAATCATCCAACTTGATCAGTCGTTACACGTTGCACGGACAAAACAAAGGGAAAGCTTTGGTGTCGCCATCTGCCGGAATAAATATAAATCGATTATGAAATTCTTCATACAGATCACAATTTATTTCTGCAAAAAAGTTTTATTTGATTTTTGAGATAACGGCTGATTATCTTACACGAGGGATCTAGAATGAAAAGCTGTGGGGGGGGGGGGGAGGCAGAGATCTACGTGGGGGTCTTACTAAGGCGTCCTAACCCGTATTTAGGCGAAGTTTAGGAGAAAATCACGAAAAAAATTTAAGAATGGGGGTATAATTTTTAGGGGTATTACCATGGGCGCCGGCAGAATATTTCCCAATGGGGGGGGGCAAAAACTACTCTAGGGGGCGGCAAAGACTACTCAAGGGGAGGCAAAGACTACTTTAACGTATGGTTACCATGTTGGAAAGAGCAAAAAAGCAATGGAAAACACTGCACAGAAAAATCCAGGGGGGGGGGCATTGCCCCCTCTTGCCCTATGTTGCCGGTGCCCATGGGTATTACGTTTTATTGAAAGAAATAAGAGCAAAATTAAAGTATTAGTTTTTAATATAGATAGAAAAATTAATTCAATAAAAATAACTAAGTCAACTACAGCAGTGTCGGTTACAGAATTCTTTTATGTCGGAGAGTTGTAATCCACTGAGAAATAAAGTGGAGGGGGAGAGATTTGTATTAATCCGTCTCTGATGTAATCTTTATGAGAAACTTTATTTCCTGTCCACTTTTCCTCTCCTTTTATGAACGCTACTGAACTGGAGATATTAAATGATTTCCATTCTTAGTGGTGTTGTTAAATGGAGGTTAACCCTAAAATTTTAGAACGCCTTGAGAATTTTTTTTTTTTTTTTTCTGTAAAAGGAACAGACAAGAGTGGCGTAGCGAGGGGGTGGTCTTGGGGATCAGAACCCCCCCCCCTAAATTTTTTAAAAAGATCCTTATTCTTGGCAAAGCGAACGGGGCCCACAAAATAGGAAAGGCTCTATATATCTTTCATCTTCTAATTTTTAGTTAGAAATATTACAGATATTTATGCATAACTTCCTTTTACTATTG
Organism: Cheiracanthium punctorium; assembly: GCA_038373885.1. Classification (NCBI taxonomy): domain Eukaryota; kingdom Metazoa; phylum Arthropoda; class Arachnida; order Araneae; family Cheiracanthiidae; genus Cheiracanthium; species Cheiracanthium punctorium. Next base: position 284,083 of record JAWZYV010018487.1, read on the forward strand.
AAATACGAAAAGAATAGAAATTGTTTTTGTGCAGTGGAAATATCCGATAAAGACAGATTCTTAACAACAGATTAGGGAACTCTGTGGCAACAAATGATATAATGGGCCTTATCTCCACTACTTTTTCTAAGCTTAACCACTGTTAATCGAATTATGGTCCACTTTTCTCGCATGTATGCCTTCTCCTAACTTGGGACCCAGGTGCACAGCCCTGGGGGGAGGAGGTAATTGGATGGTGTTTCAGTGCAGAACATAATATATATTGATTAAAATGTTGAAGCTCAATTCCTCTTTTAAAATGACCATCCTTCATGCATGAGTGTTGCAAACGGGAAGATTGAAAAAAATGAAAAAAAACCAAACAAAAAACAAAAAACAGAGCTTTTAACAAAGAGGCTTGGTTATTAGAATGTGATTAACGGAAATCTACACTGTAAAAAAGAGGTACTTAGAAATAAGCAATTTGTACTAATTTCTAAGTACTTTGTCACATTGTAATAGCTCAGAGTTATTTACTCTTAAATTTAAACAGCTCGTGTACTGTACTCATTTTTGATTGGGAATTTGTTTTTTAAGCGCGCCATGTACTCATTTATAATTCAAATGTACTTAAAAAGTGCGATTACATAAAGTACTCATTTTTAAGAGCTACTTTACTTTTAACAGTGTAGATTTCTTTCTGCTATGTCGTTTTTTTTTATAAATATGGCCTAAGGCTACAGAACCAGCGGTCTCAGACTGTTTTATTTAAATATCACGCAAATTTCGAAGTTTAAAAAACGAATAAAATTAAGAATATCTCTTTACGAGCTATTCTGTGTAGTTCGCTTGCGCACAATTAAATCATGAACATGGTCGACTTTGTCACGTGTGCAAAGTGCGCTTCGCACATGGGCTGACCAAAACAAAGCCGTAGTCAAAATCTACAAACTTTTTTTATTCTATTGACTACATACTATACGACATGCTAGATGGCCGAATTGTGAAGGCCCCAGGTTCGGACCTGTCGCTGTCTATAGGTGTAGCGTGTCCCCATAGGCTGCGATGCACCTTGCTAGTAAAACTGTTTGTTTGCACAAGCCACACGAGAAACGTTGTTTCAGTTAAGAAGAGTCCGAAGCGATCCTGTTAGGCAATATAAAACTGACCCAGTGGCTGATCCAAGCGGAGCTGTGGGGAGATAGAAACCCCACCTCCTTTGAACTCACTATTAAACCCTTTCCCAATGCTGAAAAAAGGGCCTTGCTAGTAAAACTGTTTGCAAAAGCCACACGAGAAACGTTGTTTCAGTAAAGAAGAGTGCGAAGCGATCTTGTTAGGCAATATAGAACTGACCCAGTGGCTGATCCAAGCGGAGCTGTGGGGAGATAGAAACCCCATCTCCTTTGAACTCACTATTAAACCCTTTCCCAATGCTGAAAAAAGGGCCTTGCTAGTAAAACTGTTTGCAAAAGCCACACGAGAAACGTTGTTTCAGTAAAGAAGAGTGCGAAGCAATCTTGTTAGGCAATATAGAACTGACCCAGTGGCTGATCCAAGCGGAGCTGTGGGGAGATAGAAACCCCATCTCCTTTGAACTCACTATTAAACCCTTTCCCAATGCTGAAAAAAGGGCCTTGCTAGTAAAACTGTTTGCAAAAGCCACACGAGAAACGTTGTTTCAGTAAAGAAGAGTGCGAAGCGATCTTGTTAGGCAATATAGAACTGACCCAGTGGCTGATCCAAGCGGAGCTGTGGGGAGATAGAAACCCCACCTCCTTTGAACTCACTATTAAACCCTTTCCCAATGCTGAAAAAAGGGCCTTGCTAGTAAAACTGTTTGCACAAGCCACACGAGAAACGTTGTTTCAGTAAAGAAGAGTGCGAAGCGATCTTGTTAGGCAATATAGAACTGACCCAGTGGCTGATCCAAGCGGAGCTGTGGGGAGATAGAAACCCCACCTCCTTTGAACTCACTATTAAACCCTTTCCCAATGCTGAAAAAAAGGCCTTGCTAGTAAAACTGTTTGCACAAGCCACACGAGAAACGTTGTTTCAGTAAAGAAGAGTCCGAAGCGATCTTGTTAGGCAATATAGAACTGACCCAGTGGCTGATCCAAGCGGAGCTGTGGGGAGATAGAAACCCCACCTCCTTTGAACTCACTATTAAACCCTTTCCCAATGCTGAAAAAAGGGCACCCGTTGCCATCGGCTGCCCTTGCTGGCTGTGTCGGACCCAGCCAGCTGTCGTCAAAAAAGGGTCTCTAGATCTGTGGCGCGCGATGAACGATTCGATCTTGCTGGTAGTTAAGTTGAGCGATGGCAACGACTGCCCTTTTTTCAGCATTGGGCAATCTATCTAGCATTCTTCCATTTTTCAGCAGATGTGAGTGCTGTTAAAAAGAATCGTGACAATTTTTTTACGGGAAATGACGTGCTAAAAAGTAAAGGATTCTCGTGTAGCTATGTCACCCGCAACTATTTTTATAGAAATCAAATCCATTCTTCGTGACTGGCAACAGTCAAAACGTCAGAGTTTGGCGTTCCCGGAGCGGAGACACTGCGCGTTAAAGGGTTAAAAGATAAAATTATTAAAAGTTTGTAAAATAACACACACATGAAAGATACTTATCAAGCTTATCTTAGCTTGATACGTACCTTTTATGCGTGATATTTTCAAGTTTTAAAATCATTTTATAGTATACTTACAAGTGGCGTGTCAGACCCGCCAACTATGCTGAGGCCCAGTCCCATCCTCTCCTTCGTGATCTCTATGGTCGTCTCCTTCCCGGGTTTGATATCACATGATTTCGGATCCAGGTGAGGCTCATTCTCCTCTTGAAAAGAAACGGCATCATCATTGCTAGTGGTATTTGTTTCGGTTTGGGAAACAACGGACACTACCGAGTTGTTATTGTTGACGGCCGGCGTTTCGGAGGTAGTGTCCGAAGGAGTTACGGAATGAGTGGCCGGTGGATGAGATATGTTATTATTGTTCAGCTTGCCGGAAAGATGAGTGGGTTTAGGGGGTGGTAAAGGAGGAGGACCTGAAACGCAAACAAACAATGGATAAGTAAACGGAAGAATATTTATCAACGAGCTGGGATGCATAGAGAGAAATTCTGGCGACAGCAGAGGAAAAATTGATGAAAAAGAAATTCGAAATTCATTGAGATTTTACTTAAGGGGTTATCACAGTAACTTAAAATACAAGCAACTTTCTTGCAGAACAACTTTTAGATCGATTTTTCTCTATCGGCCGACCGAGTTGTATGGTGGGTAAAGCACCTTACTCGGGTTTCGGGCTCAACTCCCGGCGGCCGGGGTTCGACCCCCGACTGGACGGGGTTGCCATTGTGTCCATCCCTTTATAGGGGGTAACGCTGACCGCTCACTGGGTGCCCCCATAATAAAATGGTCACACCTTCGGGCCGTTGTAAGGGACAATGCCTAATCGGGAAGTTCCCGCCCGTTGCATTAAAAAAAAAAATTCTCTATCGTTTATTGGTTGGCGATCGTCGTTGTCGAGGTAACGATAAAGAAAATCGGTCTAAAAAATGGGCGGATTTTAAGCTAGTGTGATAACCCCTTTAGGTATCTGATCAATGCGTGTAATTTTATAAAAATGATATCTAACTCAATATCTAACATTTTTCATAAACATGCGTACCGTATCTCTCAGTGATAATGTATTTCATGCCATGATTTGGAAAATCAAAGAAAGCACTGTCTGTTTTATGTTTTGATTTTGTTCAGGTTTCATCACAGGGAGTTCCTTAGTCCTTAAAATTACGTCCCACTGGAAGACGTCAATATTTATGTAATATGACTTTTTTTTTTTTAATTAAGAAAACTTCTGCTTTAAATTCTCTAACTTTTTTTTTCTTCGTGAACTGAAGTCTGGAAAGTCGACAAAAAACCTAGATATTAATTTGGCCATTTTTTTAATTACGAAGTTCTCAATCTGTATCAGTGGATCGAGCACTGTTGAGTCTTCATTAGAAAATTTGCATAGTTTCTATCACGCGGTGTGGTATGTAATTAACTACGTCATATGCTTGAATTATATGAGCGTTGTGATCGGTTTCAAGAAGATTAGCTTAATAAACGTTTAAAGAAGTATGCAGATTCCATACGATTATATAAAAAAGGAAATTCAAAGGTATCATCGACAAGATTTTCTCTAAATATGAAAGTTTGAAACTCTCATACGATAGCTTAGACGAAATAATTAATATCTGGCTGAGGATCCTTAAAGAGATTACATTGGAAACCAGACATGATATTTTTAAAAGGGTTAAATATAACATGCATTTATAGTAGAAGATTTATCCCACAGTAGTTAATGTTTAGAAAAGTAAGATGAGCTAAAATCAACTGAAAATTAGAAGTTCTTGAGGTAAATTGATAATAAAATACGATTTTTCTCGTGAACATTGAAACATATTAGTAACATTAATTTATCAGTGATTAATGTAACCAAGTACAATAAGACAAATAATTATATGCAGTAGTAGTAAGCAGGCCACTATCAGAGGCAGAAGTGAGGTGAAGAAAGGGGGCGTTACCTAGTGACGTCATCAGGGGAGTGGCTATGACGTCATGGGGGCGTGACCGAAAGTGCCGTCACGAGGCCACGCGCCCTTACTTCACTTCAGCCTCTGATAGTCGCCTGCTTACTACTTAACAGTCAACTTTTATAACACGAAGTATAATGAAACTTATATATGTACCAGTTTGGTACTTTTTCGTTATCTCGACGCCAGCCAAATTTAGCGACTTTTTTTTGTCGCCAAGTAGCTACGATGTTTTTAGGCGATTTTTTGTGTCCGCAATTACCTACCGGATATATATGTAAAAGCAATACTCACCTAAACTGAAATAAATATGGCTACGCACGTTTGAGGAAGAATAATATATCAATACAACAACAGGATCGCGGAAGGATACAGAACAGACACAATCCGCTTTCTTCTGCATCCAAACACATGCTCACGGCCTACGCAAGATTAATAAATCAAATAGGTGGACGAATACAAAACAGAAAAATACATTATCCTTTGCTATTCAAACACAAGCTAACATACTACGGACACACAAGCAACGTTAGCAAAAAAAAAAAAAAAAAGTTCGCCGCACGATTCAGGATACACGTTTGCGTATGAATAAACAACACACTCGCAGATTAGTACAATCAGTACGCTTTCATTTAGAACCACCCGATTTTGCTTTCCTTTTAAAACAGTAGCGCTTGTACTACGCATTAAGAATTCGGGTTACCAAAAAAAAAAAAAAAAATGAAGATCGCCGCGCAAACGAGGACGGGTTACCAGAAAATATTGTCGCCAAGCATCGCCCTCTACTACCGGAAAAAAGTCGCCAAATTTGGCTGGCGTCGAGATAACGGAAAAGTACCTTTAGTTTAATATAGAAATAGAGGAAGGTCTCGTCATCACAATAAAATACATTCAAATGAAAAGAGAGACAGCAAGATATAAATACTCACAAAAGTAAGCTAGCATGCAAACTTTGGTCGGCAGAGGCTAGTTGCACAGAAAGCATGCATATAGAAGAGAAATTTAAAGTTAATCCGAAGGGAAGCACAATGCAACATTATAGAGATAAAATAAGTAAGATGCAACAGGTCACAAAAGAAAGAGATGAAAGATTAAAATTATGTACAGAGATTAATTTGTAGAGATAAGAAGAAGATTATAGAAGAGGATTGTTAGAAATAAGCATAACAAAAATATGCCAAGTGAAAGAGGATTCTCTTTATCGAAGAGAAGTTTCTTAATTTATTTTTAGATCTGTATCTTGGAAAAGTGCAAAAATTCGAAACTGTTATTACTCCACAACACATTCAGGCAGTTGCTTACGTACAGTCCCTGGCCATATTTCTATGACTATCAGCAATTTTTTTAGATGCAACTTCTATGAATAAATTGCTGTTTTGCAGTAGTCAACTCTTTCGTGAATATTTGCCAACAAATTTTATTAGTATGGCATCAATAGTATTGTGGGCGAACCGTCGATACCGAAGAATAACTAGAATGACTGCCCCAACTATGAAAAAATGCACTTGCCATCGCTTTGATTTACTACCAGTAAACATGGAGATCGATCGACTGGCTAATCACGTACCACAGAGCCAAAGCACTTTTTTGACAACAGCTGGCTTGCGGCCTACACGGCCAGATGTTGTCATAAAAGATTTTTAGCTTTGCGGCACGCGACTGGCTCATCGATTACCCGCCATGTTAACTGGTAGTTAAATCAAAGCGATGGCAATTTTTTGCCGTTGGATTGTCTATGCAATTATTCAATATCGTAGGGCGAACGCTGGTGTTTTGGGCAGAAAATGCCTAGTGGTCACATTAAATGGCCAGGGACTGTTACAGGATTCGTACGGATCCTGGATTTAATGAAAGTTCGAACTTTCGAAACATTGTCCTAAAGCAGTCTGATAATTTAAAATTGATCCTGCTTTTTTTTTTATTTATTTTTTTTTATAAATAAAACTAGGGGCCAAAGCCCCTAGACTCGCTACGCTCGCATTTCGTATGAGGCATTCGGCCCCTAAAAAGACTTATTCGTAAAATGCATGTTGCTTGGAACATAAAAATTTAAACCTCGCACTATTTGTAATTATGTGAAACCCATGGGACGCCTTGCGTATTAGCCAATTATGGAGAATTTTCATAATTTGGCGACTTGCGTATATGTATAGTTAAAAATTAGCTCTAAGAAAACAGTAATTCATATGTTTTCTTTGATAGAAACTACGGAACAGGTAGGATAGCTAGCCACCCATGGCGACTTTTCAATATTTGGCGATTTATCCATGCTCACAACCTATAATTACTGTTCATTTAAGGTTCCCGGAAAACCGTTATCCATATATTACATAATCCTTTGCAGATTGGCGTATTTAGCACCACGAATTATATCATATCGCCGCGCTGGCAAATATTCAAAGTGTACTTCAACTGCTATAATGTCACAGTTGACGCCACCAAATATTTCTACTGGTAGCCAATACTCCAGCTGGACCGAACCGGCTTTAAAATAATCTGCATTTTAATTATTTTTCAGGTACTTACGTATTATCCCGGCGGTCCGCCAAAACAAGCGATTTTTCACCAATATAAATGCCGGACGCATAAAATTATTGATGGTTACGAATACGATTGGCAACAGTTTGACGGCACATTTTACGAAAAGATAATTTGGTGGAATGACCGCCGGGATAAATGAAAAGTACCATTTTTCATTTTCAAGATATTGGGTTATAACATTTTTTAATTCGCGGTTTAGATTCATCCTGCTTGGAAAGATACCATTTTGTCAGATCGTACCTAATGCCAAGATGGCGCTTTTAAAATCAGTTACAATTTGTTATTCTGTTTAGGAAAAACGAATAATCGCTAATTCTAAACGAACTTACTATTTGAAAATTGTCAACTTTGTGTAACACACTTTGAGTTATTTATTTCATATACTTTTTAATTTGGAGTAAAAAGGGTGTAATTCTATTTCATATTTGTCAATTTCATGCGAGTCTGCATACTTGGAATTGTTTTGTTGCAAAGGAATGAATGATTTTATGCCAAATCTGGCAACCATTATGTTTTATTTTTTCAGTTTTTTATTAATATCTTCTAAAATAATTCGATTTTGGAAATTTAAGTCAGCTTATCAGGTTCCTCGGAATTTTCCAAATTCGTGGACATGTTTCTGGAAATTCAAATCCCCACGGTTTAGGAGAAGATATCCAAACAAGCTATTGATAGTAAGCAGCGGCTTTTACTTTTTTTTAGAATAGAGAGATACGGAATTTTTTTTCCCTCGAGTATCTCAGATCGTAAGACGTTTTAGGACAATTTTTCAAATATTAGAAATTTTAGAAAATTTAGGACCCGTACGAGCCCTGTGTAGGGCGAATCAGTTGTGATGGAATTTGCCCCCCCCCCCCCTTAACTTAACCAGTGGCCATCCTGTTCAGCTTTTTACGATCATTTTACTATCATTTTTAAATTTCAGTTACTGAAATAAGTTTTTTTTTATTTTAAATGTTTGTGTAACAGTTTTTGAAGAGATAATCTAATCGTTTTCCCGTCTTTGGTTCAACATTTATAAAAAAATAATTCAAAAACTGTAGGAAATGTATGTATTTTTAAGCTTTGTTAACCTTTTACAGACCGAACTCAGATTAAGGAATATTTTAAATTAGTTTTTTGCATGTTTTGCCTTTTAAAGCGTTAGTTAAAGGATATTAGTCATAAATTGGGGGGAGGGGGGGGAGAGAATTGTACACCCCAATTTTCACTCGTTCAATTCCCTTTTTTTTTTTGTTCCCAATTAGAAACATTAATCATTTCCGACTATACTTTTAGGGGTTATACTTTGAATGTACATTTATGGGTAGTTTAAATAATAAGTGAAATATTAAGAATAAATGTAAGATTTATCTTTAAATTTAAGGAAATATATGAGAATTAAGTTTGAAAGGGGGGGGGGATATCAAGATAGCTCCGTAAAAATTTATGAAAACGGCCATTTTTATGATTTTTTTATCCAGTTTCCCACTAATGACAGCAATGCAACTGATATTACAAAATATCGAGTCATCTTTAAACTTATGATTTGATTTATTTTATTTTATTTGAATTACTTTTATGATTTTTTAATCCAGTTTCCCACAAATGACCACTAATGACCCGACAGAAATGCAACTGATATTTTAAAAAATCGAGTCATCTTTTAACTATATCTGCTAATTTTTTTATTTTTTTACATGATTTGAATTTTTTTTATGATATTTTATCCAGTTTCCCCTAATGACAGAAATGCAACTGATATTTCAAAAAATCGAGTCATCTTTTAACTTATGATTTGATTTTTTTATTTTATTTGAATTATTTTTATGATTTTTTATCCAGTTTCCCACTAATGACAGAAATGCAACTGATATTTAAAAAATCGAGTCATCTTTTAACTATATCTGCTAATTTTTTTCAATTCAATATCGATAAAATTTAATTTTTCAATAAAATTTTTGTTTGATGTACCCACTTGTGAACGGTGGCTTATAAAATGTTAAAATATGCAGTCAGAATCACTCAGATTTTTTTCCCGATTAGTTACAAGTACGATTAGGCTTATGTGATAAATAACATTCAAGGCTTAATCTGGTCTGCGCTTGACCGAATTTTTAGTTTAAAACCATGATCTTCAGAAGACTGCAGTTTGTGGTGAAATATTTAAACTATTTTCAGGAAGGAACAATTGCGTTCTTTGAAATAAAAGAAAAAACTTTGATTAAGATGATAATTTGTAATGATTTATTGAAATATGACATCATAATATGCTAAGTTAATGTTTTTGCTGTCTGCACCAGTTATTAAACGGTATTATAATGCAATGCTACTGTTAAAAAATTACTTTTGGATTTTGTATAAAAGATCGTTTTAAAATTTTAAACTTATTCAAACGCGCAAAAGTTTTAAGAAAATCTAACTAAGAAACGGATGTAGCACGGTTTTCATATTTGTATTAAACTTTCTTTTAAACGGTTATGGAGAAAAATTTACAGTACAAATACCAATTTCACATTATGAAGCATGAGTACATAAATACTTAAAATAAATAACATAAAAAAGGATATAAAATAAATAATATATCTATAAATTGAAACATAATTTTTTATGTCTACTAAATGGTTTTTGAAAAACCGTAAAAAATTCTGTTAAAAAACTTATATTTGGCTTGCTGGAATTTTTTTAATTTATTTTACAATTGGCTGAATTCAATGTATTTAGATCAGAACTAAATTAAAGGGAATCATTAATGCAAAATACTGATTAGATTAATTTTTTACATCGTAAAAATCTTGCACTCATTTTATTTAATAAAAGCATTTACTAAATACTAATACACATTATTACGATTTTATGCGAAATTATTAGTGATATACTGATACAATTATCAAACAAAAAGGATATTCACAAAAATTATTTTAAAATTAATAAACATGTAAACACAAAGCAACTCAATATAAATAATAATGATAAGAAACTGAATATTTTATATACACAATTAATAAAAAAGAAGCTTTCTAAAATTATTAATTAATCTGCATTAAGAGAAAAAGTACATATTTCTAATAATTCAGATAAATAAAACCATTATCTATATACTGTAATAATTTTACTGGCCATATATATATATATATATATTATATATATATATATATATATATATATATATATATATATATATAGATATATATATATTATAACTAAATATATATATATATATATATGGGAAGGTGGCCTAAAATGATCCTAGCGGGCTAAACGATCTACATATGTTTTCTTTCAAACAGGCAGCGCTATCTACTAGTAACACATAAACTAGTTAGGCCAAGTCAAGAAGAAGCAATGGCGATATTTAACCGATCGGTGTATTACATGTCTGAGTAGAATTCTTCAAAAAATTGAGTTTTATCATATATCTTATAAGGTAAGCACTAACTTTCCCCTTTATTTAGAAGTACAATCTTTAATGTGTAGAAATATGACTTGGTTTAGTGAATAGAGTATGTTTTTAGATGTGAATGACATTTATTTAGTTTGTTTCTCGGCGTATTCCGGTAATGTGATCTAAAGTGGGCCATAGTTAGCCATACTGCCGGGTAAAATGATTCATCGACTGAAGAAACTCCAGTACCGAGTCCTAGTCATATGTCATCCCTTCAGACATTCTCAAAATGCGCGACTCCCCATTACATTATTTAATTTATTTCTGAGTTATTGCAGGCCATAATTTTTGAAGTATAATTTTGAAATATTCCATTTTATTGTTTGTGACACTTTTTTATTTCAAAATTTTCATAAAATAAATTATGCATACTAATGATTGTAAAACTTATTTCATTTCATTATGTATAGCCATAATTACTTTTACATCTTTTATTTTGCCGATTAAAAAAAAAATTACAATCATTTTCAAATGAAGGATCGTTTTGTACTTGGGTGAGGGTAAAATGATCCTTTTGACAGTTTTTCAAAATTCTATTTTCTTTTTTTTCGTTACTCAATTTGGGTTTAAAATATTATTAAAATATGTTTATGCAAAATATAGTGTAAAATATTGTGGCTAAAGGCCAAAGTTTTATTTAAGATGTATGTTATTTTATGAAAGTTTTCTCCTTAAGGGGATCATCTTGGGGCACATTCCCCTAATACATTTTTTAAATTTATGAATATAGCTATAAGAACTTTTGTCATTTAATGTAAGTAATACAATCTATTATGACAATCCATTTTTATATACACATATGCACACATTGCAGACTTTGAAAATTATCGACTAAAGAAAAAGAATTGATTCTGATTATTTATACTGCCATTATTATTTGATGAATGCTTTTGTAACTCATTCATAAACAAGGGTAATATTTTTAGAGAACAGTGGAATATTTGAACAGACATTTGAGGTAGTTCCATTTATTAGTGAAATGTTGCCTTTTTTTTTTTAATAAACCGAGATTTTTTTTTTTTTTTCAGTCCATAAAAGTTAAGCGCTTAAAAGAACCGTTGAAAGCTACGAACTTAGTTTTTTGTTTTTTTATTTTGTTTTCGATACCTGGGTACCACCATCGATATAGAAGAACAACAAGATAGACTGTCCAACGCTGAAAAAGTGCATCTGTTGCCATCCCTCGATTTAACTAACAGAAACATGGCGGTCGATCGAATCGCCATATTGCTCTTAATTAAATTTTAAATTGAGTAATGGCAACAGCTGCACTTTTTCAGCGGTGAGGCTGTTAAGCCCAGTGGTTAAGGCGTTGGACTCGTAACCGGAAGGTTGTGGGTTCGATACCGGAGTACCACTAGACACCACCGTGTACATGTGGTGTACGTGCACGTTAAATCCGTGGTTCCGAAAGTCCTCTCGGCGGTCGCTAGCAGTTTCCGAGGGGTGCCCACCTTCTGATGAGGTTCCAAATTGTGGCGGGAAATTCCGAGAAGGACGTATATGTAGCTCTAAGCGACACATTCAGTGACGCGAGCTGTCCTCTCCTTTCAAACAAGGCAATTGTCCAGTTGTTCTACTATATCGATGCGTAGCACACATTAGAATAAAAGAGAATAATCTTTAATCGTCTTTGAATGGCTTTCATTTTACGAAATCTGTAGCACAGAAAATGATATTTGCATATTAAATCTTAATTTACATGGTCTGTTAATGGACTGCCTTGTCAATTTCTGTTGGCAAAACTGACAAAATTAAAAAAAAAAAAAAAGGTAGGGCATTCAAAGAGAGAGAGAGAGAATTATAAGCAATGCAGGAGCGAAAATGTTTCCACGGGCTTGCAAATAATCACTTTTAAAAAAGACATTGAACTGCTAGTGAATTTTACCACCCTGCTTTGCCAAAACTTAATATTTTTCCGTAAAAATTCCGAAATTTTATTGTAAAGGATGCTATTACCGGAGAGTCAGCTTTTCGTTTTAAAACTTAGTAGTAAATTTCACTGACAGCTCAATTCCTTTTTTAACGTGATTGATACTTTTTAACATGATTGGAGCATCATTTTGGTCCTTGCATTGCTGTGAACTCCCAGCCCTACCTCTATTTGAAGTTTGTCGGTCTATTAACAAAACACCCTTTATAAAAATTATAATTGAATTTGCGAAAAATAATTTGTTTTATCTTTAAGCTTAATTTATTTAGAAAGCGTCACTTTCTGAATAGAATGAAAAAAATTAAACAAATGATCATTTGCCCGCCCCCCCTTTTTTAATTTGAGACAAATTTATACTGGGGGAAAAAATACTTTTTTTCTAAATATGGTCCGATAGGTAAAAATCCGAATTTTACTTATAGTTTTTTACTTTATAGTTTTGACAGCCAGGAACGGAAAGGTTGGATGTTTTATTTCATTTTATTCTCTCCCCCTCCTTTTTTTAAGAGGGGGAGGGACGGTCAATTGAATAAAATTGGCCGCTTTATTCATTTAAATGAGAAGTCTAATTTCATTTCAAAATATTTATGAAATATTGAAAAAGGGCTTACTAGTCGACATAAAAAGGAATTATTTTTTCCTAATTAATTTATTTCTCTAAAACAAATAAAATAAAAGTGTTACTGTACTTTTATCTTTCTTTTTATCACATTTTATCGTTTTATTCTTTTCATGAGCCTTTTCGATAAGCTCATTCGGTTTTTTCTCCTCTTCATATATATATCCAGGGGTTGGCTTGTTTGGATTGGCTACGATTAAAGTTATAAGGCCTTCAGCTTGCTTTAATATAGATGCAGCCTTAAAAAAACAAAAAAAAACATACAATTTATTTCCTTTTCAATAAAATAATAATAATAATATACAATAAATAATACAGCAGCATACTTACCGTATCATAATCTGCTCCGACTAAATCTGTATCATTTGCAGCTAAAATCATATCACCTACACTTAAGCCAGCCTGTCAATACAAATTAGAATTGTTCTACAAGCGCAGAAAATAATATTTTAACTGTAATTAATGCTAAATAATAGTAATGTACAAATATATAAATAGTTTTTTTTTCAATTATTCCTTACGCCATGCAAGTTTTATTTTGAGCTTCAATGAAATGCAGACTACATGCAACTATACTCACTTTACAGGAAAACAAAAACCATCAAGCGACTAGTATTGGAAAACAAATACTCTTAAACATTTATTTCAATATAATTTCTGGAAAAAGTTTTCCTCTGCTCCACAGAAATCTATGTAAGGATGGCAGAATATAAAGTTAACGTACATTGATTGTGAGGATAAAACCTTATCTGTGGTATATTATGATACATAGGTTTTTTAACAGAAAAAATGAAACATTACTTAAAAAAAATCACATAAAAAAAGAAGGTTTTAAGAAAACTAATTTTGCTTCAACAAATAGAGAAAGTCTTCCAATGGAAATTTGGATAGTGTTTCTGTAACTTACAATTTTTTTTAAGTATATATAAATAGATTCTTGATTGCTTTGGACAACAGTATGCAGTTATAGAGTGATTTTCAAAAATTGAAAAGTATATTTCCTATTAAAGCAAGTATTCTTCATTGCGCTCTATTTTAAAAGCAATTTCTGGAATAATTTATTTTTGTATTGTATAGTATTGTGTTTAAGGGGAGTATCTGTAATTTATTTTTATAAATTCGCTAAAAAAAAGTGAAAATAGTAAGATTAATATTTTTTTTTTTTTTTTTCGAACAGAAAAGACAAATATGCTTGCTTCTTTTGCAATCCTTTGCCTTTTATTCATAGAACAGGTTTCATTCCTTTTGTTAGTAACAAATATCTCATCATATTTGTTTTGGGAGAGGACACCAATTGTATGCTTTTCTTTTCAGAATGCTTAAAAATGCCCTAAAGGGGGGGGGGGGTTAAGATCGGGTTTGATCTGATTGCAGAAGAGAATTTTATAAAGTTAGTCCCTTTCTTTTTCAGAGTTCAGCAATTAGATTATATGCAGAAAAAAAAAAAGAATTAGGGAAAAGACATTCTGTAGGAGGAAAAAAAAACAATGACAAATGGGGGGAAAGGGGGAAGTACAGAGCCAAAACAAAAGTAATTTGTTAACTTTTGTTGCAATTTAGAATAAAAAAGTGAATAATCATTACTAAGTAGTGAAATGGCAGGCAAAGCATGACCTCCTATATTATAAATATTCATCCTTTTACGGAATAAGTAAGTTAAGAATTTACGTCTTGATAAAGTCAATATTTATTCCTCTCAAAATAACTTGGTTAGAATAAAAGTAAAGCAAATAGAAACGTCAAGGCTCCACGTAATGTCATTTCTTTCGCCACAAACGGTAATATTTTATGAATAAATATTTACATGTAATTAAGATAAGTATACCAGTCTTTCAATTATTATTCAAAATTAGTGTCAACCGTGTCTCCAAACAAATATCATTCAAGTTACATAAAACCTAATAAAGATACAGCCCTCTCCCTCTTTCCCAATAAATAAATAAAATAAAATAAAATAAATAATTCCAAACTATAAAAGGGTTGTTTTAAGTTCTGAATAACACAGAGGTGGCAGAAAGGTATCGTTTTACACCGGTAAATGTTCTTCATCATTTTACAGAGTGTCCGGAAAATATAGCAAAAACTTATAGTGGAAAGGAGGAAACGCGAAAAGGATTCAGTATCACATAGTAATGTGGGATCAAAAACAGTTTTCATACACCGGTTAATGAACACTCCACAAAAGGTGTTGAAGTATAAGTGAATTGCCGTATCAAGTTTTATAACAAATGGTTTATTCTCCGACAATTACAGCATTCAAAATAAAATACTATTTATAATAAATTTTAGTTAAGTATTTTCTGCGATAAAAATAAATAAATAAATAAATAAAAATAAAATAAATAAACTGAATTTTAGGTAAAGCATGGTAAGAAACTTCACTAACACTTCAACACTATTTGTTATGTGATTATTAATCCATGTATGAAAACAAATTTTCTGACTCTACATTGGTATGTGATTCTGGATCCTGTTCATGTTCCGTACCACCCCTAAAGCTTTGCCGCCATAAGTATTTTGTGAAAATTTCAAAGTGAAGTTTAAAAGAAGTATGTAAATGGCTCTACAAATTTAAATAAATGTACGGAAATATAGAAAAAATTAAACTATACACAGAGGTGTAAAGCAGCTTATTTGTGACAGATCAGAACTCTGGTGGAGGTTCGAATTTTTTTTGGGGGGAAGCTGCACCTATACATTGAAGATAGCCCAAGAATAAAAAAAGAGGTTTTCAGAAAAAAAAGTATAGATGTAATCAGGGACCGATTTGCAGAGTTCGGGGCCCTGGGCAAAAGCTTCATTGGGGGCCCCTTCTTCGAAAACTTTTTCAAAATTTACAAATTTTTGAACTTAAAAGAATAATTTGGGGCCCCCTTTTGGTAGGGGGCCCGGGCGCTTGCCCCGAATGCCCTCCCGGAAATCAGGCCCTGGATGCAATTTGTTTTTGTCTCTTTAAATTAAATGCATCAAATCTAGTGCTTTAACCCTTTGAGGCGCAACCCTTTCCCAATGCTTAAAAAAGGGCAGCCGTTGCCATCGCTCGACTTAACTACCAGCAAGATGGCGGACGATCGAAACGTTCATCGCGTGCCACAGATCTAGAGACCCTTTATTTGACGACAGCTGGCTGTACAGCTAGTTGCGTCAAAAAAGGTTCTCTAGATCAGTGGCACGCGATGAACGTTTCGATCGTCCGCCATCTTGCTGGTAGTTAAGTCGAGCGATGGCAACGGCTGTCCTTTTTTCAGCATTGGGCAATCCATCCAGCCGTTCCCGCATTCTTCCCTTTTTCAGCAGATATCATTGCTCTTAAAAATAATCGTAACCATTTTATGACGGGAAATGACGTGCTAAAAAGTAAAGGATTCTTGTGGAACTATGTCACCCGCAACTATTTTGATAGAAATCGAATCTATTCTTCGTGACTGGCAACAGTCAAAACGTCAGAGTTTGGTGTTCCCAGAGCGGGAACACTGCGCGTTAAAGGGTTAATTTAGAAGTTATTAAACACTTCTACCGTTTGGACTCCTTGAAAACACTGCCCTTGTCTGCATTTAAAATAGACATATAAATAAATTGTTAACCAGAAAAAAAAAAAAAAAACACGTACGTGCATCAAAGACTGTACAACACGCACGCACAATCGCATGCAAGGAAAAAGATCCCATGCACGGTCAGCTCGATGCACGGTCTCGAAAATGCACACACAGAAAAGCGATGTCGCACACACACACGCACACTACACACACAGTCGATTATTTATTGGTACGAAAAGCGTGTCATGCTCACCTGTTTGGCCGCGCTGTTCTCCTGAATATCCGAAATGAAGATACCCTGTCCGACTTCGGCATGCTTCCCTTCGATAATCATAATGCCAAGGCCTTGAAGTCCCTGTGTGGTCCCACGCACCAAAGTAAAACAATCACAAGGCCGGAAGTTAACAAAGCCAAGAAGATAACAGCAACAAGCACAAGTACAGTTTAGTTGCACATGAAAAAAAAAAATAAAGAAAAGTGACACACTGTTATTTTCAAGGCTGAAGCGATTTTTCGGTTCATGGGATAACTGGCCGAGAAAAAAAGGAGGATACGAAAATCGAACGGCAGAAATAACCCATACCGAATTGGGGGGAATACTACTATAGGATACTACCTTCAGGAACGGCCTACCTATTTGTTTTAAAGCCTGTTTTAGTTTCTGAAGTGTCCTACTGTCCTGCTGAACCCTAGCTGCAGGCTCAGGTTCGGGGAGGGGGGGGGTTGAAATAACCTTTCCAAAGAGTTGGCCAAGACATGAATTTCCACAACAACGCATCTTTGGGTCAGATTCAGTCGCTGAACCAGAAAAGTTTCAAAGGATGGGCAAGAGGTACGATAGAGGATATTATCAGAGACGAATCATTCTCCCTCCCCCCATAATCCTCATTTTTAATATTGAACCCACCCATGTTTAACCTGCTTGCTCTCACCATTTGAAAAAAGACACAACCAGGAAGACTCTTCTTCAAGAGTTTATCAATCTCACGCAGTTTTTATTTTATGATGTCACGTTTTTGACTGCAGTAAAAGAAATCCCATTTAGTGAACCCAGTTCACTTAGTTCACCCCTTTGATTTTCTACCGGAGTAATATCAAAACTTGCAATGACGTTGAAAAAAACTTTTTTTTTCTTCTTTCTTTACATAGGATCGCTATGGAGGAACGTAATCCTCTCACCATTTGAAAAAAGACACAACGAGGAAGACTCTTCTTCAAGAGTTATCAATCTCACGCAGTTTTTATTTTATGATGTCACGTTTTTGACTGCAGTAAAAGAAATCCCATTTAGTGAACCCAGTTCACTTAGTTCACCCCGTTGATTTTCTACCGGAGTAATATCAAAACTTGCAATGACGTTGAAAAAAACTTTTTTTTTCTTCTTTCTTTACATAGGATCGCTATGGAGGAACGTAATCCTACAAAGGGCATTCCATAAAAACTGAGAGTTATTTTTTTACGTAGTGGCAACACCGCGAAACTAAAAAATAGAAGTGCAGACAATTTTTTCAAACTGTTAAATGTACGTTTATACAAAATTCTAAATGTTTATACAAAAGCAGACGATTTTATTTTCCTACTCCCGTGCTTGTTTAAAGAACTGTTTCATTTGCCCTACAGAAATGGAGATGAACTGGTAGGGAATTAGACATTACATCATGATAATGCTCCCCCGCATGTCGCTACTTCTATTCAGCAATATCTTAGCAAATGCAATATTAAAATCATGTCACATCCCCCCTTACATCTCGCACCATGCGATTTCTGGTTGTTTCCGACGTTAAAGGAGAAGCTCCGTGGCAGAAAATATAACACAGATTCTGAAGTTATTTCATCAGTGGAGGGTTTTTTGGAGCAGCTTCCAGAAAAGGGCTTCTCTACTTGTTTTGAAAAATGCATTGAACGATGGGATCGTTGCATATCATCTGACGGAAGGTATTTTGAAAAAGAATGATGTATTTTTTTGCTGTAAATATATTTCTTGATTTTTTATGATTTTACTCTCAGTTTTTATGGAATGCCCTTTATACATAATTCCGTAATGTAACCTAACGTAACGTAACGAAGGAACGTAATCTTAAAATATGCAGACTTGATTGCTTCAGCTTTGAATATCAGTGATAAAATGCACACAAAAAAAGGTAGACCATGCAAACATAAAAGTCATAAACAACGCGTCTGAAGAAATATTTACAAATACAAATAATCATATAAATATGTATACAAGAGAGAGGAGAAAAGAAAGGTGCAGAATACTTATGCACGGTTATAAGATACAAGCTTCAGTTCACATTGTAAAAAAAGAAAATGTAGGTAATAAAGTTTCTTTTGAAAAGAGATAGAGAGACATGTATATACAACATTCCAAACATTCCTTATTTTAAAAAAGAAAAGAATAAATAAATAAATACGTGGTTGCATTGCTTAAATCATGCATGAATTACTGAATTGTCATATAAAAATCATTTTTAAAGATTAAATTCAAATATATGTTGAATGTGTAAGAAGTATTTAAAAATAATACATTCTGTTTTAAGCAAAGGAAGTCCCTTTTGAAATGAAATTTATTTTCTGAAGTAAAACAGTAAATTTTTGAACTTATGAATCTTAAGATTTCGGTATAAGTTAGCCACTGCTGCCGAGACACTTTGTATTCACTCGCTTCGACGCTTAACTCAGTGGCGGAAGGGGGGGGGGTTGACTGAGAGAGCACGCTTTGGCGCGGTAGCGCCGCTGATGCTCGCGTCCAAAGAAAAGTTGAGTTTCCTAGTAAAAATCTCGAAATTTCTCGATTTATCCAAGCAGTGGCGATGCTTGTGACACTGTATAGGGAGCACAGCGCTTCGCTGAACGATGTATATCTATCGAATTCGTTTATCGCAGACCGTATTTAAGTAGAATCCTCTAATGCCCATGGTAGCATTTATAAGCAACGGTGTTTCGTAGTTGCTGACCCCTTAAACGCTTTTTGTTTAAGGGGAAAATGTTTCGAAATGTAATTTTGAAGTCATAAAACCATTAATTCTCTTTTAGTTAATAACAGTAGTAGTTTGGGTCTACAGATGCCGGCATTAATGGATAAAAAATATATCTTAAAAGCAACATGGATGAAGTAAACATATAAAACAAGTTTCCAATGGTAAGTTTTTCTACTGTTTTTAATAACATTTAATATGATGAAAAATTAACGATTGCCATTTATATGTAAGAAAACACATACTTTTCACTAGATACAAAATAATTTTTTTTAAAGTTTCATTTACAGCTTTTAGAAGAAAGTCATGGTGCCATCATTAACAATTTTTTGTCATATTTACATTATTTGATTTGAAAGAACACTATTTCGACGAAATAATCCTTCGCTTGAGAATTTCTTATAGTAGACATCAGAGGGTTAACGATAGCGGGCGGGATCAAATCATGTCGCGGGCCGCCATTCTCCCCCCCCCCCCCCCATACCTATCACAGACGATAGAAAGTTACACAGAAATGGAATTTATAGCAGCTTCTGAAACTAGTCCTAATGGCTGCCATATCTGGCAATTCTAAAAAGTATCCTTGGAGCACTTCAGAGAAATGAGTACATATAAATATTCAAGCTTGTCCATGTTCCCCCTAACGTATGAATCCACAATCAAAGATTTGCAACACAGCAACGCGTTGCAGTGAAGAGACACAATGATCGACTTCTACATGTAAATGGGGAATTTATCCTCAACCGGGCTTGTATATGTAAGAATAAAAATTCTTTTGATGCAGTAAAATTATGTACAGCTTACGTTTAGATAAAAATGTAACAAAGTAAATAAATTTACCTTTCTAACTGTCACTGTATGCATTCCCCTGTAGTGGCAATACTTGTCTTCGGTAGCCTAAAAAAAAGAGTATGTTCCTTATTAAATCTATGCTAAAATTTTCTTATACTTAACAAAATTTTCTTACACTTAACAAAAAAGGATCAAGAGACCCTTTTTTGACGACAGCTGGCTGTGCGGCACAGCTAGCTGCATCAAAAAAGGGTCTCTAGATCTGTGTCACGCGATGAACGTTTAGATCGTCCCCCATCTTGCTGGTAGTTAGGTCGAGCGATGGCAACGGCTGCCCTTTTTCCAGCATTGGGCAATCTATCCAGCTTTTCTCGCATTCTTCCATTTTTCAGCAGATGTCAGTGCTGTTAAAAATAATCGTGACAATTTTTTTACTGGGAAATGACGTGCTAAAAAGTAAAGGATTCTCGTGGAGCTATGTCACCCGCAACTACTTTTATAGAAATCAAATCTATTCTTCGTAACTGGCATCAGCCAAAACGTCAGAGTTTGGTGTTCCCAGAGCGGGAACACTGCGCGTTAAAGGGTTAAGCAGGATTTACACTAAATTAAATGGCAGAAGTTCTTATCATATTCTCCATTTCCTAGCATATGGTGTCATTAAAACAGTCAAAACACACTGGATACCATAAATAAACAGTATGATGTTTACTGAATTGAGCTGAAAGCGATATTGGGATTTAGATAAGAAACTGGCAGGATGGCGAAGGTATTCAAAGTGTAACGTTTACGAGAAGAAAATGGTTGACCTAGACCTTAAAACAAGAATCAAATTAATTTCATTTTATTATTTTTTTAAACGAGATTTTTTTTTTAACAAGTGAATTTTATTCTTAATAGCAGCTACAACCGTAAACTGTTCGTCCGCCTTACTCCGGTTTGAGTTAATTTCTGTTTAGTGTGAGATAGTATTTATAAAATCACATTATTCTTCCAGATTTTCTAAAAATTAAATTTCATCACCGACTAGCATTGGTTTTTGAAGAGAGCGTTTGGCTCAACTGTGATATTTGTATCTTGTTTAAATGTAGAATATTCATTGTTCTTTTAAAACGGAAATAAATTACTGAAAACGTTTAACCGGTTCAGACTGATTCAAACAGGTTAAATAAACTTAGAAACAAGGGTTCTGTTCGAAGAAATACAATCTCCCCACACAGTCTTGGCCCATAAATTAAAATAAAAAAATTGCACCAGGAACTCGAAAAATTCACGGGGATTCTTTATATTCTGCACTGTACACACTGGAATAAATGGAGAAAAACTGTGTCTTTTATGAAATTTTAAGAAAAAATTATTAAACATAGAATTGTACAGCAAAATATTTCGAGGAATGACGTACTCAGCAAAATTTTCGATTTTTAAGAATGTTTTCTAAAAGTTTAGTAACTGATAAAGGTTTATCATTTTTTTTCAGTGTATGGTACAGCTTGTAAAACAACATTAAAAAATGTTGAAGTGCTTAACATAATTAGTTTATTTGTAATTATGGAACAAAATCAGATATGATCTTTTTCTAAATAAATATACCGTTAAAGAAAGTTACCGTTAAATATACCGTTAACAAAAAGAAAAGTTCTTTATGAAGTTGAATAAAATCATACTACACGTATTTAATTTTGTAAAACAATAAAAATTTCCGTATGCCCTCTAATACAAAATAAAAATACATACAAAATAAAATTTAGTACATTTTAAACAGGTTTTTAAAAATGATATTAGCTCACGATAAACACAAATATATGATTTTTTAAAGGGATCAAATTTTACAAAAGTATAAAATTGCTTTTTGAACACCATGTATACTAGACGTTCGGTATAGAGATTTATGGACTAGTATTTCAGTTTCTAATAAATGTTTATCTTAATCATGACATTCGAAAAGTTTTTCTGTTTTTTCAAATCAAAAAGTAAAATAAAAATGTCTGAAGTCGGGAGTATTTTCACCCGCAGATTAAATTGCCAGACTGCAAAAAAGAAAAACGAAATCTAAAAATTTCGAATAGAGGAAGCAGGAGATTGCCAGGCGCAAAGCTTGGGAGGTGCAGGAAAGACTTTGTTTACGTGAATTTCGGATGAGATAAAAATAGTGGAATGCAGGGAATGAACTGCTGGTAACGTGGAGTATTCACGAGTAAAAATTTCAAACTTTCTGGTCGATAAAGGACATGCCGCAAAAAATACTGTTAACGCATTTTGGACTGATGTTGAATTTTGCAGCATAAAGTAAAATAAAATTTTTAAATAAAAAAAAATAAATTTTAAAATTACCTGTACACCGACACTTGTTTTAAACACAATTTTGTGTTTTAAAAAATATCAAATTGCTTTTAATTTAATATTATTTACATATTTGCGTCATTAACATATATACATACTCGTTGTGCTGTTAAACAAACAATAACGATTTAAAACTTTAGCGAAAATTCCGGCTTGTGAATAGCAGAATACTATTCTCTGAAAATATATGTCTAAAAAGATGTTTAGAGTGTAAAATTTAATTTTGATTGATGCTTTCTATGGAACAAAAATTATCTTTTAAGCAGATTAAGGCAGAAAATATAGCTAATAAATATATTATATTTATTATTTAAATAAACATATTTTTGAAAACAGTATTACTATATTTTTAATTTATTAGGAGTCTTAAAAAATCATTATCAACGACTTTTGCAGAATGAAAAATGTATGAGGTCCTTAATGGGTTTATTATTTCTTTTAAATTGAAATCTGCTTTTATATTGTGATATGGTAGTTGACTACATAATAATAGGAATAAAAGTACTGTAGAGAAATTAGTCTACGGTAAACACTGGAAGCATTATGCTACAGTGGTAAACAAAATGTAGATTTCTGTACATTGATCTAGACAATATAGCAAAATGTTACTCTAAAGCAGTGTAAAAATTTAAATGTGATATGGTAGTTGACTACATACTAATAAGAATAAAATTAGAGAAATTAGTTTACGGTAAACATTAAAACCATATCCTACAATAAGTGACAGAGTTGCAGTGGTGACCACAGAGTGGTTTTTATTTTCCTGGTAGGGCTTAATTCTTAAAAAAATTCGCCTGGATAGCAAATGCTACCCTAAAGCAGCTAAGTTTTATTTTTTTTGGGGGGGGGGTTAAGGCGTGGCTAGTTTACATAAAAAGCTCATTTAAACGAAAAAAAGTGTATAATGAAGCAAAATGCCACCTTCGACTCGAGCAATGTCTTTTCAAGGAGGGTAAAGTCCCTTAGTCCTTCTCCTGGAATAACACATGCCATTACCGCAAAATTCAGTTAGATACGAAAATGAGTAATCAACATCGTTATTTATTCGTTGGATTACTATGTAGAGCCACAATGCTTACATTTCCATAAAAAGTGCACAGAACAAACAGTTTCAACAGATTAAGGTGGGTAAAAATATTATCAAATTTACGTCTCATTTTCTTTCATCTTTCAGTGCATTGTAGAATTTTATTGAAATCTAGATATTAAGTACAAAGAATTTTAAATAAGTAAAAACAATAATTATATTTTATTAATTTAAAGTGAAAAGATAACATAAAACATTACAACCAAGCAAATTAGTTCATTATGAATCACAAAGCTATGTATTTTTTCTAGCTAGTTCTTCTACTAGAAAGCTCAAATGAAATAGATTATTAAGAATGAATGGCAAACAGTAGGTTATTAAACAAAACATCTTAAAACGAGAATATTCTAAAGGTTCGATATTACATAATATGTCGCTGTGTGTTCCACACGTAATACACGATACAAAATTTAGTGCAAAATACTAAGAGAAACTATACAACTAAACATTACGATAATTGATAACACATACAGATAATTTATAATAAAATACTCCAGTTAACCCTTTGAGGCGCAACCCTTTCCCAATGCTGAAAAAAGGGCAACCGTTGCCATCGCTCGACTTAACTACCAGCAATATGGCGGACGATCGAAACGTTCATCGCGTGCCACAGATCTAGAGACCCTTTTTTGACGCAGCTGGCTGTGCCCGCGCACAGCCAGCTGCGTCAAAAAAGGGTCTCTAGATCTGTGGCACGCACTGAACGTTTCGATCGTCCGCCAACTTGCTGGTAGTTAAGTCGAGCGATGGCAACGGCTGCCCTTTTTTCAGCATTGGGCAATTTATCTAGCTGTTCTCGCATACTTCCATTTTTCAGCAGATGTCAGTGCTGTTAAAAATGATCGTGACAATTTTTTGGCGGGGAAATGACGTGCTAAAAAGTAAAGGATTCTCATGGAGCTATGTCAGCCGCAACTATTTTTATAGAAATCCAATCTATTCTTCGTGACTGGCAACAGCGAAAACGTCAGAGTTTGGTGTTCCCAGAGCGGGAACACTTCGCGTTAAAGGGTTAACATTTACGAGAAATGACTAGCATAAAATAGTGCTTACTTCTTCATCCAACTCTGATGGAAATTGAGTCAATGGTTTCACGGCCATTTCATCGATAGCCCCTTCTCGCCTATATAAAATAAATATCAAAGTCAAAGCGAAAATTCGGATACAGTTTACAACTTACTCGTGTATACCTCGTAAGATGAGTGCAGTAAATTTTCATTATGTGCTATGAAATAAGGGAGCAAAATCTATTTCTCTTTTTGGTTTTATAGGGTCGTTTCAAAAACAAATGAGAAAATATTGCTTAATCATGGGTTTTTGTGAGGAATCATTTTAGAGTTACGCTGAGAACTCTCATAAATTCTGACACAACTAGAGTAAAATAAGCGAAAAAAAGGTGGCAACTTTCAATATCGGCTTTTAGGGAGTTCGTATATTATTAAAGCACCCCTCCTTCTTAAGTAGTATTTCCTACGCAGAGGAAGTTTAATCTCCTACTTTTTAGATAATTGAAAGCTAACTAGCAGTAAACAGCTCACCAAAGTCGCTTGTCAGGGGCTTTAAATACTCGAATATACATTGTACAGGGCGTATCAAAGAGGTGGTAACACGTTTTTCTTCTTTATCTATAAGAGATAAGTGACGAATGTAAATTGAAAAAGTGTTCAAAATAAGGTAGAATAAAGGCAACGTAAAAAAGAAATTCCTCTCGTTAATTTTCTAAAAGTTACACTTCATAAATTCGTTATGCGACTCTATAAAAACATTACCAGGTGGTATAAAGTATGTCCCAGACACTTTTTTAGATGATGTAAAAAATTTCAGCCTTTCATCATAAAACGTCTCATAGATATCACACAACAAAGGTGGTACGGGGTTAGACACAAATTTGAATGTTAACACTTATTGCTAGAGAGCAAAAGTGTATTTTCTTTCGTAATTTCTGTATGACAACTGAAACGTGATCATCCGAACTGATTTCTTTTTTTCTGCCGACAGCCATTGAAAAGTGGTTTAACTCAGCATCTATTTATCTTCATATCTCTGATATTTTTAAGGATATAATTGTCAAATTTTTTCCTTCACCTCATTAGAGTATGGAGTACATTTTACTAACTGGAGACATTTTTTTTTTGAATGGAGGTCCTATACAAATTAAAAAAGTGTTACTTTCCGAAAATTAACGAAAGGAATTTCCTTCTTAATGTAGTCTTTTTTTACTACTTCATTTTGAACATTGTTTTCAGTTTGCATTGCCTACTTACCTCTAATGGATAAAGAATTAAACCGTGGGTCCACATATTTGGCACACCCTGTATATATATATATATATATATATATATATATATATATATATATATATATATATATATATATATACACACTCCATGGGCGGAGAAATGAATACGGTCAGTCCGAGTAATACTGGAAAACTTTTATTCCAATTAACAACAGTCATGTACATTAGAGCTACAGTAAAATTTTTATAATCTTAAATTCATCATCTTACCCAACGTTTCCCCAAAACTTTTAGTATTTTATTCAAATTTGCTATATTATCAGAAAAATATGTGTAAAGTTAGATGTTTAGAAATGTACGAACTAATTAGTTGTTACTCCTTTTATTAAGTTCTTCTAATAATCAAGAATAATTTTAGCAAAAGATAATATCAACAGTGGCACTCACAAAGGAAGGTTCAACCCCTAACTTCTTTGTCCAAAAATTTGTAGCATAAAGTTCAGGGGTATATATATATATATATATATATATATATATATAAAGAATACACATCCCCCTTTTAAGGTTATATCTATAACCTCCCTTCCACCATAATAGAAGTTTGTGTATGTCACAGCCCGCCAATTATTAAATCAATCTCATGAATAACAATAAAAAAAACTAAATATTTTGAAAATTAATTCTGTAACATATACTAAAAAAGGTGGTAACACGTTTTAATTCTTTGTTTATTAGAGAAAAGTAGGTAATGTAAATAGAAAAATTGTTCAAAATAAGGTAGGAAAAAAACTTAATTAATAAAAAACTATTCTCGTTAATTTTCAAAAAGTGACACTTTTTAAATTTGCATACGATTCCCCGGGCAAAAAAATTTCCTATTAGTAAAATTTACTCTGTACACTAATATGATGATGTACAAGATATGCGAATTATATCCTATAACGTGCCAGAGATATGGAGATAAATATATGCCGACTTGAATCAATTTTTAATGGCTGTCGAAGAGAAAAACATAACATCGGATGATTTGGTTTCAGGAATTACGAAAGAAAATAATTTTTTGGGCTCCAGCAATAAAAGTTTACATTCTAATTCATACATAGCCCCTGGTCATCTTTGTTTAAAGATATCCCTGAGAAGCTTTATGATGAAAGTTTTGTACATCAATTAAGTAGTGTACTGGGCGCATTTCCCTTTTCTTTTCACTGGAGTCGTATAGAAATTTAAGAAGTCTAACTTCTCTAAATTTAACTAGAAGAAGTTTTTCTCAATGTAGTCTTTTGAACATTTTTTTTTTTCAATTTACATTGCCCACCTATCTCTAGTAGACAAAGAATTAAAGTGTGTTACCACTTTTCTTGAACACCCTGCATACGATGATGCTTGCCGATAAACCTAGATTAAAAAATATAATCAAAGAATTTTTTTATATCCAAACACATACCGTTTAATTCTGAATCCTAGAAAGTAGAAAATCTCTTTTTTGATTGTATTTATATTTTTAAAATGTATTCTTACCGGTTAATAATGGTGAAAAATACGGCCTAATCAAGTTAAAAAATTTCGCTCTTTTTTTTTTTTTTTTTTTTTTTTTTTTTAAGATTTTCGATTTCAATAATAGCGTTGTCACAAATAAACTTAAAATGAATTTATCTCACCTTTCTCGGAATAAGTTTAGAACATCTAAGAACAAACTATATTTAAAAAATATTTTTAAACGAACATAATCTGGTAGCTAATTATTAAACGTTCGTTTGTTCGTTTAAAAATATTTTTAAACGAACATAATCTAGCAGCTAATTATTAAACGTTTTATCAAATATTAATACAGAGGAGAAGCACTGCTAGTCTTTTTTTAATTAGTATAAAATGCAGTGATAAACACAGAGCAATTACCTTATAAGTACAATTTTGTAATTAGTCCCAGAAAGACCTTTAATCATGGCAGAGGCATTTAAATGACATCGTCCATATACTACAACACCGTTCACCTAAAAAATAAAAAAATACGATAAAATTCAATTAAAATTAAAATAATGGATTGAAAGCTGAAATTATTTTACACACTTATTCATTAAAGAATTGGCGATGCAGTGCACTAATTAGTTTATAAATACATTTCATAATTGATGTATTCTGAAAAGGTATTTAAAAAAA
This sequence comes from Cheiracanthium punctorium, assembly GCA_038373885.1. Taxonomy (NCBI): domain Eukaryota; kingdom Metazoa; phylum Arthropoda; class Arachnida; order Araneae; family Cheiracanthiidae; genus Cheiracanthium; species Cheiracanthium punctorium. The sequence goes on from JAWZYV010018487.1 coordinate 312,282, forward strand.
TAGAAAATATTCTTTATATAAAATTTTATTATGTATTATTGCTAAACTCAGAAATTTTTCGCTTCTGTTAAAACTATGTGAACAAGAGTTTGAAAACTTTTTAATTTTCAAACAGTTCAGCATAAGTTCGTTTTAAAGTTCAGTATAAGCTTTTTAAGAGGCATGAACCAGTCCATAATTTTAGTATTAAAATATTTAAAATCCATACGAAACATGAAATATTACAAGCATTTTTAGAAAGTAAGTTAACTTCAAATGGCACTCCACACACACACACACACACACACACACACACACACACACACACACAAGTACATTTTTAGCATATACCAGCAAAAATTTCAAAAATGTATAAAAAAAAGAAAACGAACTTTTAAGACTTAGATACACATCGTGCGAACAAGTTAATCAACAATTTTGAAGTAAATAATGAGGAACTAATGTAAAAAGTAATGAATAAAACAAAGAAGTGATTTCTAAATAAAAATTTAAAAATATCTCATGTGAATACCGCATGACTTCCTTGTACGTCTAATAAATCAGATTCAGATTCAGGGTGAACTGGCTGCCGACCCTAGTAAGGTTTCCGACTTAATTACCAGCCACCAATTGTTCTATAATTGCTATCCAGCTCTCAGCCAAGATCTGGGGTAGCTTTACCAGCTTACTTAAGAGGGAAATCTAATGTTTTTTTACTTAAAGAAAATTTAAAAAAAAGTCCGTATAGTGAATTTACAGGAGAAATTACAGATTACGTGATTTTACAATATACATGAACAATTTTCTATAAAATCCTTGTTAATGTAAAGATAAAAACATATGTTGCGAATCCAGGTAACTTATACATTTTTTAAATGTCTGGATTCATTTACTTATGTCTTTGGATGAATACTGATTATCAGTTTTTTTTTACAGGAAATGCTAATTACTAGAATCATTTAGTGGAAAATATTTTCTGTGCACTTCATCTAAACTTATTTTATTTGAAAGAGATATACAATAATGCAATAATATTAAGGTTTAGCGATTTCTATCTAAATATTTGAGATATCACCAAGCTGGGTTCAGTTTGGAAGCTTTATTTTCCACTCTTAATTTGGTGATATTTCGCCAAACGCTGAAAAGCTTGAGATAGTTTGCGAGATTTTGGGAATAACCAAAATAGTGAATGATCACAGGCTTTAATGAATTGAATGCATCCATAGACTTTAATGTATTAAAAGTTTTTTGGATGACCCTGTAAATAAAATTACACAGTCGACTAGGAATAAAAAAAATAGATGCAAAATTAGATAATAAAATAGTACAAAGTATAAAATCTCAACATTCTAAGGATAAAAGTTTTAGAGTTAATCGAAATGCGTAATTATATTTTGTTCCAAATTTAGCGATATATTGGTAAACTCAACAAGGTTGATGATAGTTGGCAAGATTATGGGCATGGCCCAAACACTGACTACAAACATAATTATATTGAAGATGTCTATATACTTTAATGTATTGGATTACTTTTGAGTGCTCCTGTAGAAGAGCATAATGAGACTATTTTCGATGGAGAGTTTCATTTTTCAATCTTTAATAACACATATCGATTTTGCTTCCTTTAAAAAAGTCGAATACTTCTAAACTATGCTTTAAAGAATTTCTGCCCATAGAGTGTATTGCATTTAAAATCTTTTAGGTGGCCCTGTAACCAAACTATCCAGTCGAATGGAACCAAAAACGGAGGTGCACAACTAGATGTTACAACAATCCTAAATATAAAATTTCAACATTCTAGGACTAATAGTTATTGAGATACGCAGCTGGCTGTGCGGCACAGCCAGCTGCGTCAAAAAAGGATCTCTAGATCTGTGGCACGCACTGAACGTTTCGATCGTCCACCAAAGTTAGTTAAGTCGAGTAGTCAGTAGTTAAGTCGAGCGATGGCAACGGCTGCCCTTTTCTCAGCATTGGGCAATCTATCCAGCTGTTCTCACATACTTCCATTTTTCAGCAGATGTCAGTGCTGTTAAAAATAATCGTGACAATTTTTTTTTTTTTTTTACGGGAAACGACGTGTTAAAAAGTAAAGGATTCTCGTGGAGCTATGTCACCCGCAACTATTTTTATAAAAATCCAATCTTATCTTCGTGACTGGCAACAGTCAAAACGTCAGAGTTTGGTGTTCCCAGAGCGGGAACACTGCGCGTTAAAGGGTTAAACAGTAAAAAGCTACATTTTCTCTTCTAAAAGGCGACTTCTAAGCAATTAACTCTGAGCACTTTATACTCAGGCAGGATTTATTAATTAGGCACATCTAAAGAGAAGCAAGTTCCCTGAGTATGTAAGAATAATGAGGGCGAGCAGAAATTTATTTTACTTTACCATGCATGTGGGCAGAAGGAAAAAAAAATAATTTCTATATGGAGAGGGTTTTATTTTTCTGTAGAGGTATAAAAACGGAAGAGATGGAATTGCTTACAAAAAAATTTCATGTCTATCCTTTATTAACAGGATTCTACATATATATAAACATCGTTTTAAATAACCATCACTAGTTTAAATGATAGCTATTAACTTATTATTTCTACTAACTCAAACTAAATAAACTTTCCAAGGCTGTCTTTTGTAAAAACTACAGGGATCACAGGGCTAGACTTGAATGGAAAATAGCGATGTCAAACTCCAGAAAAAAAAAAAACTAACACTGCCTCTTCTCATACTGCACTTTGGTTAACCGTAAACCTGTATGCCTGAAGCAACTTTCAGGGGAAAACAAAAGAAACCTAAGAGCAAAAATTGCCTTGCAAAATTGCCTTGCAAAATTCGAATGGGGGAATAGTATAATGAATCTAAAACTTTGTAAAATAATTCACAAAAAAAAGTCATTTCTGGTGGTAAAAAAGATCAATAAAGCTTCAGTTTCAAAAACCACTATCTTAACCCTTGAACGCGAGGTGTCCTCGCCGTGAGGACACAAAACTCTGACGCTTTAATTGTCAGCTGCGAAGAATAAATTTGATTTCTATAACAATACTTGTGAGGGCGACATAGTTACACGAGAATCTTTTACTTTTTAGCACATCATTTCGCGTAAAAATTGTCAGTATTTTTTTAACAGCACTGGTATCTGCTGAAAACTGGAGAATACGATGGAAATACATTGATATAGAAGAACAACTGGATAGAGACTGCCCGATGCCGAAAAAAGCGCCGCCACAGCCATCGCTCGATTTAACTACCAGCAACATGGCAGTCGGTCGAATTGTTCATCGCGTGCCACAGATCTAGAGAGCATTTTTGACACGGCACAGTGCAGCGCGCACTCAGCCAGCTAAAAATGGCACACAGTACAGCGCGCACACAGCAATTTGTCTCTAGGTGTCAAAAATGTTCTCTAGATCTGTGGCACGCGATGAACGTTTCGATCGTCCGCCATCTTGCTGATAGTTAAATCGAGCGATGGCAACGGCTGCCCTTTTTCCATCATTGGGAAAGGGTTGCGCTTCAAAGGGTTAAGAGAACAGCTTTTAAGAATTGAACCAATACCGAAGCAAAAGAGAATGGAGAGTTGTGTGGGGGTTACCTCGAGCAGCTCGTCTCCGATCTTGATGCGGCCGTCTTTGTAGGCCATTCCGCTGGGGTGCATGCCGCAGACGAAGACGCTCATCTTTGTGCGATCCTTGTTTCCGGCTAAGCTCAGGCCTAACTTGTTGGACCCTTTCACCATGTCCACAACGATCAGCTTGCCTTTCAAGTCACCATATTTCTTTTGGATTTTTCCTGAAAAAAGAGAGAGACACAGGTCAGTTGGCTCGCGGTTAATGGGCATAGCAAACCTTCTCGTTACGTTCAATATTCAATTCAGACAACACTTTCGTTCGACTGCTTTTCCACAACAGTTAGGTCAAAAAGCCTTGTGCGATATGTATGTTCAACATCCGCAGCTTTTCCCTCCCGGTCCTGGAAAAATTCGACATTTCATTCGATACGTCCAATTTTTGCGACAAACCAATCACAGGCAAGCAGATGGAGATAGGCTGCGTTAGCATCACAGGTTCCCTCATTTTCTTTTTCAGTCAAACCAATTGAGTGAAGTAGTCGAACAAGTTGAACGAAATAGTTGTTTGAATAGAAGATTGACCGTAGCGAGAGTCATTTGCTAAGGTTTTTACTTCTCTGTGTCAGTGTCTGAAAAGGAGTGTAGCTTAACCCAATAGTGCCTGGCCATATTCAGTACATTTTCCAATTTACGTTAATTCCTTAATCAGTGCCGTAGCCAAAAGATGAGAGGTTAAGAACCCCCCTAATTTTTTTTTAAAAAAGGACCTTTTTCTTACTGCCAAGAACAGGGTCCTTTTTGTAAACTTTTATGGGTGTTCTACCCCCCCCCCCCAACCCACACACACACACACACCTGCTGAACGTCTCTGGCCTGAGCTGAAAAATAAATTTCCCACATTAGCTCGACATGAAGAATGTATATTTCTTTTTCTAAAAATATGAATAAACTAGTGGAAAATTCGCATTTTACTTTGTTATCGCCGATTCTGTAGTGGAAATCAAATTCATTATTCGAGAAATTAAAATGGGGAAATAAATTAATGCTATGTATTAACTTATTTTCCCATTTTAATAATGCGTTTCTGTGACTGTCTTAAAAAAATGGAAGATGGGCGTTAATGGGCTAAAACGTTTCTTGGGGAGAAAAAATTCTTGATTACAAAGTATTCTCTTGCAGCGGACAGGTTACCGAAAATTTTACTTCTCAATTTACTTAATGAAAGAGCGTTTTACTTTGACATATCTAGAAATCTCTCTTTAGAAACAATAAAAACGATTTCTCGCTTCAGAACAGCTACTTAGTGCGTTCACGAACCAGCAGAAGAGACAGTTTAAAATAAATGCAGCATCAACTACCTTAACGTGCGGTCTTAAAAAGAAACTCGCCAACTTTAAAAGATAATAATGTACACAACTTTATCTCTCTGGAAGTGACCACGTTACGATTTTCCTAATGCGTCGCGTACTTGAAAATAGGCCTTCAAAGAGCCTTCAGTATTGTTCCGCCGAGAATTGATAATTTTACCCGAAAGTTGTTATTCGAGGAAACAACCGAATAATTATTTGCTGCAGAGAGATTTTAGCAGATACACGAGAATGCCCGAGAAGGATTATTGCCCTGTTAATTTCACTGTAAAGTTGTAACGGAGAGTGTTTCGATTAGAATAAGGAAAAGGACGGGAGTAACATTTCTCAAGAGTTACGGTTTATGCTATGATGGGTCCGCGCAGGACGGACTCAAAACACTGACGTTTTGACTGTTGTCAGTCACGAAGAATAAATTTGATTTCTACAAAAATACTTGAGAGTGACATAGCTACACGAGAATCCTTTACTTTTTAGAACATAATTTGCCGTAAAAATTATCGATTATTTGCAAAATTGTCAGGATTATTTTTTAACAGCACTGGAATGTGCTGAAAACAGCGCGCACACAGCCAGCTGTGTCAAAAAATGGTCTCTAGATCTGTGGCACGCAATGAACGATTCGAACGACCGCAATCTTACTGGTAGTTAAATAGAGCGCATGGCAACGGCTGCCCCTTTTTTCAGACTTGGGAAGACTCTATCCAGTTGTTCTTCTATATCCATGTATTTCCATCGTGTTCTCCTGTTTTCAGCAGGCGCCAGAGCTGTTAAAAATAATCCTGACAATTTTATAAATAATCGAGAATTCTTAAGGGAAATGATGTGCTAAAAAGTAAAGGATTCTCGAGTAACTATGTCACCCTCACACGCAAGTATTTTTATAGAAATCATATTTATTCTCTGTGACTGACAACAGTCAAATCGTCAGAGTTTTGTGTCCTCACGGTGAGGACACAGCACATTAAAGGGTTAAATGTTTTTGTGCTAATTGATGAGCTAATTTGCTTTTGAATAATGTCATTTCCGTTGATAGTTAACTAAAAACACAGTAAAACCTCGTTATAATGAGCTTAACTTATATTTCAGATTAGCGCAAGTTGTTGCATTTGGAACATTTAGTGTTGGACTTGTGTGCTTGGAGACTGGCGGCTTGGAGGTTGAGGATCTGCCTTATTCTACGACAATCTCCTAGGCGTACGTTCGTGGGTTCGATTCCCACTCATACCCTGGTTGCAAAAATTTCTCCTCTCTGAGCTAGTAAAAACTTTTATCGCGCTGTTCACTTTACTGGACGAGGATTTATAAGCAGGATGCGAAAACAAGCGCACAAGTCAGAAAATAAATGTTCCAAAGGCAATAACAACAATTTGTTGCAATTTAAAATGTATGGAAGTATCTGCCCTACCAGTGGCCGAACGCATAGCGCTCTCGATTGGGAGACGGAAGGTCCTGGTTCAAAACCAGGTCGTGTACTCAGACCAATCCGTTCGGAGGTTTTCGTGGGTTTTTCCTAAACCTATCGTAAATACGGGTTAGGACTCCTTAGAAAGTCCCCCACGGGGTACCCCCCAGTTGTGTTGTCCGCATGACGTGGATTTATAAGCGGATTCTTCGGAACCAAGCACTCAAATACAAAATATGTGTTACTAAACAAACAAACAAAAGATTGAAGTATCTGTTTTATAGTGCAAGGAAGAAAGTGTTTTGTTGATTCAGCAAAAAATAGGTAGATGCGAGTTAAAAAAAAATTTTAGTTGCACCGGAAAGTAATGTGTTTTTACCTTAATGCATAGAAATAAAATTTCAATAAGTTTTTAGTTACAAACAAACTGTGTCTAAACATAGAATTTACATTTTTTACTTTTAAAGAATATAGATTTTTTTTTTTTTGTCAAGTAAAATGACAATTTTGTCAAGTGGAAAAAAAAAGAGGAGAGTGCCCCGTCTACCCTCCTTGAAGGACAAATTTCAAAATGTCCTGATTTTGAGGTATTCGTGAGTGTTGAATTTCACAGCAGAAATTTTATGGATATCACTTCTTTTTATTTGACAGAGATATGCGGAAAGAACGTTTTGGCTCCCTACCCTCCAAGGGTTACCATTATGGAAAATGCTGCCTAATCTAGTACTTATGCTGGAAAACTCACACACATGCCAAATTTCGTATTATTAGCTTCAGTAGTTTTGGATAGGCGAAATATTGACATTCGGAAAAAAAAAAAATTACTTTACGGTAGACCTATTAAGTAGCCACTGGCCAGTTTTTGGCATGTATAGCACCTTTTGATCACCCGTATTTTAAGAATCTAAAGGCATTCTTAGCGCAATTTTCATGACTGAAGACCTTATCTCCCTTGTCTTCCAAAATAGTTTTCCTATCCCCCAAAATATCCTTGTAGTTACGCTGATCCCTGACTCTGTCCCAATTCCGGTTCAACCACTTCAAAACGAAACTTTTACTCATAAGTCCCAACAGATTAAACAGTTATTGTCTAAAAATGTAATAAAATTCACACTGTTGGTGCGATCGGCTTGAAAATGTTCAAAATTATGTTTAAAATATATATATATAGAAAAAATCTGCGCTACTTTTAAAACCTGAAAATCCACCCGTTCCCTGATTTTTAAGCGATTTTTTTCGCTATTTCCAACTCTATTTTATTTCCGAGAGTTAAAAAAAAAAAAAAAAAAAGGTATCATTCGCGTGTGAAAATTAGGTGTCGCAAGTGATATTGGCGTCATACTTAAGTCACGGTTATCAGACTTTGAACGGAAAATTACGATTCCAATTCGCTTAAAACAGTTTTTCTAGACTACCCAGTTCAACCTTTTTTCACAAATAAAACGATTTTCTATGCATGAAGCATTGATATAGGGGAGAATGTTTTCACCAAACGAAATCTTTCGAATACAAAGAGTTTCCGAAGAGTATATGTAATTCCGATTTCGGTATAAAGTAAAAATTAAAAATTATGAAGTTATTTATTTTAAGTGGGCGAAGATAAATTTACTGCGTATAGACATATTTTTGTAAATTCTTTCTTTCTTTCTAGCGCCCGCTGTAATTGCGTCCGCAACGGGCTTTATCCTCTAGGGTTTAAAGAAATTTTTTTGGAATAGCAAGATGATAGAGTAACAAATTAAAAAGATTTTGGAACAAATTAGGATAAGAAATGAAGTTGACACGAGAAATTTTTCTGCATGAAAAGTCGTTAGGAAATATTAGCAGAATGAATGCTCAACATAACTGAATGCCATCAGATGATTACCAAAGAATTCCGTTCTGTTAATATCCAAGGCAACATAAGAAGGAACTGCTCGCTGCATTTATCTGCATTTTTCTCCTAATAAACTCTGAAATTCTTCCCTTATGTAGTTTGAAGTTTACAGTTTTGTTTTCTTTGCTTTTTAAAAAAAAAATAAAGTAATAAGTGAAATGTTGTTCAGCGACATTTAACTAAAGTGGTTATTACTTCTAATAAAAATTATATGATATTAATTTTATTAAAAAAAGGGAAAGAAGGAAAATTTTTTAAATTAAGATAAAAGTTAAAGCATAATCATTGTTTAATTTTTATAACAGTTTTCTGAAAGTTTTTTTTACAAAAAAAAAAAAAAACCCTTCTCAAATTTGAGGAGTGCGCGCACAGCCGGCTGTGTGAAAAATAGAACTCTAGATCTGTGGCAAGCAACGTACGATTCGAACGACCGCCATATTGCTGATAGTTAAATCGAGCGATGGCAACAGCTGCACATTTTTCGGCATTGGGAAATTGGTGCCCTTCAAAGGGTTAAGTAGAATTTGAGACTTAATCCTTCTCTAAATGATAAATAATGTTAAACTATCCTTAAAAGTAGAATAGGTATGCCATTTTGTCAAATAAACTCTTGGTCAAAAAGAGCTTTCCCACATAGTTGAAAAAAGGGAAAAAACTAATAGCAAGGGGTCGAAAATAATGAATAATAATAATAATAATAAGTTTAGGCGGTCTCTTCTGTTGAAACTACTTCGGTATTAATTAACGTAGGATTACTTATAGCTACTCACCTCTATTTTTTTTTTTTTTTTTTTTTTTTTTTCCCAAAATAACCTCTACAATTTAACTGCTCAAAATCGCTATCTATTGCTTTGTTTCCAAAACCTAAATAAATATATGCAGCCGAAAATCTTAATCATTGCAACCAGGATGCTTTTTTTTTGGAGGGGGGGGGTAACTAATATCTTCCAAAATTTAAATCCGGTGACAACCCTGAAGTTTCCCCGACTTTTTTATAAATCCCTCGTACGTGTTTGCATGTGGTCCGATTCCTGAGTAAATCGCACGAAAATATGTTTTAAAGCAAAGGCGCAACTTATTACGGGCAAGAAGGGCAATTGCCCTCTCAAAAATCCTAATTATCAATTTATTATAGAAAATATTTCTACAATAGGAAACATTTTGTATCCCTCCTCGAATGTTACATGCCAATTAACGCCAATGCTTTGAATGAACCTTATAACTTACAATTAATTGCCCTGTCGATTGCAATAAAAAAAAGGAGATGCACAACTAGATGTTAAAACAGTTCTAAAAATAAAATTGCCACATTCTTCGGCTAAAAGTTTTGAAATTATTCGATGTACTTATTTTGGGCGTCAAATTTCGATAATTCGGTAAAGTTCTCCAAGGTCGATGAGAGTTGACGAGATTTTGTACATGGCCTAGACAATGACTGTCTAATAGACGTATTATATTGCAGATACCTATAGACCTTAATGTATTGAAATTCTTTCGGAAGGCCCTGTAAATGAGCTATCCAGTGGTTTGTAACCAAATAAAGAGGTGAACAGCTACTTGTTACGACGATCCTAAATATGAAATTTCAACATTTTACAGCTAATAGTTTTTGAGATATGCGAGTTATGTACATACGTCACAAGAAATTAGTTAACGTGGACAAAAATTTTCAGCGATTACAATGCTTCTTTTTACATCGTACGAGGAAGTAAAAGAATTACGCTGATCGTTTTTCCGAAGAGAGATAACAAACCCCGTAAGACACTACTGATAAAAATTACATTATTTTTGCAATCGAAACTTAATTAATTACACCAAAGTAACAATAATCAATTAATAAATAATTAAAAATAATTTTTTCGTTAACTATTTATTGTTTTTAAAAGTAATTATATTTATCGAATTACTTATATTCAAGTTATTCTAAGATGAGCGTCCCCCCCCTCATTTCTTTTCTTTGGATTACATCCCTGGCTTAGATGCATAGTAAACTAAAAATGAACTAGTCTTCTATAAATATCCAATTTATGGCTGATTATTTTTCTGCTAGTTATAAAAATGGTTTTACTTTTTAGGTCTCAGAGGAGTGGGCTGGTCAAGAGTGACCTGGACAGCCTGGACGGTTTACGGAATAGGAAAATGTCCCCATCCGCTGTATTAGCTACCCCAAGTCAAAGAAACCGGGAAAGGCTGCCCTATCCAGTTCACAAAACTCTGTATTATTATTTCCAAAATTTTAGACAGCACAGATTGCCAAGGGAGCAAATAATACTAGGATTTATTGTAATGCAACACTAACAGAAATGCATATTAATCGTTTAACGCAGTACCTTTGCAGATATTGCAAGGGCGCACCATTTACTAAGCCCAAAGAGGAGTATCAAAATGATTACCTGCGTCAGAGCTCCACCAGTCAACAAAAAGTTCGACTAATTAGGGGATCCCCTCCCTTTTTTAAGCCTGCTAAATTCTTTTCTTGATTATCCTGATAATTCTTTTCTTAATTATTTTAAAAATTCCTGATTATATATTTTTATTCATTAATGAATAAGTAATTTTTCTTTTATACGTACGTAGGGAGGAGATTGAGTTTAATGTGTCTTGTCTGAATTTGTCCAGAATTCCTTATTTTCATTCATAACCCTTCTAATAAAAATGGTACATATAAACCTCCAAATCAGTTCCAAGTACTAAATAAGTAAACATAACATGCATTTTTTTTTCATAAAATATTTTTAAGAGCCACTTTTACATGAGAGGTGTGATGGAAAAGTTAGGGCTGTGTACCAAGGAATATTAAAGAAAAAATCTGATGTGTAACCCACATGACTTCCTTGCACATCTATTAAATCAAAAATATTTTTGACGCCCTTCCTCTAAACTTATTTGTTTGAAAGAGATAAAATATCAGTAATAGTAAGGTTTAGCGATTTCTAGCCAAATATTTCGATATCGCCAAGCTGAGTTCAGTTTGAAAGATTTCCTTCTGACACTTTATTTGGCGATATTTCACCAAAAGCCGACAAGCTTGAGATAGTTTGCGAGATTTTGGGGATAGAAAATGTAGTAATTGACCACAGACTTTCAATGAATTGAATGCATCCATACACCTCAATGTGTTTAAAGTCATTTGGCTCACCCTGTAAATAAATTCCCAGTCGATTGCTGTCAAAAAATATACTGAAAACAGTTAGATATTACAGTAGTTCTAAATACAAAAGTTCAAAATTCTACGGGTTAAAGTTTTAGAGTTATACAAAATACGAAATAATTTTTGGCGCCAAATTTGGCGATATTTCGGCGAAACTCGTCAATGTCGACGAGATATGGCGAGATATTAAGCATGGACCAAACAATGACAGATTATAGCCAAATTTGGCGATATTTCGCCAAAACTCGCCAAGAACGATGACAAATGGCAATACTTTGGGCATGGACCAAATGACTGACTGTCGCCAAATTTGGCGATATTTCGGCAAAACTCCCCAAGGTCGACGACAGACGGCGAGATTTTGGGCATGGACCAAACAATGACTGTCTACAGTTGTATTATATTGAAGATGTCCATAGACATTAAAGTACTGAAATCCTTTTCGGTGCTCCTGTAAATAAACTCTCCAGTAGATTGGAACCAAAAATCGAGATGCACAACTAGATGTTACAACAATCTTATATATGAAATTTCATAATAGTTTTTGAGATCTGAGAGTTGTATACGCACACGCGTACACCAAAAGTCTCCAAGCTTGGCGACTTTTGGCGTAGTTCTTGAGGGAAGCACGTGATCGTGGTCGGACCATTACTTAACTTATGTGGTAGGACGGTATTGTGCTTGTAATGGATGAATGCCACTAAAATTGCCATTGGCCGTAATGTATTGGAAATCTTTTGAGTGTTCCTGTAGCAGAACTATAAATGATAAAGACACTTTTTTTAATGGAGAAATTCATTTTGTAACTCTTAACAGCATATATCACATCTGAGTCGTTTGAAATAGCCCAATACCACTAAAATACGCTGTAATGAATTTCGGCTCATAGAGCGTAATGTATTTAGAATCTTTTGAGCCGCACTGTAGATAAAATATGCAGTCGAATCGAACCGAAAGGGGAGCGGCACAAGTAGATGTGACAGCAATCCTAAGTATAAAGTTTCAACATTCTACGCCTAATAGTTTTTGAGATATGCGAGTTTAATGAATTTCGACCCATAGAGCATAATGTATTTCGAATCTTTTGGGCGGTCCTGTAGATAAACTATCCAGTCGAATGTAACCTAAAGGGGAGGTGCACAACTAGATGTTACAGCAATCATAAATATAAAGTTTGAACATTCTACGACCAATAGTTTTTGAGATATGCGAGTTTAATGAATTTCGCTCCATAGAGCGTAATGTATTTCGAATCTTTTGGGAGGTCCTGTAGTTAAACTACCCAGTCGAATGGAACCAAAAGGAGAGGTGCACAACTAGATGTTACAACTATCCAAAATATGAAGTTTTGACATTCTACGCCAAATCGTTTTCGAGATATGCGAGTTTAATGAATTTCGGCCCATAGAGCATAATGTATTTAGAATCTTTTGGGCGGTCCTGTACATAAACTATCCATTCGATTGCGACCAAAAGGGGAGGTGCACAACTAGATCATAGAACAATCCTCAATATCAAATCTCAATATTCTACGACCAATGGTTTTTGAGATATGCGAGTTACATACATACGTACGTACGTACAGACGGCATTGAAAAACTGGCCACAATAGACTTGCCGTTCGTTGGTCAAAATGAGTTGCAGACGCGTTTATAGGATCGTGCATGCTAGCTTACGATGAGATGCATCGAAAAAAATTCTTAAAATTAAATTTAGAGGTAGTCAAAATCGGTTTTTTCGTCGAAATTTGGCCCCCAAAATTTTTCGGGATCACATTACTTCCTTATACTACGTACAAGGAAGTAAAAATCGTTTGAATCTGCTCAAATTTCCCTTCCTTGAAATATATTTAAATGCTACAAACTTCACACGTTTACAGCATGCAATATACTTTTTTTTTATTGCTCTCTCCCCCTCACCCCCTCTCTCTAAAAAAAAAAGAAATAATATATTATACTCAGAATAGAGGTATACATAAGGCTTAGTGAACACAAATCATCTGCGACATTTGTTATCATTCGAGATAATACCGACACTTTTTAAAATGCCACGTGCAAGACCATGGTGTCACGTGTATGTTATTTACGTACACCTTTTTTAAAGTAAAGCTTTTATCATTTGGATTTGTCGATCGATCCATCAACGACTTAACAACCATAAATATGCATCGATTACAAAGAAATTAATATACGTTGTTCCTACGTACTGTACCAGGTACCCTATTGAAAAAATCTGATGTGTCCAACACATGACTTCCTTGCACGTCTATTAAATAAAAATGTTTTCTACGCACTTCCTCTAAACTTATTTGTTTGAAAGAGATAAAATATCAATAATAGTAAGGTTTAGCGATTTCTAGCCAAATATTTCGATATCGCCAAGCTGAGTTCAATTTGAAAGATTTCCTTCTGACACTTTATTTGGCGATATTTCACCAAAAGCCGACAAACTTGAGATAGTTTGCGAGATTTTGGGGATAGCCACAGTAGTCATTGACCACAGACTTTCAATGAATTGAATGCATCCATACACCTTAATGTATTTAAAGTCATTTGGCTCACCCTATAAATAAATTCTTAGTGGATTGCTGTCAAAAAAGATATTGAAAACAGTTAGATATTATAATATAGTTCTAAATACAAAAGTTCAAAATTCTACGGGTTAAAGTTTTAGAGTTATACAAAATACGAAATAATTTTTGGCGCCAAATTTGGCGATATTTCTGCGAAACTCGTCAATGTCGACGACATTTGGCGAGATATTAAGCATGGACCAACAATGACAGATTATCGCCAAATTTGGCGATATTTCGCCAAAACTCGCCAAGAACGATGACAAATGGCGATACTTTGGGCATGGACGAAATGACTGACTATCGCCAAATTTGGCGACATTTCGGCAAAACTCGCCAAAGTCCAGGACAGTCGGCGAGATTTTGGGCATGTACCAAACAATCACTGTCTGCAATTGTATTATATTGAAGATGTCCATAGACATTAAAGTACTGAAATTCTTTTCGGTGGTCCTGTAAATAAACTCTCCAGTAGATTGGAACCAAAAATCGAGATGCACAACTAGATGTTACAACAATCTTATATATAAAATTTCATAATAGTTTTTGAGGTTTGAGAGTTAAATATACACACACGTCACTAAAAGTCGCCAAGCTTGGCGACTTTTGCACAGTTCTTGAGGGAGGCACGTGACCGTGGTCGGACCATTACCTAACTTATGTGGTAAGACGGTATTGTGCTTGAAATGGATGAATGCCCCTAAAATTGCCATTGACCGTAATGTATTGGAAATCTTTTGAGTGTTCCTGTAGCAGAACTGTAAATGATAAAGACACCTTTTTTAATGGAGAAATTCATTTTCTAACTCTTTTCAGCATATATCACTTCTGAGTCGTTTGAAATAGCCCAAACCTCTAAAAAACGCTTTGATGAATTTCGGCCCATAGAGCGTAATGTATTTCGAATCTTTTAGGCGGTTCTGTAGATAAACTATCCAGTCGAATGGAACCGAAAGGGGAAGTGAACAACTAGATGTTACAACAATCCTAAATATAAAGTTTCAACATTCTACGCCTAATAGCGCGCCCTACGCCTAATTGAGATAGGCGAGTTTAATGAATTTCGGCCCATTGAGCGTAATGTATTTCGAATGTTTTGGGCGGTCCTGTACATAAACTATACATTCGATTGCAACCAAAAGGGGAGGTGCACAACTAGATCATAGAACAATCCTAAATATCAAATCTCAACATTCTACGACCAATAGTTTTTGAGATATGCGAGTTACATACATACGTACGTACGTACGTACAGACGGCATGGAAAAACTGACCACAATAGACCGGCCGCTGGTCAAAATGAGTTGCAGACGCGTTTATATGATCGTGCATGCTAGCCTACGATGAGATGCATCGAAAAAATTCTTAAAATTAAATTTAGAGGTAGTCAAAATCGGTTTTTTAGTCGAAATTTGGCCCCCAAAATTTTTCGGGATCACATTACTTCCTTATACTACGTACAAGGAAGTAAAAAGTGCATACAGCATTAACAGTTCTTTTACTAAAACAACCAAAAGAAATCCAATACATTACGGTCAGTTTAGAGAATATTAATCCATATCAGGCACAATACAAGTATATACCGCGTTTCCTCTAAAATAAGACCGAATCAAATAATAAGACCTAGTACGATTTTTCAGGATACTCCTTATATAAGCCCTGATTAAGATCGTCAGCCAGTTCTTTTACTGGACAGTCAGAGAGCACCTTATTTACTTAACAAAGTGCGGGCCAAACTTTAGGATATTAGCGCTAGTCGCGGGCCAAACTTTAAGATATTAGCGAAGTTGCGGGCCGTATAACTGGGATTTCTATGGGATTTTGAATGGTTTATATTGGTTTATGCGAGGTTTTGATATGTTCGAATCTAAATCCGTGGCGGGCCACATCCGGAACGCGGACCGGAAGTTGGTCGTATGTGGCAACCATTTTCCAATGCTGAAAAATGGGCAGATTTAACTACCCGAAAGATGGCGATCAATCGAATCGGTCATCGCATGTCCAGATCTAGGGACTATTTTTGACACAGCTGGCTGTGCGCATTGGGAAATCTCTCCAGTTGTTCTTTTACATCAGTGTATTTCCAAAATATTCTCCAGTTTTCAGCAGATGCCAGTGCTGTTAAAAATAATCTTGACAATTTTTATGCGAAATTATGTGCTAAAAAGTAAAGGATTATCGTGTAACCATGTCACCCTCAAGTATTTTTATAGCAATCAAATTTATTCTTCGTGACTGACAACAGTCAAAACGTCAGAGTTTTGTGTCCTCACCCTGAGGACATCGGCAGGGCCCGATTAACCTCTGAAGTGAGGGGAAGCTCAGTCTCATTTTGCCCAGCCCCCATCCCCTTTTTGTTTGGGAAAAGTAAAGTTTTAATGATCTTCTTTCATAAAAATATTTTTTTCGTAAAAAAGAAATTCCATTGATTTAAGTAATTCTAATGACTTCTTTGATAAAAGCATTTTATTCATTAATTTGAAATTTTCCTTTGATAAAAATATTTTATTCATTACTTTAATCTTAATAGTTTAGTTGATTGTAACGAGATTTTACAGTATTTTTGAAATTACTTTAAACATTAACAAATAACTAAAAACATTACCTTACTGGAACATTAAACTTTATTGAGTCCTATTTTTCATTAGACATGACTTTTTTTTAGGAATTCTTTGTTTGTTTTGATGACATAAAAATCACAACATAGAAGGTGAGAATTAATTTTGACAGTTAGAAGATGTTTAACATTACATATTAAAAGTCTACCCCTTTCTGCCAGCCAAATATTCCCTCATAATAGAAAAAAACTCTCAACTGCAGCAGATGTCTCAGGCAAAGACATCGCTTTTAATTTAGAAATGTTGCGACATGAAGTATCAAGACTTCTCAAAAGCGCCACCTCCCTTCATTAAAAATGTTTACATTAATTTAAAAGATATTAAAAAAAAAATTTGATTTTTTTTATCGCAGTTTTTCAGTCATTTTTGGGCCCCCCTTTAAATTCTGAGGGGAAGCTCAAGTTTCCCGAGACTTTTCAATTATCAGGCCCTGGACATTGGGCTTTAAAGGGTTAATAGCAAAGTGCAGGCGCAACACGCATGTACATTTGAAACAAACGGATGTGTTGCAACAAATAAGAATATTCAATATTGATTACGTCGTGCTAGTAATGGACAATTTATGATACAAAAATAAATTAAAAGGACAATAAATTCTGACGCTCATATAAAAGGAGTGCAAAAAGTCAACAAACTATTTATCTGCGCTCTGAAATCAATGACTACTTTGGAAATAGAATGAAGAGAAATGGATGAGGAAACTTTGTGAAGCTTAATCTACAAGAAATCGTTACTTGCGTGAAGAATGCATGGAATAAAATAACGGACAGACAGCTCTGTTTCGAATGCCCCAAGATCAGACTACTTGGACAAGACGAGCTCATCTGATGAGAGCTCTATTCAGGTGTTGAAATTTGCGGTTGCCCGGGACAGTGAGATCAGGTAGAGTTAGAATATGCCTGACGAAGATCCTTAAATAATGTTAGTGGGCGATTTTAATATATTTTAATTCTGAAGAAGTGTTTTATGGAACATGAGAGGCAAACACGACACACTTATGGAGTATGATGCACATTCCGAACAGTATTTATAAAGGTGAAGTATAATTAGAATATGCTTGGCTATAAGATGCAAGACAGTTTTATTGAGTAATTTTAATGTAGATTTCGATACCAAAGATGTGTTTAATGAAACGAGGAAAAAGATACGGGACACTCACAAACGATGAAACACTTTACAATTGAATGGAATAAGGAAGAAAAATACGGACGACGACGTATGGATAATGATACGATTTTAATATACAGCACTTTAGTGCGTATTAAAAATATCCAAGTGTTTAAGATTTCTTTTTTAATTTTAATTTTTTTTGTATATGTTGTAGCGTGAAATTAATGTACAAAATTGGAAGTATTTTCTTTTCTTTGCTTTTTTTCTTTTAAAGCAAAATCCCATGTATTTAACGTAATAAAAGAACTTTCGATTCTTACGTCTATTCTTCAAAATGCCATGCACATCAAATGTCAGTTGCAATTCCTCATCGAAATATATTCTAGAGTAAAAAAAAAAAAAAAAAATAGTACTTAAAAAACAAAAAACAAAAACCCATAAAAACAGCTTTATTCTCAATCAGGACTTTGACAATTGAATTCTGACTTGCAAGAAATCTTTTTAAAAACCATGAATTTTTCCTTTTATAATCCGTCTGGCATGAAATATACTGCAGACAAATAAATCCGGCTGTTAGATTTTTCAAAAGAATTCGAAATGAGTATTCAAAGAGGGGTAAGGGTGCGCTAGCGTCTCGAATGTGATGTGCATAAACATGCAATTTATTTCTGATTTCGATGACATCGCCATCTTTACCAGAGTTCCCTCTTATTGAAATTGTGTGTCTGAAATGCGGCGTGTCCTATTCAGCTTTTCAGTATATTTTTGCATATTTAGTCAGGAAGGGAAAGTGTACAAAAATTATTTTTCTGTTCCTCCATTATAATTTATATAAAGTGTCACAAAAACACTAACCTTTTATTTTTATTTATTCCTTAACTATTAATCATAGACATATAGAATGAATTACAAAGTTTCCCCTAAAAAGGTACTACATTTTATCAACTGCAATTCACAGGACATTATATCTAAAGAAATACAAAATTTAAATTTTTAATATGGCCCCTGTGTAAAAGTTAGTAGTAATGAAAAAATAAATAGCAATACTAAATTAATAAAATGTGCTCCATACAATTATTAAGTGATGTACAAAATTTCAGTTGTTCAGCATTTCCACGAGAGTTCATTATGCAAATAAAAAACCATCATTGGATTTAGGTTCTAAGGACAATGGTTCAAAATAAATATTTAACTGTGTTGACTTTAACCTGTTAGCTTCCATCGTTGAAACGACGCGACGGCACAGATTCTAATTTTTGCACTCATCGTTGCTTCCCGATGTGGGTCTTTGAATACTCCTATTCCGAGCTAGCGTTTTCGCGTGATAATGGGCTGCACGTGTATTCAGTATTTGAAGCAGGTGTATTCAAAGAAGCAATTCCAGAAAGCAACTATGGATACAGAAGGGAGAGTAGCTGTAGCTGCTTCCAATTAACAACGGGAGCAGGTCAAATTCAAATTGGGGACCGTTGCGTCAATCTTACACCACTGCTCCCCAACCCCCACATGCGACGCTACCAGTACATTCGTCCCTAAAGGTCATCACCATAATATTTCTTTAATATGGCCCCTTATAAATGTATAACATAAAAAGTAACACTATGTAAATAGAAAACCTTTTGTACATGTTTGTAGTAGTATAATGCTAATATGAACACTTTAAAATTGGCATTTGGCCCAATAATCAAATTGAAACAGCAGTATAATACTTTGAAATTGTCCATTTTTAAAAAAATAATAACAGTTTTATGAATAATATTTTTCTGTTTATTAATTTAATTAGGGTGGGGGAGGGGATTTTATAATATATAAGAGATACACAAATGAATAGATATTTTTGGCATAAGTCTGCAAAACTTATACAGAAACAAATATTTTCAATTCAAAGTCTGTTTTTTTTTAAATACAAAATTTTTCAAAATTAAAGAAATATTAGATTTTTTCTGATATGTGAAAGCTTGCAAAACTGATGCAAAAGAGTCAATCACTGAATATGCGTGTATTTATTGAATTAATATTTTTTTTTTCCTTTATGCTTTTTATGAAATTTTTTGTAGTACTGAAAAATGATACTGATACTGAAAAGACATTGATTTTTATGTAATTTTTTGTGGTACTCAGGTCCTTATTATCGCACGGGCAAATCGGGACTTTGCCCAGGGCCCCCAATTTCAAATCTTGTTCTGAAACATCCTTCTTTATATCAAAATTTTATGAAAAATAAAACAAATTTCATAGATGCCCCCCCCCCCAAATTCATCAATTCCTGGGGCCCTTGTTGGTTATAATCAGGCTCTGGTGGTGCTGAAAAACGGCGTTAAATGTTTTTCTCTTTCCATATTTGTTTTGGTTTTTTGGTTTAACTAACCAACTTTAAGACTAAAGACAAAAAAAAAATAATAATAATAATAAATAAAATATAATGTGGAAGAGCGGGTATATAAGAGGAATTTATAGCCTGAAAGAAGGCAGGGAATATTTTTTAATTTTTAGCGAATTGCTACCAAAAATATTTGTCAAAAACTGATCTATTATATCGTTCGCATGCAGTTTTAAAGAGAATTTATTTAAATTATTAATTAATTTATTAAATTTTCAAACTGATGTTACATCGTTGTAACTAAGTAATATAGAAAAAAATTATTAAGTATGCATATTAATTATCATATTTATTTATTCAAATGTAAGTGTATACTTCATGAAATTTCAGCATAAATGAATAAATCCCAATTAGAGAAGCATTAAATCAGCGCCGCGATGTTGTTTTCCGCTACCGTCAATAGATGGCGCAATCAATGGTAGCCGCAGTTTCGTCCGCAATTCTCATACTGCTTAGTTGGTCCAAGTTGGATAACAAGTCGATGTTTCTCCTCCCGAACTTCATGCTTTCCACATCGAGAGGGAACCGCTCGCCGCTTGGCCAATTATCACTTGTAAGCAATAAATTTTTCGCACCGCAGAGAAAAGGGGAGATACTCCGAACAAAAGGTAATTGGGGACCGTGGATAATATTGCGGTTTCACACTTGCGATTTCACACCCCATCTATTGTTCGGTCCAGGGGGTCTACGCTGTTGTCCGGCGGAAAGCGCGGCCAAATATCCCCATTGAAATACATTGTAACGGCGGCAATCGCTGGGTGTGGGCAATGGCCTTAACGGTATTTAGAGTAAAATTCTTTACACCAGCGGTTCTCAATCTTTTAACTTTGTGCCCCCAACAAAGGATAGCTTACAATGAAGACTCCCCCACCACCCCCGCATTCCTCAGCATACATACAGTTTATTATTCTTGAACAATGAACATTTCGTCCGCCTTTTCTACAAAATAATGTAATCGGTAAAGTTTGAAGAAACATTTGAGGCGAAAATAGACATCTTTTTGGAGTAAAAATAAGAATAAATAAGATGTTTCTTTAAAAACATGCATTATTACTTGTTCTTTGCCTGATTTTCTCGCGCCCCATTAAGTTGGGCGCACAGGACCGGTTGGGATCCGCTGCTTTGGACGTTTTGCTAAAAAAATAGCCTTCCGTACAAAATCACGTAACGAAAAAAAAAATGTCATTCAATTAATATCAGCGCGCTAATTTGATCTCAACAGTTTTATGGATACTGTACAATGGGACTGCTTTTCGCAATAGAAACAGCTCTGGGATAGCATTCGTAACTAACAATAGATAATATAACATTATATCATCGCATTTTTTATCTGTTTCGGAGAGTAACACAGAAAAAAAAAAAAGTTAATGGCTGTAGTCCGTATGTTTGACCAGCCGTTCACATGGCAACATAGAAAGTGGATGAACATACTCCCCACACTCCCTCCAGTTCTCGAACTACGCAATCGTAAAAATTGTTGGAGCGATACTACATCGCAGACTGCTTACGGCTCTGTGAAAATAAAAAAACAGTATGATAGCCTATAAAATGCACATTAAACCGATAGCAAAGAAAGCGAAAACGGGGCAAATGCATCAGACATATCTCTGGCACGCATAACAGTCTGAAGTGCATGCCACTTTATTTATTTATTTTTCTTTAAGAGCAATGTTGATTTAAATTCATCCCCTAGCACGCAAAATAGTAATAATGGTAATGATAATAATTATTATAAGTATTGCGCGCTCCGTTCATGTAAATACTATTGAGGTTATCGAGAAACTTTTATTTGAATGTAAGGCTTACATTCTAAAGAATTAATGAATGTAAAATTCGGTGAATGATATTTGTCATAAACTACTGGGAAATAGATATTATTTTAGAATTAAAAAAAAAAAAAAAATAGGTGACCCCGACCTAAGTCGGCCTTCCTCCTTTTATTGGGGTCAAATGAATAGAAGTCGCAAAATTTCGCCCATCGCCGTCCTACACGCTTAAACCAAACGAGCGAAATTCGATCAGTCGGAGGGATTTTTGGCGCAGTTTTCAAAAGTGCGCTTCTCCTTCAGGAGCGTTTTTCGATCACAAGAACTGAGCAAAATATGCGTGAATCGAACGTTTTCAGTATTTTGGAGAACAGGAAGCGAGGAGGGGAATTCTCAGAAAAAAGACGAAGATAGAAGAGGAATTCTCGAAAAAAAGACTACTTAAATAGCACTTTTGCTGAAATACCGGTAGGTTTCGATGCAAACGGATCGAATCCATGAATTTTCTTTTCGCTCTCCAATCCATCGTATTTTCTGCTCTTTGGGTTTAAGCGTGTAAATGAACGATTGGCGTCGGTAGTTAGCCAGCAGGCTTTATAAACAACAACATTTTAAAAATGCTTGCAATACAAGACATTTGACAGTAAATAAAATGACATGCACAAAATTAAGTTTATAGATTGCTTAAATTATTAATTATCAACCCTTTTCTCTTTGCGAATCCCCGTTATACACCTCGAGAACCCCTGGGTTCCAAAACGACCGGTTGAGAACCAATGGCTTAAATAATAAACCCACCATGAGGTTAGCATTATGACAATGAGGTTATAGAGAACTTGAGTTCTGGACTTTTTTTCAAAAGTCCAGTCAAAGTTCTTAACTAGGCTGACATTGATTCGTTTTTTTATTAGAATGCAATATTTTGAGATTTCAGAGATGTATAATTTAAATATATCCCATAACAGGTTAAAAGTATAAGGTCCGACCAAAAAGTTCGTAGAATGGTTCCATATTTTAAAAACCGCGCTGGATAGGATGCTGTGATCATGCACACTCAATGAGAAACATGGCAACTGGCCCCTGGACCGTATTCCTAGAAGTCACGTGACATATGCTTGTTTCAGTTTAGGGTTACAATTGCTCTCTCCACCTATACCTCCTCTATGGTTAAAAGTGTTTTGAGAACGCTGATAAGGATAGATAAGGCAGCTGATAAGGATGACCGACTTGAGACAGTTTTTTAACACCCTTCATATTCCCCTGATTTGCCGCCAGCAGCCTTTTTGTTCAAGCCTTAAAGAAGTCTTGGAAAGCATACGTTTTTGCCGGTAGGCAGAGGACGACAAACTCAAAAACGTGTGGCAACAGCTCTTCGAGTCATTCCTAAAGAAGCGTTTGCTGACCGTTTCCAGCATCTACACAATACGATGTCAGAAGTGTGTTATAGCTAATGGTGATTATTTTGAATGCCAGTAGTTGTGGTGTGTGTTTTTTTTTTTTTTTTTTTTTTTTTTAATCTTGTTTTCTTCATTTTATGACCCTTTCACCGAACTTTTTGGGCACACCTTGTAAACAGTTTGGAAGTTTTAAAATAATTTGCAGCGAAACGACTAACAGTAAAGTAACATGATGAAAAATGAATGAGGTTAATTTTACAAATTTAAAAAAGTGCATACTATGCTGAGGATCCCCGAAAGCAACATGTACCCATATAGAAGCAGAGAAAGGGCTCAAACCACCATTAAAGCTGAAAAGATACTGTCCAAATTCTACAAGGCCCCACCACTATGGCCTAGTGGATAAGACACTGAACACAGTAGACAGCTGAAATGTGAAGCTCCCGGACTCGGGCCTATCTAACGGTCTGGAATTTTGTGCGGTTTTCTCTAGATGTAACGTGAATACGCGTTAGAGCCCCTTAAAAAGTCCACTGCCCAAGGCTCCCCTAAACAGATGCCCCACATGCATGCTTGCCATAAGACAAAACACACAACATCGAATTCAATAAATTTAAAAGTTCTCTTTAAAATACGAAATTCTATATTCCGCAAAGAAACCCACAGACGAACGAGAATAACACAAATTGCTCGGCAGGAAAGAAACCGTTGAAGCACAAAAGAAGACACCGAGAATGTGTAATCGCATCTAGTCAATGCAATTTTTCTAGTAATTAGAGGGCGAAAAAATAAAAATCCTTCTTACTTATTCAGATTTTGCCCAAGAAAGGTAATGCATATTTTACGTGACTCCATTAACAAAAAGGTAATCATGCTTCCTCCATCTCTACAAATGCAAACTCATTATCTTTCAACAAAAGAATTCAAGTTTAATTTCTCGGAAACCCTCCTTTTTTTGTCATCGCCACTTTTCCTAATTACTTTCAAATCTACCGTAAAATGGATTGATATGAGTCAGGGGTATTTTATATAACAGCGTGAAATATCAAAGAAATTGATAGAGGGAAAAATCAAATTGCACTCTATCATTAGAACGTTGCATTGTTATTGGGTATTTCATTTTATATTTTAAAAAATTCGGAGGTACTTCTTTGCCTGTATACCACAGATCGTATTTCATTATTTTTTGAGTAAAAGGGAACGATTACAACTCTCTTTTATTGATAACCACCACCATTTTTGGATAATTTGTGTCAATTTATTCAAATTAAAGTCATACAAACGAATGACGTCCCAACAAATATAAGAATAAACGCAGAAATATACTACATTGGCATCTACAGAGTGTGCAGCAAAGGATACACTGATTTTAAAATTAAAAATCTCAAAAACAAAGGTCAGCAGAAGAATGCATGTAAATAGTAAACATTTTTTTAAAAATTCGCATGTGAAAATGCATGAGTAAAAATTTTATACAGGAGTTTCGAAATAGTAGTTACAATAGTTATTAACAGAGTGTGGTGTACATGGATATTTTTTAAGGGGGGGGGAATTATGGGTAATCTTAATGTTAAAAGCTGTAATCTTTATGTTGGAAATTAAAAATTTATGCACTTAATGTTATAAAAATCTTCGACAAGAGCGTTTTGAGCCCCTCAAACACACCCTTGCATACGCCACTGGTAACAGATCGCGATGAACGTCAAAATCGATCGACGATCATCATATATGAGTGCAAACTCAATTCAAGCAAGCAATCACAACACAATCTTTTCGAAATGTCCGCAGTTCGAAACGTCACAAACGAATTATGAAGTTTGCCATCACAGCTCGTACTGTATCAACGGAAACGGATACACATGTCACACAAATCGACAGCTCAAGCTCGTCTAGCGTGTTGGGATGTTTCTTGTAGGCAGGATTTAACAATGTGCCCTACAGAAAGTAATCACAAGGAGTCAGATAGGGAGAATACGGAGGCCAATCCATAATGGAGAGGTGCGATTACAGTGCTATCTGTTAGCGCTTTTTTTTTAACTACTTCGGAACTTCTGTATAAAATTTTCACAGCTTATATAAGATACAGACCGTTTGCTGCACCCTTCTTGCTTGATCTTTGTGTTTGAGATTTTTAACTTGGGAATCAGCATGCCTTTTTTCTGGACACTCTGTTTTAAAATAACTTTTTTCAATATTGTTTCAAAACAGGAAAATAGGCAAACATTGTTTCAGTGTGCCCTGCTCCCCTCCCCGCAGTAAGTTTCATCAAATTTGAATAGTTGTTAACTCCTTACTACCCAAGTAATTGTTACGCTTCTCATTTTTAAAATGTTTTTTCACAGAATGCAGATGACTTTGATTTAAGATGAAAATATTTTTAATTTGTTCTGTAAAATTAAAAGTCGCAGTGAGAATAGTACTGGTCACTGAATGAATTTTCTGTAGCTAAATGTTACAGTTTGTATTGCTAGGATGACATTTTGGGACAAACAAAATACTTTTTCTTTATTAGTAGCGTTCAGAGGGGGGGGGCATTTTACAAGTTTGTCCAGGGCGTTTGTCTACAGGTATAATTATAAAGGCTTGAATTTTAGAAGTTGAAACTGTTTAAAGCAGTAAATTGCTCAAACAGAAAAATGAAATTCTAAATGAGCTCCTCGATTTTCTTAAGAGATGAACCTCATATATATACATCGAAACAACGACACTCTTCTTTTGGAGCTGTTAAAAGTAGCATGAAATGCTCAGACATCATGCTATTTTACTGTGTAAGACTGGTCCATTTCAGAAACAGTAAAGACCAATGAAGAAAATAAAATCACTGAAATGAAAGTAACTTCATACATATCTATGCCAGATTGAAACTGACGGCGAATTTAACGAGTAACTTTTAAAACACAAAATTTAAACCAACCTTGAAAATACATAGACCAAATAACTTTGTTTCTTATAAAACACATGTTAAAAGTACTTATAAACAAATAGAAGCCTGAAAGAAGAAGAATCTGGTAGTTTTACTAATAAGATATCACAAACTTGCTGCAAAAACAATTCTTTTTTGCCCACAAAAAACGGTCTGAACTAACATTTTTCTTTTATATCTCTTTATCGCCACCTATTTTTCTATTTCTTTCTTTCTTTTTTTTGTGTGTTTGTTTCTGAAAAAGTATTTTTGTTTATCCCAAAATAGGACAAGAAAATTACAGTGGTATTTAGAATATAATTAACTTATAAAATACAAATATTATAACCAGAGAGATAAAAAATAAAGGATGAATTAAAAAGGCATTATATTTAAAAGGGCAATTATATGAACAAAATGTGAATGAAACCTAGTGTTCCTAACAATATGAAACCATATATTCAAAACATTCACCCGCGAAAAAAGATCATTTTCCTCTAAAAAAAATTTTAATACTCAAACAAAATTTTTTCTTTTTTAACATTTCTTGTTTAAATCATCAAATGTAAATCTCGTCAAACAAAATTTTAAATTTTCTGTGGTGTAAGAAACTGGAAATATTA
Organism: Cheiracanthium punctorium; assembly: GCA_038373885.1. Lineage (NCBI taxonomy): Eukaryota > Metazoa > Arthropoda > Arachnida > Araneae > Cheiracanthiidae > Cheiracanthium > Cheiracanthium punctorium. Next base: position 338,993 of record JAWZYV010018487.1, read on the forward strand.
AAACTACGGTGGGACCTCAGGGCAACACGTCATTTTTTTTTTTTTTTTTTTTTTTTTTTTAATACTGCAATAGAAAAAAAACCAAATATCAACATTTTAAGTTGCGTGAAACTAAAGCGATGAGATTCAAACACATAATAATTCTGCGATAACTTAAAAAAGAAAGATACAACGAATTCAGATTTCAACATAAATGGAAATACAGTTGTATGACTAACAAATAAAAGAAAAATAATGAAAGAAAGAAAGAAAAAGAAAAGCAATTTTTCTTTCTACTGAAACATACATGCACACATGCTATATATTTCAATATCGAAATCCAAGTTGAATTTCTTTGAAAAATCTATTTTGTTATCTCTGTTTCTCTCCATAAGGAGAGGGAGGCGGGGATATCGGGATACATTCTATCCCGAAATTTTCGGATTAGTTAACATAAGCTGTATGTGGTGCAGAAATTCCATTTATTTATTCACGACTTATTCCATATCGCCCCCCGCCCCACCCCATTCTTTTGGCATGAAATATTGCCTTGAATGCGCTACTGATAATACTTTTTTTTTACCCCAAGGGCGGACATTTTCTCATCAAGCATTCGCCAGAACTAAGGCCCGAATTATTGGTCATTTTATTAGGGGGGCACTCAGTGGACAGCCAAAGTTACCCCCTATGAAGGGACGGACTAGTTAACATCCAAGTCCAAGCCAGGAATCGAAGCCCGACCCAAGGTGTGATAGAATAGTTCTTTTTCCATTACACCACCTAGGCGACTGAGTGATAATATTTAAAAATGAAGAAAACAAATCATGCTACTTTCACCTTTATCCTATAATACTGACTGCCAAAGAAAAAAAAAAAAAGCTATTAAGAATCGATGATGATATGTATACCATTCTGTAAAAGATATGCAGATTTAAATAGAAACTGAGGCAACAGAAATTGAAGTATTTGTTGAACAATGAGGCAGCTCCACCCTATGGGAGTTTGAAGCTACAAGTACTGTCTTGTACTAAAAAGAAAAAAAAAAATCTCTTTCGTTTGCTACGAAAAGGATGTAACTCAAATCGTTAGTTCTTTGTGTTGCTCAAGACATGAAGCTACCTGTCTCATTAGTTTGCATTGAATTTCCACAACCTTTTTTTTACAGTTTCCCCTCAAACTTCAATAGTTGGAGTTGTCTCCTTTTTTGCAGCAAATCCTTTAGTTAGTTCTAGGAATGAGAACTTCGAAAATTCAATTTATTAAATTGTTATAAATATATTAGCAGACAAAATAACCAAAGACCGAATTATTTGAGGCTAAAAAAGTAGTCTATCAATAAAGAGTGTGTGAGTATAGGTACTTGAGATAAAACAATTAGAGAGAAAAATTATTTTATTTGTAATAATGGTATTAATAATAATACTAGCGGTACCCATGCGAATAATTCGCACTAAATAAGTGTGATATCACTTTGCAAAATTACAAAAATTATTTATTTTATTTATTCTTCACAAGCTGGCCGGATTCTTGTGTAACGAAATCAATCGCAATTCGCAACAAACAAAACTCTTGCACCCATCTAGAGAGCGGTTCTACATTCACGAGCGATTTCACTTGCAAAGCGTAACACACGAATCCCGCAATGACGTCATATTTCATATGCGCGTTGGCCTTGCACTAACTGCGAATTTCACTAGTAAACTAATGCTAAATGTACAAAAACCACTACTTCGTAACTCCTAGAATATCTCCTCTTCACGTAAGTTTTTTCGCAAATCGCAATACTCAACAGTTATGACGTTTCTCTTCATTACGAAGAAAAACGATAACGGTTGCTAGAAATGGTGCGTTATCGCCGTCATTTGGCATGGGCACCACTTCTGCATTCCACCCATTACAAAAACAGAAGCAATAACAAACTTTTTAGTTGTTGATGCCGGTAGAGCAAGCAATTCTCTATAAAATGATATAAAATTTATGTGGTGTAATTGTGAAGTTTTTTCTAAAAAGGGAGGCAAACATCTTAACCTTAACGTATTAAATATATATGATGTTTATTAAAATTGTTTAAAAACAGTATGTTCTAAAACCTTTTCACAACGTTATTTAACAATTCGACGACGAATAAGTTACATTTTGACTATAAATAAATGATCGGATCAGCAAAAATGCTAAGTTCAGTCTAGTTTCTGCTTTTTATTCCCGGGTTTTAACAATTAAACAAGTTACAATAAGCATGTTTCAAGGTCGGTAAAGTCGGCAGCCTTTGCCAAAGTATCTTTGATCTATTTGCACGGTTTTAAATATATATACATTGTCTAACAGTCGTTGGATGAGAACAAAAGAGAACAGCCAAAAAATAGCTAATTTAAATTGATGAGAACAATAGAGGTGTGATGCAATTTTACACGATATTACGCACTTAGTAAAATCTGCATGATGCAAGAGAACAGTTGTTTCTAACAGCTGCTCGGTGAGTTTCGAAGATTCCTTAAGTTGTTAGTCATTGTGTTTTAAAGATTCATTATAACTACTGATTAAAGTTCTCCTTCAAGCAACAATTCTTTCGCAAACTTAAATTTGCAATGCTCTGTCTGTTATGTAAAATGTATTAATACACATTGTGAAGTTGCACGTGAGGACTGCGTAAAGATAGCGAATTTCCTCTTCCAGAAGTTGTGAAAGGAAATCTTTCAGTAGAACAATTTCGATATCATTTGTTAGATATTAAATTGCTATCAAATCACTTGTTGTCTCGTGGTAGATGTAGTGATACTAGTACTGAAAATCTGAGTCATTTTTAAAGGTACAATGGAAAACGATGCTTTTTGGGAGAGCTGTAGTTATTGGATTTATGATACAACAAAAAAATTTCTTTTGCAGGAATTTTGTTTCTTTGCATCATCTAGAAAAAAATTTGCTTGCTTTGTTTTTTAAAAGTTGGACTTTTTTTATACGTGTCTAGCAGAAAAAGTATGATGTTCACGTGCACCAAATAATTCATTGAAATAACGACAAATTTTAAAATTTAGCAGCGCAGCATCGGTAAATTTAATACAAAAATTATTTAAAAAAAAATGATTCGACACTCATAGCTGGTTATAAGGAGATGCCATGAAAAGAATGGGAGTCCACGACCGAATTAAAACATGAAAACATGAAATATTTATTAAATTATCTAATCAAAAATATTCATAAACAGAAAATCTATGATTTAACGAAGGTGAAAGGGAATCACTTTAAATATCATGTCTGTCAACAAGTTTAGAAGAACAATCCAAATGTAAAAATTCTTTCTAATGAGTAAGATTTTTAATGGTGCTATTTGCTTTTTGGATCTGTTCTAATCAAAGCTCTTGCCGTCCGACAGTGTTCTATTTCAAATTGTTTCTTTTAACAACTCTGAAGGAAAGTTGGCTATCTTGTCATGTTCCATGTCGTAAGAGCGGCTACAGAATGAGGAAAAATGCCTTTTCCATAATTTTTTTTTACTCTCGCACTGATTCATACTACTCCGGAAGCAGATAATGTAATGCTTATCCTTCTTAAAATCACTGATAACATCTGTAACATACGAAGAAAAAAAGAAGTTTTTTCATAGTGAAGCCAAATTTTTTTTTTCATGTTCCGTAAATGCTATGATAGCGATGTTCTGATTATAATAGAACGTACAAACATATAGGGTTTTTGCTATTTTTGGTTTAGAATTTTTTAAAAACAAGCTATGTCACGAAGAAAGAATTCTACTATCGTTTGTGTAATAATGAAACCTTTACTTCATGAAGGCATGAAGAATCTTCTAAAACTGAAAAGCAGAAGATGAGTTATGCCCATCAAATTTATACATCATTTTCTTGTCAAGACAAATTTAGTCTACATAAAATAAAAAGAATCAATTATTTATAACTCAGGTTAACATCGCCTACATATATTTTTGAACTTCTCTCTAGTTACTAATGTATTTCTCCTTCTTGCAATTACTTAAGTAGATATTTTGCCCTTTTGCCATCAGTACATTGTACTTGAAGGGGATTTTTACATAAGGACTTTCACACAGGTTTTTATAAAGATAAATATTAATTACTGGTTGGATTAAAAGAAAAATAGCATGCATAGAAAACGAGTAATCCATCAAATCAATACCATATAAGAGCAATTAGAGACATTTTTGTCTTGCTTTTGGTGAAATATTTTTACCCTATTCCCCGAAGAAAAGTAATGCATACTTTACGTGACACCATTAAAAATATGTAATCATGCTTTTAGCTTTTCGAAACTCACTCATCATCTTTCAACTAAAGAACTTCGGGTTTTAATTTGTGGAAAAACCTTTTTTGTCATCGCCACCTCTAATTGCTTTCACATTTGCAGTAAGCGTATTCATTTTCTTCAAACATAAAGACACGATTCTTTTTTTATGTATGATATTTTACCAAAAACTGAAACAATTAAAAAAATTTCAAAAGATAGCCCCTAAAATTTTGAGCTTCAAACTCAAAACAGATTACACATTAAATTCCTACGAGCGCAGCTTGGTTAAGGCATTAGACTCGTAACCGTGAGGTAGCGGGTTTGGTTCCGACATACCATTAAAGACCACCGTGTACATGCGGTGTACGTGAATGTTCAATCCGTAGTTACGAAAGTCCTCTCGACGGTCGCTAGCAGTTTCCGAAGGGGTGGCAATACTCAGAAGTCTGATGAGGGGTCCAAATAGTCCAGGAAATTTCAAGACTTATGTTGCTCTAAAAGACAGATTCAGTGACATGTGCTGCATTCTTATGGCAAGCAAACTTCGATAAATAATTCAGCATAATTGAAATTTTTTCCTTAAAAAATATGCCTAAAAATATGATGATATATTCATACACATTTTGTTGAAATCAAATTTAATTAATCGTGAAACAGTGATAGGAAAACTGACTAATGCTCGTGTGATTTTGAGATCAACAGTGAAAATTGAGCGGTTTTGCCGGGAAAAAAAAAAGTCACCGGTACCGGTGACTCATATCCAAATCAAAGAAATACAACTGTTTTTAATTTAACTAAAGGTCTTTCGTGTCATTTTTAAAGTTTTATTTTTGTGATCTATAAAGATAGATCAATATGAAGAGAATACTTGTTTCTTAAAAATAACTTTTTTTTTTTTAAGTAAAATTTGAAATCCAGTGTCAAGAAGAAGTATTTATTGACAGTGACTGGATGATTAATCATGAAAACTTAGCAGTGCTTATTTAGTTAGTTTAGTTTAAACTGAGTAATACCCCACATTTCAAATTGTTGTTTTGTTTAGGGAAATCACGCTATGTCTATATGCTAAAAGGAGGAATGCCTTGGACAGAGGACTTTACCACCTTACTTTAAATGCGAGTCCTGTAAATAAATTAATGGCAACACAGTCTACAAAGTCGCAGAAGATTGATTTCATTTCATTTGATTTGTGGGATTACGGCCAATTATCTACTTGAGGGATCTAGGCCGAAGAGGTGTGCCCACTGTGGGAGTCTTTCTAAGGGGTCCCAATCCGTATGCAGTAGCGGATCCAGGGGAGGGGGCTAGGGGGCTTCAGCCCTCCCCAAAAGAGATTGCTCAAGGGCAACATTCTGCTTTAATATACACTTTAAATAGCTAAAATGATCATATTTTATTACTTAGCCCCTCCCAAAAGCCTAATACATTGGTTTAGACTAAAATTTTGATTTAAAGTACATTTTAATTGGGTGAAATAAGCTTTTTTAAAAATTTAGCCCCTCCCAAAAAAAATTTCTGGATCCGCTACTGTCCGTATGTACGCGAAGTTTCGAAGAAAACCACCGCAGAAGATTAAAATTGAAGGTAAATAGCAGTAAGGTGAACCTGCTTTCGTTCTTTAGAGTGCATAAAACAGCTGATCTACTAAGGAAGGATAGCTGCTATGCTGCGTTAAAGTGGAGACAGTGCCGTTTATATCTCTTTAACCCTTTAACGCGCAGTGTTCCCTCTCTGGGAACACCAAACTCTGACGTTTTGACTGTTGCCAGTCACGAAGAATAGATTTGATTTCTATAAAAATTCGGTTTCTATAACAGTTGCGGGTGACAAAGCTCCACGAGAATCCTTTACTTTTTAGCACGCCATTTCCCGTCAAAAAATTGTACGATTATTTTTAACAGCACTGACATCTGCTGAAAAATGGAAGAATGCGAGAACAGCTGGATAGATTGCCCAATGCTGAAAAAAGGGCAGCCGTTGGCATCGCTCGACTTATCTACCAGCAAGATGGCGGACGATCGAAACGTTGACTGCTGGCACAGTCAGCTGTCTTCAAAAAAGGGTCTCTAGATCTGTGGCACGCGATGAACGTTTCGATCGTCCGCCATCTTGCTGGTAGTGAAGTCGAGCGATGTGCCAGCAGTCGTCAAAAAAGGGTCTCTAGATCTGTGGCACGCGATGAACGTTTCGATCGTCCGCCATCTTGCTGCTAGTGAAGTCGAGCGATGGCAACGGCTGCCCTTTTATCAGCATTGGGAAAGGGTTGCGCCTCAAAGGGTTTAAAGCATTTTCACATGAGATGACCAGCGATCATGGTTTAGAATTTTTTTCTGTTACCACTACTTATTTACAAGAATTTAAAAAATGTGCATTTTAATTAAAAGTTATTTTTAATTAGAAAATGATTATGACTGCAAGAGATAAGTGTCTTACATGAGGGGTTCACAACCATAGTCCCAGACAGCACATAAGCTTAAATCAAGCTTGACATTTCTTTGAATTTGACGTATTAATACAAGCTTGACAGTTCAAGTCAATTTAAGCTTGCTGCAAGCTATCAAAAGTCATTTGCGTTTCGAAAGCGTGCAGTGATGGCGCCATCTGTGAAAGAGAATGGACATTAATTGTCTAGCGTTTCTCAAATTGCTCATATTAAATAAAGAAAAGTTCGTAAAAGTTGTGTTTTATTTTATTATCGCACAAAACCTGGACATTAGAACACGCAAGGGGAAGGAATGAATGGGATAAGCCCCTCTGAAGTGTAACACGAGGGGAGTTTTAGTTCTATTTACATCTAATTAACATTAGTAATTCCATTAACTAATTAATTAGCCCTAAAAATAAATTTTAATATAATTAACACAATTTAGTTAATATATACTCCACTTTATGGGTGGTTCACCATAGAATAAAAAAAAAAAAAAAGATTCTATCTTTCCAAATATGGAAATTCTTCAAAATAAAATACAATTATACTACGAAATTGATTTCAAAATCAGTCGTTTTTCTCGATTTTGGCCAGCAGTTTTGCTCAACATGAGTGTTGCGATATTGAAAGTTTTAAAACATGTCCTGCTTTTGAGTTTATATTATGCTTATTTCACTATTAGTAGAGTCTATAAATCACACATAACCTTATTTAAATTTTGATTCATCCCATGGAAAAATAAAAGAATCTTATCAGCATCGCCCATACTTATCGATCTGGCCAAAAAACGTACCAGTCACTTCAAACCGTAACAGTCACTTCAAACTTTAGTCATAGGAGCGCGAGGCTTATTGGCGGAACGGATAGCACGCTGGCCTCCCAACCCATAGTTGCCGAGATCGTACGCAGACGTTTGATGGAAACAGATTAAAATAACTTAAAATTTCAGCATAGAGGGGAAGATGCGTGGAAAAATAAAGTATGTGGGGCGCGTTCGCCGACGGGCGGCCTGTGTATTTAGAATTTTTTTTTTTTTTGGAAATTTTTTGAAGCTTGAAATTAAGCTTGCTATGTCAAGCTTAATGCAAGCTGGCCAAGTGTAAACTAGAACACTTGATTCAAGCTTGCATTAAGCTTACACGCTTGAAATTTTCAAGCTTAATTCAAGTTTATTGACTTGATAAATCAAGCTTGCTGTGCTGTCTGGGGTGGATCAAGTCCATATTTTTTTAAAAATGGAGATAGTTCATGTTGGAGTAACCCTAACAGTAACTGCCCAAGCGAATAAAGTGATTAAATACGGTTTCTTTTTCCCAAGATGGCATTTATTACTTGGCAGTATAATGCCACTATACTTTAATGTGCAACTTCAAACCTTCATTTTTTCAATTTAATTTAGATGGATTTGGTTCACTATGGTTGTGACCCCACTCACAAGTGGTATATATTTCGTTTAAAACAAAAATTGTGGAAGCAGTTTTCGCTTATTGACTGTCGAATGGGCACGTCTTGAACAGAAGAGTTATTATAAATAACGGCTAAACTTTATCAGGGCAAAGGAACGAAAAAAAGTATTTTTTTCCCTTTTCTGAAACTATAAAAAGAATCAGCTTTGTTCTAAATGTCAGATTTCCATAAAATATTGCTCACTACTATGGAAACAGCAGAAATTATGACAAATGGCACGGAATGTTATAAAAAGTACCTGAAATGAAGTCATCTATCGGAATAATAGGCAACTAGCATTGAAAGAAAGCATTAACGAAAATAACTCCCTATTTATAAATGCAGCTTTTAGTTTAGTTAATATTTGTATTAAAAGGTCAGGTTGAATTGTGTTTGATTTAAGTATACATATGTTTAAGTGTTTTTAGGAAGAAAAATGAATTAAAGTATATATATCGACTTGTTCATCGCTGTAGATAGCTAAAAACTAATCTGTGAGCTTGTGTATATGTGGTAGTTTTTAAACTGTGTAGAGAAGTGCTATAAGTTATCTATTATTTTTCTTTTTTTCTAAACGTCTGACGTATTTGTAAATTTAAACGTAGATCGCAGTTTTAAAATGTCGTGTTGAGACAGTACATGTAAATCAACGTTATTCAATTAGTTATTTTTCTAAAATGAACATCTGATATAAAATAAATCAGAATTATGACCATGCTTGGAAAAAAAAATGAACAGATAAGCAGTTTTCAATGAAAAAAGTACATAATTTATAAATCAAATTCCCCGAGAAGCAAACATTTAAAATGAAAATATCCATACACACAAAAAAGTTTAAACTTTAATAACGCATATAAATTTGTATTATAATTTGACAATTTGATTTATTTTTACTTTCTGAACATGTACCATGTAAGGAAAGTATTGTAATCATGAAAAAAATCGACTTCGAGATTTTGGTGTATTTACACGTTATGAGGTCTTCCGAATTCCTTTATGCTATTTTTACGAGATATATGTATGTATGTGTGTGTGTGTGTGTGTGTGTTTGTGTGTGTATGTGAGTGAACACGATAGCTCCTAAACTGAGCATTCGATTCAGCTCAAACTGGGTATATATCTTATAAACCACCATCGTGAGACCGGTATTGATTTTGGCCTGTATAGGACTTAACTTATAACTTTTCTACAGGGCTACGACAAAGATTTCTTTTACATTATAGCCTATGGGAGGAAATTCTTGAAAGTGCGCTAGCGTTTAAACGGTACATTCGATTGACCTCAAATTGGATATATCTCTACTTATTATAAAAGAAGGTGTCTGTGTGTGTGTGTGTGTGTGTCTGTCGGCAGCGTTACGGACAAACGGCTACACCTAGAAACACCAAATTTGGTACTCTGGAAGATGTAAATATGTAGTTGTGCACCTCGAAGTGATTTTTTCAAAATTCGATCTAAATTTTTTTTTATTTTATGTTTTATGCAATTTTTGGCATTTTTTCTCACCTAATTCGTAATAACGGCGGAAATTACGCTCGCAGCAAAACGGCATTTGTATAATCGGATAGAGGAGGAAATTTTCTTTTAAAGACAGTTTGTTCTGAATACGTAACATGATTTACCGATTTTTAGGAATTTTTTTACTAAACATCTGCTTCGCGATTTTTTTTCGTAAAATAATTTTAAAACTGTCGCATCTTGAATTCTATCCGTCATAACTTTTAGATATTTTGACAAATCGTGAAACATTCTTTTCTCCCTCTTTTAAAATAAAAACGAAAAAATTATGTAAATTAGTTGATTTTTTACGAATTTTAATGCAGCCTAATGTTTAGAATTTAATAGCATCAACGCGATCTTACGCCATTCATTACATTGTGATCACGGCACGAGAATTTATGTTCGGTTGTTGCCACAGAAAGGATTTAAAAAAAGGGTTTTTTCAACCAATCGAGTTTTTAAATGGGATATCAGAATTTCAATTCGCAAGTGAGGATCTATGACGTCAAATGCTTTAAGATACGTAAAAATTACGCCATAATTTTAACTCATTTATTCCAGCTCTGTTTTCAACACAGGGAGACGATATTTTGATTAAAATTTACTGTAGAAATAAACTAAGAAATTCGCGATTATTATTATTAGAAGTGGTATTTTAATCCGGTGCTTATTTAAAAATTGAAATGTTTCCACGGCGCTGAAAATGTTCATTTTAAAAGTTACAAAGTTCGTTTCAAAGCGCGATATATTAAAATTTTTCTATTTACTATTTTTATTTTTGGCATTTAATTTAGCGTAGGCGTTGCCTAACATACGCATGCAGGTTGCGAGTATAGTTTTATTTTAACGTTGAATTACGTTCCTCCATAAAGGTCCAACGCAAAGTTTTAATGATACCGTTTGAAAACAATTATGTACCGGGGTATCCTTTACGGCAGTCAAACAGTGACGTCATAAATTTAAAAAAATGCGTGAAATTTGTAAACTCTGCAACTCTAACGCCCTGTCACAATTAAAATGGGAATAAGTAGCTCCTCGAGATTACACAGTTTGATGTTTTTCAGGAGACAGGACTATGGGGGATATAAAAGATATCGCTATATTAGATACATGAATATTTAAAATGGCACCCCTTGGATATTTTCTCCCCACAGTAAGATGAAATGGTTTGCGGCGCTAAATACGCCAATCTTATAAAACTATGTATAAATTAAATATATACGGAGAGTTTCCTTAATGGCAACCATTATGTGAAATGATTATTATTTATGCTAATGCGTAAATTGCAAAGAATCGCCACAGAATCACAAGATCCCATTGAGCCCAAATAATCTAAGCTGTTTCTTTTAAGGAAGCCTTGAAGAGGGAGAAGCGAGTATAGATAGTAGGGATCGACCGATACCACATTTTAGCCGATGACCGATACCGATACTTTACCTATAAATTCATTTTCAGAAATAGCCGATACTGATACATTTAAGTTATGGTATCGGCCGATACCGATACTTAACCGATACCGATACTTTACATAATTTAATGTCATTTAAACCTGCCTCTATATTGGGCAGTTTTTGTAACGAGAGTGTAGTTCTCGTTAAAATGAATAACAGAATGATGAAATTTGATCCCAGTAGAAAGCATTAAAAAGAAAAAGCAGTGGATACGTTGAAATGTGAATTTATAGTAGTTCTAGTCTTTCTTTTCTATTCAAATTATGCCAACGAATGGCCAAATTTATAAAAAAGCTGAGCACTGGGAAGCGTCTTAGTGTGCAGGTTCGGAATTCTTTCTCCTCGCGTGGTCGATCGTGGTCGCTGTCGATCTAGCAGTCTAGAGTTTTCGGCGATTTTCTCCAGATGTTACGTGAATATGCGTTAGACTCCCTTAAAATGTCCTTCGCCCAAGCCTCCACCCTATAGGTAGATGCCCCTCATTTAGGCTTGACAGAACACAAACACGGGGGGTGGGAGTTAAAGGGATATAAGATAATCCATTTCATTTCCAGTGCCGACTGGTGCAAATATTTAAATCAATTTTTCTCAACCTCTATTTTGTCGCCTAATTGTTGCTATGAGCCAGATAAAAGGTTTCCACATTAGACAAAAACAGCTTCCTGCTTGCTCTTACTATATGTGTCTTTCTTGCAATTTTTATTTAGATTTTCTTTAATTAGAATTCTTTCACATATGAAAATATTTTTTAGATTACTTAAACTGCATTAAATTGTGATAATGTATAAACTGTACAGTAGTATGTAAGTACATATGTATTTAGATATTGTTCATTAAATACGTATATAAATTCTTTCCTTAAAATGCATAATAAGTTCACATTAATTAATGGTTTTATTTATCTGCGCCAGTTATTTAACCACTAAGTGAATTATTAAATGTTTTAGCAAGATTTCTGTTTAATATGAATTCATATGATCATTTTTAAGTTCTTTTTGAAAATCCAAATATTTTGGTTCTCCGGACAGGGTTAAGTCACAATTAATATGGAAGGATCCATGTATTTGATCTTTTCCGTACGAAGAGCAGGTACACACCGATTAGTCCTGTGTTTCCCTTACATATAAACCAAATACTATTATTCACAAGAAATATGTTTTTTACCCCAAAATTGGAAATAAACTATATAATAATTAGTATTACTAATTATACTAATACAGCTTTAATTTTTTAAATTAACTATATAAATAAATATTAGATATTGATAATTATTACACTTCTCAAAACAGAATGATACACAAATCTGTAATTGCCCGAGACTATAAGTTTCTCTATAGCGAATTTTTCAACTGGAACCAAGCGAGTTCGTTATAGGGAGATTCAATTGTGTGTATATATATATATATATATATATATATACACACACACACAATTGAATCTCCCTATAACGAACTCGCTTGGTTCCAGTTGAAAAATTCGCTATAGAGAAAATTTTGTTGTACAGAGATTAGAGATTTTTGCAGTTATTTCAGCAAATATTACAAACTTTTTAGTTGTCATATATATATGTATATATATGAATGAACTCTTTTTCGAGTCAACACAGTGAGAAAATAAACGTTCATAAAACTGAAGTAAAATTATAGCCTACCTCTCGACATTTGTTTTTTGCAATCCTTTCAGAGAGCGTATTTAGTGTTGGGCACGAATTCAAAATAATTTAGAAGAATAGGCGATTGTCCTGTTAAACTGTCATCTAACGATTCTTCGTCCATAATTTCGACCACACTTGGTGATACGACATCCATTTAGCGATGGTTACAATTTAAAAAAAAAAAAAATAGTTCGAAAACACTCGCACAAACAAATGTGCCAATGAAACGACGCCTCTCATCTCATTACCAAAACAAGGATTCTAGAATGGTGTTGCGACTGCGTTGTTTTTTCTGAAAAACGAAGTATCGGTTGAAAAGTATCGGTGAAAATGGATGAAAGCAACAGAAACCGATACTTTCCCGATACTTTAAGAATCGGAAGAACCGATACCGATACCTAAAAAAATTGGAGGTATCGGCGCCGATACTATCGGTTGCCGATACTATCGGTCGATCCCTAATAGATAGTATTAATGTACGTAATAGGTAGTATTATTAGATTTGTCAGGATAATATGAATAAATCGCAATGTACCACGTTAATAAATATTTCATGAAATTAAAAGTGTTTATCCTTTTTCAACGGTTGTGTTACAATCAACTAAATGAAAAGTAATTCTAATTTGCGTTAATATATCCCGCAGTCATTTCAACAGAGGAGATTACTTGAACTTTTTAAAAAATGAAATTCTGTTTTGTCACATGCAGATATGATTTTAGTAGTAAAATATTCCCTTCTTCCCGTATGAAGAGCGGGTGCGCAGCTATTTTAAAAACACCTCTTGAAAATAGCATGAATGAATTTAGAAGACCTCAAAACGTGTAAATACACCAAAATCTCGAAGTCGAATTTTTTCATGATTACAATACTTTCCTTATATGGTACATCAGTGGCGCACCCAGGATTTTAGTTTAGGGGGGGCTGGGCTACATACAAATACTGCTGAACTCGGTCATAGTGACCTCGGTTAGTTACAACTCTTTTATAACGTCAAAATATTCGGTACCACTTGACTGTCCCAAAGAACACGAGCAATGTAACTCATTATAAAGTCATAAATAATTATCTGATCTTTTGAGCGAAATTGTAACCGCGTGTAACAGTGTTTCAACTAACTGTAAGTAGGCATGTATTTAAAATTTTTTTTAAATAAATGTCTTTTTTGGTTAGAAATAATTTGAAGATAATTAAAAAAAGAAAGAACTAAAAAAAAATTAATTCATTAGCGACAATTTTCATATTTTTAAAGCTTTTCACTTCTAACTTTCTACCTTTAGGGGGGGCTTCAGCCCCCATAGCCCCCTCCGTGGGTGCGCCTATGTGGTACATGTTCGGAAAGAAATAAATGGTGCTCCATTTCATGTGGTGTCTTAGGTATTTAATGCTACAACTTGAGCCTAAAAAACAGTATTATGTAGAAATAAGACATTTTGAAAGCCAGGAGTTCTCTGCAAACCATTAAGCTTTCCACTTTTTTGATAGTGAATGACACTGACGTATTTTTTTTTTTTGAGTCATTATACTGCAATGATCAGGTTAGTACTCATGACACAAACTTTACATTAAGAGTCAAATAATTTTGCTCTTTTTTTTTTTTAAATTCCACATCACGAATAATTTCGAATTACACATGTAAGGAAAATTTTCGTTTCCTTCCGTGCGAAGAACGGGCTCGCAGCTAGTATGTTATAAACCGCCATCGTAAGACCGGTATTGATTTTGATGTGTACAGGATTGATAGTTTTTCTACGGAGCTACGACAAAGATTTCTTTTAGATTATGGCATATGGGAAGAAATTCTTGAAAGTGCTCTAGCGTTTAAACGGCGCATTCGATTGAGCTTCAATTTGGTACATATGTGTGAATTATTCATCGATTCAAACTGATTTAAATGCTTGGTAATGATCTTAATCGTAAGTGTTATTCGGAAAGTCGAGTGGAGTCACCTCAGATTTTTTTTATTTACTTACATGAAAAAATAAAGCTTTTTTTTTTACCTAGTTTTGTCTGATACAATATACTCAGCAAATCTAGCATACAAAATTAGATTTTCAAAAATTGCGAATTTCCAATACTTTTAAAATGCAGGTGGCAATAATTAAACTTCCCCTACAAACAACATTCTGGAGCTGAAACGGGAGAGCAGATTGCCACCAAATTTGGCCTATGGACTGTACACGAGATACACCGAAAGAAGATTTTTAAAAGGTTTAGTTAAAAAATTGCCCACTAAGTATGTGCTGCTTTGTATGGTGCAATAATGACTCAAATAATAAATTCTCAAAAGTTTAAATATATGTTGTAATTGTTTGTACACTTCGAATTAACCATTTCCATTGTTAAATTTACGCCTCACCATGGCGCAATGGTTATGCCACTGAAAATGGTAGACGGCCGAAATGTGAAGGTCCCGGTTCCGGTCCCATCGCGCGGCTGTCGATCTGGAGTTTTGGTAGGTTTTCTCTAGATGTAACGTGAATACGCGATAGAACCCCCTTAGAAAGTTCTCCTATTAAGGCACTTCCATCCTTGACAGATCGCCCTAGTGTAGCGTTGCCTTAATCACACTTATCAAATCAAATCATGTTAAATTTACTGTTTCTTTTCATGGAAATCGCCACCTACTGGGCAGTTTTTGAACTTTTTTTCCCGCAATTCTTTGAGCGCATCTCATGAGTATTCCAAATTTGGTTACAATCCGTTTTTTCTCTATATATTCCAAATTTGATTACAATCCGTTTTTTCTCTATATATTCCAAATTTGGTTATAATCCCTTTTTTCTCTATATATTCCAAATTTGGTTGCAATCCGTTCATCTGCTTTAGCTTCGGAATCCTGTTCATAGGGGACGTTTAACTATAACCTTCCTGTATAAAGATTGGAAAATTTTTGTTATTCATCAACTGTTTTTCTAGGGAGGAGCAGCATTGTTTATAACTCTTGAGAAAGCGTTAATCAATCTTTTAGCGATCTTCCGCTCACCGCTTATCTTCGTTGTCATCGTTTCCTTTTATTACTGTTTTATTGTTGTCCATGGGCTATTCCTAAAATTATCAAAATATTTACAGTTCAGTTGTTTTTCGTTGATGCAATATTAACACAGGGGATTGTTTTATTGTTTGCAAGTGATTATTATTACTTTTTTTATTTGGTAGTAAAAACTTTTAAAACAGTGTAACTAACATAGCTTTTTTTATATTTTTAGGAAAGATGAAAAGTATACAGATGGTGTCATACATCTTTTACTGCTCTGCTTTTTAAAAATAAATCTTTGTTTTCAATACTTTTCTTAGCATACACAAATGTAAAAATACATACTTTTCTGTAAGATTTTCTTTAGTAGTTATCGTTTTCAATTTTTAGATTAATACTACTATACTATTAGTATTATTGATTTCAGACAGTTGGGGGTCCAGAAAAGTATCAAAGGAAGTTGGGAGGGATAAGTATGGCGGAGGATCTTGTCAGAGAATATCCATTATCCTTTTTCTTGAATCTAGGTTACTCTGTTTGCACTCTTCGGTGCTAGAATTTTTTTTTTTTATTATTAATATATATATATATACATATTGGTCGTGGACTGTACTATAGATCTTATTTTGATCAAAAAAAAAAAAAAAAAAAAACAAACTTGATTGAGGGGGTTACTATATTGTTAGTGCCAGTAGAAGCTGTTTCTTGTGTGTGGGGGGGGCGGTTCAATTATGTGAAATTTCGAAGCAGGGAGGTCTCCTCTTTTAAGATGAATATTGCTTCCCAGAATGAGTCTTTGAATACTTTAACGGAACCCAGAGATTGCGAAAGCTCAAATCTAGGGTAGCATCCAACGAACCATTTTGTCAAGCAACATCGGTCACAAAGAACATTCTTTGTGTCTTTTTAATGATGAGAGTGAACAGGTTAAGCATGGATATAAATGCGCTCGAACTGTTGTCCAATCGTCCTTCCTTAGATCCCCCATTGCTTACAAAAGGGGTACGTAACCACCTGAACTTGCCGTGGACTAAGAGCAACTTTACACTTTTGCCTTCTCTCAAGACGATCAGTTAAACTTCCGATCACAAATTCGACCATGAAACAAGATGCTGCTTATGGGCTACTACAAACCTCTTATTATGTACACCAAAATAATAATCGAAACATAAAACCAAAGCAGTACCTCTTAGCGAGAAAGCTTAACCACAATTAAGCATTAGCGAGCATGTTTTGGGCTGTTAGTCCCCCATCAGTTACAAATTAATCGACATTGTCCCGGGATCGGGTCAATGTACGAAAAAATAAAAAAGAATTACATGACGTAGAAAGATTGTCAGATGTACCTACCACAAAATTTCTGTCGCTAGTGATCGCTACACACTGATCTGCGATTAAGGATGAAATTAAAGAAATCACTCTTTTTAAAGTGCAAAAAAAAAAAGACTTGGAAAACATTGAATTTAAATTAGTCATCTTAACACAGAATTAATAAAAAATCATCTGTAGTACTTACTGTGTAGATAGGGAAAATATGTAAATGATATATATATATATATATATACATACATACATACATACATATATATATAACAGCCAAACTTACGTAATATGGATATTCCATTAATCCATCGATCGAGAGTAAGCACAAAACAGAAATAGCATAAAAAGGAAAAAAATCCTGGAACCAAGAATAATAATGGTGACATAGGCCTTAAGTGTTGTACAAAGACCTATGTAGCAAAAGAAAAACGGAGCTATAAGGAGCTAATATATCCCCATTACAAATTTCATCGAAATCAGTCTACTTACTCATTTCAGCGTGAAAGAGTAACATACAAACTCACAAACTTTCGCATTCATAATATTAGTGCGATTTATAAATTCACAGACAACGTGTTTCAATAGAATATACTTTCTCTTGCGACATTTTAATTACCTTAACCCTTTGAGGCGCAACCCTTTCCCAATGCTGAAAAAAGGGCAGCCGTTGCCATCGCTCGACTTAACTACCAGCAAGATGGCGGACGTTCGCGGCAAGCTCGCAGACCCTTTTTTGACGACAGCTGGCTGTGCGGCACAGCCAGCTGTCGTCAAAAAAGGGTCTCTAGATCTGTGTCGCGCGATGAACGTTTCGATCGTCCACCATCTTGCTGGTAGTTAAGTCGAGCGATGGCAACGGCTGCCCTTTTTTCAGCATTGGGCAATCTATCCAACTGTTCTCGCATTCTTGCATTTTTCAGCAGATGTCAGTGCTGTTAAAAATAATCGTGACCATTTTTTGACGGTAAATGACGTGCTAATAAGTAAAGGATTCTCGTGGAGCTATGTCACCCGCAACTATTTTTATTGAAATCGAATCTATTCTTCGTGACTGGCAACAGTCAAAACGTCAGAGTTTGGTGTTCCCAGAGCGGGATCACTGCGCGTTAAAGGGTTAAACATTACTTGCTCGCTTATTGGACGTAGCAGGTTTAACAGAGTTCCAACAATGCCAGATTTTTCAATATTTCCGCTCAATTATGCCCTGTTCAATTACCTGTAAAACGTTTTCTTCCTCTGGACATGTGTTATCGCTGGAAAACAAGCGGGCTCCTGGCTTATTTATTCCCCCCAAGATTTCCTCCTAAGGCGGTTCCTTTCCAGGAACATAATAACTCTTATTACCATAAACGGGAAATGGCGTACACCTTTTGCTTATTTCCACGGTTTTATGAAATGGTAATTTGCACAAGAAAAGGGAAATGGAAGAATTCCAAGAAAAGAATTTTCTTAAAAAACAGGAGCGAAAGTAAACAGGGCAGCGGAAATTAATACAGAATTGAATGTCCTCATTAGAGTCCGTTTGCAATTCAAGGACGTATGCTTTTTTCAAATGTATCTAAAGACGAATGTTTCTTTTATGAAAGGGTCCTAATTCTAATATAAAAAATTTAGGAGCACAAAACAGAAATAGCATAAAAAGAAAAAAAATTCTTTCTCTAATTACTTTGTTTTATTTATGTATTTTTCATGGAAATAAATGAATTCAGAATGTAATACATGCTGATTAAAAATTAATATCCCCACTTTGAATTGCTATACAGGATGTATCATAATGATTGGGAGAAACTTTAAAAGGGAAGTAGGGCACAAAATAAGGATTCAGAACCACACAGAAATGTAAGGTTGGAAACGTCGTCTTCATGTAGCTGTTAATAATCACTTTGGAACAAGCGATGAAATAATAGTGAACTTTCCGACCATTGTTCGTCAGACATTTATGCATCTTTCACAGGAAACATTTGAGTATCATTGATAGTTTAAAAAATTCCATTTCATTTCATGGAAGAAATTTTTGGAAACAAGTCCATTGTTTGTGAAACTTGTTTTAGAAATTAGATGAACACTTCTACACTTTTGCCAAAGTAATTATTGAGCGGTAAGTGAAAACTGCGATTTTGACTCCACATTGCGATTCTGATATCTCATTATGTTCTCTACCTCCCCTCAAAGTTTGTCCCAATCATTATGGGACACGAGGTATCTTCTAAAACAATGGTCCTGAACCTTTTTTCGTTTGCGTGCCCTTTAACAAGTTAATTTCAAAAATCGTAGTTCAGGATTAAATTCTAGTCTTGAGATAATTAGTAAAAAGAAACACAAATTTTAACAGTAAGATTACTGTTCTTTGTGGCTACATTTTAGCACTACAATATACTAATAAAATTAGTTTTTAATTAAAAGTGTTTTAAAAATTCAACTTGTCTATTAATTTTGTTATTTATATAAAAAAGTTGATTTTTGTAAATGCGAACTGCAATTTTTGTATTTTTTTTTAAACTGCACGTTAATAGGAGCCGTGTTCTTTGCTCAGCAGAACACAGTTTTTTGAAGCTGGGCTCAAAAGAAGCCAAATACGGTCTTTATCGGAGACAGCATTCATCTTGTTTCCGTATTTTTTTAAATGGAAATTTAGGATCAAGACTTCTTTCCACGAATTAAGCGGATAAAAAAGGTAGAAAAACTTTTATTGCTGGGTCAGACAGACGTTGTTATACCCTGCTGAGGTCCAACCAAAAGCAAGTCAGAAGTTTTTTTTTTTTTTCGTGAAAGCTGATTTCAATATGCTATCAGTTGAAATTTCAATCATACTTTCTTTTTGTGCAACATCCAACTGTGCTAATTAAACATTTTTTCAGAAAAAAAGGCTTTGAATCCAGTAAATACCTTCATCCAACTTTGGGAAGCATAAACACAAATGAGGTTTTAATCCTTTCAAAAGTCTCGACATGAGATGCATCAGCGCGCTAACCTCAACCGTGAACAATTCCTATTCAAAATCGATTTTGGGATACAAATTTTAACTTGTGTGAGATCTTAATACATATCCGTCATTTACACTTTTTTTTTTTTTTACTAATACCCTAGCGAACAATCGCGAAACTCAGGTTGAGAACCACTGTTCTAAACAGTAAAAGACAGCATTTCATTTCACACATCGTTTTTAGTGACAGCGGTAGCCCTTCATGAGTGGTCGGGCAGAATCCCCATTTAGCTCGATGCCATTATTTTATTTGGGGCTTTACAATTTAAACAAACATTTACAAAGTGTTTTAAACACTTGTAAATTGTTTTTTCTTTCCCTACCAGCAGATACAGGTGAACTGAACCGTCGAAACTATAACACCAGACATGCTGGAAAAAGTGTGGTACAAATTCTGATCTCTGTATGTGTATAAGTCACATGATTAAGACACCTAAATCGTTTTATTCTAATTTCTACGAAAACTAGAAGTTAAGTTGTACAAGAAATAATGAACCGCAAGGATAGTGTTTTGTATAGCATTAAAATCTCTAAACGCGTTTTCTGAAAAAGTGTGTTTCTTGTAAATATTCTTTGTGATAAATTTCATGTAAATTTGTCTTGATATTTGATATCATATTGGCGTGATATATGATATTGAATTTTGCCAAGGTATTTTGATCATGAATAGCAGAAAATATAATATTTCTGTGTCCATTTGTTGATTTAATGACCATTTTCCCTTCAAAAAAGTTTGAAAAAAGACAGTATTCATATAAAAATTTAAATATTTTCATAGCTATTAGAACATTCAGAAATCTTCTGGGTCATAACGCAGATAAATATGCTAATTATGTAGCGTATAAATATTATTAAAAATATTTATTAGAATTGCTTATAGGAGGTGTGGCGTAAATGCAATTTTTTACCGAAATATTTCACTTAAATTTTCTAATATCTCAAAATTTATATTGAACTTCATTAAAACTACATTTAAACTTTTAGTTTCTAAGACATTTTAAATAAAAACATGTATTTTTCATTAAAATTTCCCTTAAAAAGAAGTACCGTGAAGGTAGGCTCATACTTCTAATTTATGCTATGAGTAACTTTACAGTGTGATACTTCAAGTTCTTTTCCCAAAACACCTGCATCTTCCGCAGTTTTGGAAATATAGCCCTTCAAAGTTGGGATATTAATTTTTAATCATCCTGCATAATTAGGTTGATTCCCTTACTGTCTTGACCGTGAATTATTAGAACGCTAAGTTCTCACTTAACATATTATTGCAATGCAATATTTGAATTAAGGTAAAATGCTCCGCAAAAGAAATTTTTAGAATTTAAATCTCGGCAGAAATCGTAGCTTTATTTATATAAAGGAAAAAAAAAACAGAGAACTAACATGAAAAAGAGACGGCGTTCTAGTTTCAAAACCCAAAATGCTTTTTAAAAATCGTGTATGTCAAATAACATAATTAAGGTGGTTATTCCTTCAAAAAACAGAATTTACTTTTGAAATATAAGTTTTCAATTTGATTGTATTAACGGAATGAATTAAGTATGCATAGTTGATAAAAGAATTTAAATTCTGTCTTCCAGCATTTTGTTATAAACATTTGGCATTTACTAAAGATAATAGTTTTAACACACTACACTAATTAAAAATACTTGGTGCATACCTAGCTTCCCGATTTCTTTAAAGCTCAAAGTGAATCTACCATATGACATAATAGTACTTAGGTTTTTCTTTTATAACAGATTCAGCGCATGTTAGCAAGTACTATTAGTGTTTATTAAAGTGCTTAAATTGCAACTTAAAAAATTCTAATACATACAAATGAAATATGTTTAGAACAGTAAATATATAATTTGCGATATAAATAACAATAATTTTCGCAAGAATGATAAGATTTCTTAGGTTAAAATTTTATCTACTCATTGAAAAAATCTAACAAATAAGAAATATAAATTTTGATAGTCTATATTTTCGCCTTAAAACAAACATACAATTAGTAAAATAAATGTACATTTCATTTTTAAAAGTAGTTTTATGATTGTAACGATGTGTTGTACATAATTTGAACTATCACTTAAAACTCTAGCAATTTATTTACTTTAATTAAAGGAAAACGAATTCGTAAAATAACTACAAAGTAGTTTATATTCATTAAATGTTTAAACTAAAACTTGTGAAACAGAACATGAAGGATAAAATACATAAGTTTATTTTTACCTATTACCTTAAGCATATCAGTTTATGATAATGAAATTTTTACTTATTTTAGATAAATTAAATGTAATACATTGAGGTTAATAATAGCAGCTATCTAAAGAAACCTATTCTTCTTTTTAGAGAAAAAAATTTTTTTTTTGTTAATATTAGTGAAAGCAACACATAAAACAGTAACGAATATCACATTCAAAAGGAATTATTGATTCTATGATAACAGAATATGTGTATAGGCTCAGAGATAGCTATTTCTTGCGTTCTTTTTATCGCAAACGTGCTGGGGGGAACTGCGCTAAATTTACCTAAGCAAATTAAGTTTACTTTTCGTGATTTTATTCAAACAACATATTTTCAACACATTAATTTTGTCACGCTAAGCACTGTCTGTAAGGCTGCGCATCAACGATCTCTTGGCAAAGATTTCTATTTGAACAACATGCATAGATAAATATATTTATTTATTCATATTTATATTTTTTGGAAGGGGGAGGGCATTAAAAATAACTTTTCAAACCTTTTTTACCGTGCATCTTAGTTTACTTTAAACGACAGAAAAAAAATTCAAAATTTTAACCCTGTTCGATAAAAAAATTGTGCACATAAATAAACTTGTAGTTTGGTTACAAAAGTTAACTGAGCAATGGCAGTGTTCAGCGCATACGCGTGAATAAAGGGAATACCTCAGACAAGTTTAGACTTGTTTAAATTATTTTGAAAGGATTCATATACTTATTGTTCTCTTTAGTCAGACTTTTTGAAATCTTTCAAAACTCGTAGAAATATAGATAACCTTGCGGATGCTTCGGTATTTCTTCTGGTTATTTCTTATTTGTCCTTCTGAACCGATCCCACATGTGGTTGGCTGTCTGTCCCAAAAGACCTCACTGTGTTCGTATTAGGATATAAATAATAATAAAAAAAATTTTTAGTTTTACAAATTTTAGGAAAATTGTAATTCGCAAAACTTTTCTGTGTATTTTTACAATTTTTTTACGGTGGTGTCATTCGAGCGTTTTTGAGGATTATTCGGTTAGTTTATACCACAGTGAAATTTAAGCATATTGTATTACTTACGAGAAAAATTCCTGCGGGCAACTATTTACTGTAAAATTTTTTCGTTACACAGATTTAGCAAAACAACTTCGTGCTTCAAATTTTTATTAAGAAATTTTGGAAAATTCAATTATTTCAAAAGGTTTTTTTTTCTCCTATGAAAATTTATTTGCCTGCACAATTTTTTTCTATGAAAATATATGTATACAGTTTGTGATTATGCCAATTATGTCAGTGGTTCTTTTTTTAAAGAGGATTCGTTATAAATTCGACCTAATCAAAAGCCAGCCTTTATTTTTGTAAAAGGAAAAAAAAAAAAGAATAATAGCAAAGCAGGTGGTGTGTCTAACATTATTTCCTTGTTGCAATTTTCAAACAGTTTCCTTTAGCATATTTTATGTCTTATCTAAATGTTAGCATTTGTTTGTCATGGAATGTTTTATACAGGTTATTCTAGTTATTACAAATGTAGTGTTGCAATCTGAAGTTCTTTTTAATACATTGACGGCAAGATTTTACATTCATGCATATATTTTTCTTTATGAAGCATTTTATGCAGTCATTTCGCAGCGATTTATTCGATAACACTTTTCTTTTTCGAGGGAGGCTTTTACCTTTCAAAGGAATTATTTAAAAAAAGAAAAATCTTAAAGCTTGTCGTTTCAAAGTAGATTAATAGTTTATTCATCAGTATACGTACATATACACGGGTAGAGATTAGAATATTTAATCACTGGTCCAAGGGAACCAATGTAAATACTTCTATTATTAAAATGTTAAATAGCTCAAATTACATACATGGCACTACGCTAGAATTATGTGACATTTATTGGTAAAATTAGATGACATATTTTAAGGGATTAAATGTCGAAATTTGAAAAAGAAACGTGCAGATAAAAGGCTATTGGTTCGACGTACCACGAAAATTTGCATTCTACTGGTCCGTTATATATTTTTGTGGTCTCGGATCGACAGACCACCGTTAATTTTGAAAGTAAAAGAAAGTGATGACTGAAACATATCAAAATACCACCAAGAAAGTGAAACAGTGGGCCAGTCACATACAATTAAACCAACTCACAAGAGACAGTGTAATTTATGGAATGGTAAAAGAAAATATTTACTATTGCAGCGACTCTCATCAGGGGCCACACGCATATATTCTGATGCTTTGAAGCATCCTAAGGCATTTTTTCAATTAAAGATATGCATGTAACGTACCAAACATATTGTATTAATAAGAATTCTTCGCGCAAAGAATATTTAAATTAGTGTATCTTCCGAAACGGAGTTACGTGTAACTGTAAATATCAACGCGGACTATAAACTAAAAAATCTAGGTATGGACTTACTCAAAAGAATAACCGAGTGTAATCCATATTTCTTATATTAGTTTTGTAAGTAACCAATTAATGTTTTTAGAATCTCGAAATAAATATGAAAAGTTATTATTATATGCTACAGTCGGCTGAATAAATATGTAAGAACTTGGGGGGGGGGGATCCCTTTTTCATCTTAACTGATCAACTTCGAAAACTTACACATAAAATTTCAGTTAAATCATTTGGCTGATTTCTCATCGACGTGTTTTTAAAATAGATAGCTAAACCCTTTCTGAAATAAAGAAGGCAATTTTCTAAAATGCTTATATATTTATGCAGGTGGCTGTACATGATTCACTTATTATGAACAACAATAATTTATAAAAGCCAGCATAAGAAAACTGATTTGCTTTCGAATACTATTTTAAAATATTCAATTTTATTCTGTATCTTATTCTTACCTTTCACAAAATTATACTTTTGCAAATTACTTAATTACTCTATTATTTCGCGTATCTTTGTGATACCAGAAAATTAAATTATTTTATATGAATTTGTATGTTCTACAAGTAGGTAATAAATTTCTATACATTTAAGCAATGCTTCAACTAGTCTGATAACTCAAAATTAGATTTAAAATCATCACAAGAAAATACATGCGCGAAGTACATTTTTTTGCATGGCAAAAACAAGATAGCACGACGGAAAAATTATAAATGATAAAAACAGATTTAAAAAACTGTTTCAGATATTTGTCAATAAAGTCAGAAAATTTTCTACACGTTTTTCCTCTTTAGGATTTCACAAAAAAAAAACTTCTGTTGCATTTAAAAGAATTCAAGCCAACATCGTACTGAATTCCCACATTTCACAGAAGGCAATGTGGTTCCTTCCATGCTATCTCACTATGCAAATTGTAAGAGAAAATGCACGTTTAGACTTTTATTTTTTAAATCAAGAAGCTAAACAAAAATTGCTCAGCTTCGAAACATGATCTGAAGCAAAAAGATCAGACGCGCGTCTTCAAATAGCGGATCGTCCTTTTTGATCTACATTGTTGGCTAGATTATTGGACTCGTTGTGCAAAAAAAAAATAATAAAAATAAAAATAAAAATAAATACATGAAATACTAAAGTTGTTTTATTTTTGCAATGAAATCGAAAGCAAGAAAGATCAATCATGTCAAACGCATAGAGTATAAAACATTTTCTGAGACAACAGTCCTTTATTAGCCGAATTTGACAATGTATCGTCGCCAGACTTAGTAATATTTTGGGGGAAACCTCAAAAAAGCTCTGTATCACCATTATTGTAACTTTACGAGACCCTGTAAAAATTTTTTTTTAAGTGTTATTCTTCAAATGATCCGTAAACTGCTTTAAAAGTTTATATACTTGTACATATTGTACTGTGATTGAAATCGATTAATGTCGCTAAACTGCCACAGACACTAATGTATTGGGAAAACTTTCAGTGGTCCTGTACAAGAACTATAAATGCTACAAGCACTAAATTCGACACAGACTACTATTTTGTAATCCTCAGTGACATTTGCCTGTTTGTTTTTTGTTTGAAATTGTGGAATATCTCTAAAATGCGAGAGTGTAATGTATTGGAATTCTTTTGGGTGTTCATGCAAAACAGCTGCCAGTGCGACATTTCCAATGTGGTAAATGGTACAGTATATAGAAATAAGATACATAAATCTCGTAATAATCTATGCATATTTACCAGAGTTAGAATACGGGCAGTCAGACAAACTAACCGAGTTATAAATATTTTTCAGCTTTGTTGAAAAGTGTTAAGAACAGAAAATGATCTTTTGTTAAACACAATAATATTAAATAAGTCATTTAGCTTCATTCGATTTAAAAAATAGCAACCGTAACATACATATATAAATGCAATTAAAATGGATTCAACAGACAGAAACATGATTTTAGTACGATTTGTCCAAAAAATTGATCAACACTGTATATTCAACTAAAACGTTCTAATTGCTTTTTGCCTGATATATTTTGCGTAAATAAAACAGGAGTAATTTATTTATTTATTTTCAGCCTACTTATTTTATTTATGCATAAGAAATTGATACATATTTCTATCATCTACCATAACTCGTCCCCCTTCCCTTTTTTAAATAAATAAACAAGTTAAAATATTTTTTTAAGTGTAAAATTATTGAGACCAATTATTATTCATATTATACAATTTTAATTTATACCTGTAAATTAACTGAAAATAGATTTTCATCCAAACTTTCGACTTAACTTTTATTAAATTTGCAAGCAACTAATTTTTCAGTCACGTCAGAAAAAAAAAATATCAATTTTAGGCATATGTAAAGATTCTATATGAAATATATCTCTTATTCTACATAAAAGCAGTAATTAAACGAAAAAATTGATTAGAAGAAAAGTATTAAGGGGTTTTGTTAATTTCGTCGAAATTTTTAGACCACATTAGGTGTAGGGATGGATGCGAGACGACTTTTTTGCGAGACGAGACAGTCATTTACAGATTTTTTGCGAGACGAGACACACATTTTTAACATTACGATATAGGGATTTTTGCGAGACGAGACAAAGCTTTTAGGCTATTTTGCGAGACGCGAGACATCTATTTTTCGTCTCGCGTCCATCTCTAATTAGGTGCGATACATAAATTTATTTACATTACTTTACCATTTTTATATTTAAACGGAGTGGTCGATCCAGGAATATTTTCCAAAGACCCATTTTTGTGAAAACTGTTATTTTTCGAATTTCAATGCCTATTTTTGTGAATTTCAACGTCTGTTTTTGTGAAAGTTACTTTTTTTTCTTAAAATAATTTACTAAATAAAATTTATGGTAAAATGACAATGAAGGGTTGTTTTAATCGATTGCATTTTTGTGAATAGATTTTAGTCTAGACTTAATTTTAATTTTGTGAAGGAACTGTAAAAGGGACACAATCTTAGTCTGCATCAATGCCTGATTTAGCCTCAAAAATATTTTTACAGAAAAATTTATCTAGTTATATTTATTATGAATAAAACAAACACGAAGAAAAAATCAGCTTTAAAATACTCCAAAAGAAAATTAGTAATCATTTAAAAAAAAAAAACACGTGAGGTAAGATTTTTTCCCAACACAATCAAATAGTTTTTCACATAAATGTTAAAAAAATAAATGTAGTATTATTATATTTTGATGGTTAATAACTACAATAAAACGAAGCCTGCTCTTGAAAAATCGGTGTATTTGTGCGGATGATCAATTTTTATTGATTTCTGGAAAATTTTGACTTAAGTGGTTTTTGAAATTATCGATTCAATTGTAACTCACGTTTTAAGATTTTATATAAAAAAATAATAATAAATAAAATAATCATAAATTAAAATAAAAATAACTCCATATTTTAATATAGCTTCTATTGTAATTTATAGTAGTGTTCAACAATTATATCAGCAATCCATAAATGTAATGGTCACAGTTAGGAAAACAGGAAAAGGAAAAAGAAAAAACTTTATCTTCAAAAAAATTTCTTTATAAAATCACCCGTTCTTTTCAGCTTCCTAAGAGAAAGAGAGAGAAAATATAAAATATATTTCCCGCGAATGCAAGAACGTATCCAGAAAAAAAAAAAAAAAAAAAAAAATGAAGGGGGTTCCAAACGGAGGACAAGAGGCAGACGAATTCACAAAAAGACCGAATCATTATCAGTTTTTAAAAAAATCGAAATTTCGGGGCCCTGAACCCCTTCCTTGAATACGTTCTTGTGCGAGTGGGAATTTTATCTTTTTTTTTAAGTTACTCAGTAGGAAATGGGCTGCTCACCGTATTCGTTGTCTGAAATATTGGAAGTCATACACTCCATGAAGGCTGCTACTGACTGGAACCAGAAGGCTTAGCTCGTCGACATCGTTAACTGTCAAACTTTCGCGCATCAACAAAAGAGCTACTTCCAGATTCATGCAGCACAAAAAAATAAATTAATTAAACGGAGTTTTAGTTCGATCCGAGCATCATCTGAGAAGAACGCTCCCTATCATCCATCGGTCACCAAAACACAACGACCGGACTCGGACAGTTTTATTCCCATCGCCGCGGAGGAGTGTAACGACAGCAATCACAACAGCAAACAGCGGCAATCTCTCGAGGAGCCGTTTATCAGGCTGTGGAGGACCGGCACACAACAACAACGGAGGCTCGAAATTTCCACGCGAGTAGCGGCACCCTCACTCATATTATTAACAATAATCCATGGAGCGGCGGGACACATCGAACGCGGCAAGTGCGAATCGAACGGACGAGTGCATCATCATTTTTTTTCCAATCGAACGAACTGAACTTGGGGATCCCAACCACCACCGACAACAACAAAGCTTGCTGCTTCAGTCGGATTCGCAGACGATCATCATCACGGCAGCTCCGGAGCAGCAGCAGCAGTGGATTCAGGGATGATGAGGAAGCGAACGTTTGGAGGTCGCGTCGCTGTCGCTTCGCATTGTTGTTGCGCTCTGCTGGGGTGGGTGCCCGCTGCTTCTTCTCTTCTCTCTGCTCTGCTCTGCTGTGCCGCCGCCGCTCTCATCTGCCAACAACCACCGCCACCGCCGGTATAGGTGCGCCGCGCCGTGGCGGATGCTGGCTCGTTTAGAAAGAGCTGGGGTCTCTCTCTCTCCCTGCTTTGCTGTTGTGATGTAATTGGAACATGTATTTTCGGATTTGTGTGCTTGGTTTGAAGAACCCCGTTATGAATCCTCGGCAAGTGAAGTGGACAACACAATGCGGGGGGGGGGGGTGAGGGGAAGCCCTCCGTGGGGGGGGGGTCTTGCTAAGGGATCCTAACCCCGCTCAGTTTCGGAGAAAATTACTCTAAACTCCGAACGGCTAGCCAACGACGGACGCGACCTGGGTTTGAACCAGGCACCTTCCGTCTCCCAGTTGAGAGCGCAATTGCGCTCGGCCACTGGTGGGATCAGGAGCGTCCCGTCACGGTAAGCAAGGTAGGGCGCTGCATTCGAAATCGCGCCATTTGGAACTCAAAAACTTGATCTAGCCCTCTGAGCGTCTTGAAAATGGGCAAATAATGTAAAGTTGTTTTCACTGAAAAATTTTCATGCAGCTTTAAAATTATTTAAAAAATAAAATTTTGATAGGAAGATTTGTAATTATTAAAAAGTTAACTCCTAAAATACCCATAAGCTTTAATATCGAAATATATTTTATGATGCCTTGGTGTTATAAATAATTTAAATTATAGATGCATTGCAGTGAAAACTGGAATGAAGTGAACGGGATTTTGCGTCTCAGCCGCTTGGAGGGCTAGAGTGAGCACAAAAGGGGTTGCCACGTACATTTGAGTGCCTTTGGGACCTTTGAAATGATCTCGATCCATAAGCTAGAGTCATTCTACTGAGCCTATCGGATAATCGAGCCCTGCTTCCGACTATACCACCGATGAGTTAATCTGTTCCGCTAAGGCAGATCATCACCACGTTGGGTCCAGAGAAAACGGAACTTTACGGGTTCTCGTGTGAAACTGTAAATTTTCCACGTGTAATTCCATGGAAGCGAAATTACACATTTCAGTTGTTTTCGTTACGTATAAACAATACAACTATCTTATATGCTACCAGGACCCGCTCTAGCTGTTTTGCCTCCCCTGACAATGCGAACTGTAAATTTTTAGAGAAAGAATAAATACATACGTATAAATTTCTAATGATCGGTTAATTAACGTATCAATACTTTTCTTACACTCACAGCCAAAATGCCGCACCGAATGGAGGCGCCCCAGACGTGTGTCTGAGTTGTCTGTCCAGACCGAGCAGGCCAGTCTGAGAAGACCTTGAAACTACGCATTTTGAAATACTAAATATATTAAATTGCATATAGCAATAAAAGGATATTAAAATATTTTTCATACAATAATTAAGTTCTTTTTTTTCATAACTAACAAAAATCTCCGCAGAACTATATCTAAAACTAATTGAAAGTATACAGATAAAAAGATTTTTGATTGTATGTGTGTGTGTATTCACTGCATAGGTGACTGTTCTTTTGCTTCCAAAGGCAGTTCTTGCTGCTCCGCTGAGGCCCAGTGTTACGCTTATGCAATAGGTGGGAAACAGCACACAGGTAACAGAAGCTCCTAGCTGGCTCGTTATGAGAGCAAACAGGTTAAATCTGAGTTCAAGGTTGGGGATTAAACTTTCTAGCAATTGGACGGATTTTTAGGTTGAGTTGCACTGAAAGGAGAAAAACCACGCTTACCGCACCTCCTTCCTTGATTAAGGTGACCATACGTCCCGTTTTTAGGAGGCTTGTCCTGTTGTCCCCAAGCACAGCTTCGGGACACCGTAATGTCCCGTGTTTAGAAAATGTCCCCTTCAATGTCCCGTTTTTAGAAAGAGAGCAACCCACTGGTAGCCAGCTGTCCTCAAAAAAGGGGTCTCTAGATCTGTGGCACACGATGAACGTTTCGATCGTCCGCCACCTTGCTGGTAGTTAAGTCCAGCGATGGCAACGGCTGCCCTTTTTTCAGCATTGGGCAATCTATCCAGCTGTTCTCGCCTTCTTCCATTTTTCAGCAGATGTCAGTGCTGTTAAAAATAATCGTGACAATTTCTTTACAGGGCTATGGCCTGCTAAAAAGCATAGGATTCTCGTGGAGCTATGTCACCCGCAACTATTTTTATAGAAATCCAATCTATTCCTCGTGACTGGCAACAGTCAAAACGTCAGAGTTGGATGTTCCCAGAGCGGGAACACTGCGCGTTAAAGGGTTAAGAGGGTTGAGAGTTCGATACAAATCCTACCAGTGATGACCATTGCGCACTTTGGTTTCATGTGCACGCTAATTTTTGTATGTGCACGGCAATTTCCGAAGGATGCCAATATTAAAGTTGAGAATTTCTCCACCTTCAAATAAGGATGCAAATCATAAATTAATAACGGAATTCAAGGATAAAAATCCCATTCACCCATTATTTTCGGGTTCTATGGGAGTTTAAAAAGTGTCCATATCAGGGGTGGCAGAATCGTGGCCAATTGGATCATTTCAAGAGGCGCATTGTATTCTTGTGCCTACTTATTATTTTTAGATTTACAGATTATTTACAAAAAAAAATTCGGTTCCAGAAATATTTTATTTGTTATAATTTATGATACCACAACAAAAGGCAACATTTGTACACTCCAAATATCGAATCTTCCTGTGATCCCCTACCAAATATCCGAAAACTTAATTCTTGCTTCAAAACAAAATTTTAATTTTTTTTTAAGCATTATTATTTTTTTCTCCTCTAAACTAAAGCCATATTCAGATTTCAATCTCAACCCGTGAACGTAGATTGTAATAAAGGCGGTTGTACGGCACATCTGAGCCCGTCCTCGAAAAAAAAATGGCGCAAAATATGCAGAAGGGTGGCCACCCCTTGGTCCGCAATATTCCAGGGATCCATTAGAGGTCGATGATACAGTTTCTTTTGTTTAAAAGTTTCTATTCAAATTTTAATAAATAAAGTACCACGTTCGTTTCATTTCAAATAATATCGGTTTTTGTTACCACAAGGTGTCTGCAATCAAAAGTCTTGGAAAATCTATAGATCAAAAGTGGAACTTCAGATTTCAGCACTCGGCACGGCAAAAACCTGGTTCTCCAGAATTTTAGATTATTCTCATAATTACATCACGCACAAAAAATTCTGGATTGGTTTCGAGGGGAATACTTACGTGAAGCAGTGATTTCATTGTATTACTTTTTTACAGAGCAATTTTAAAAAATATTAGTCGTTTGAAAAATAGCATTTTTGCTCATTTATAACTGTGAAATGTTTAACCCTTTAACGCGCAGTGATCCCGCTCTGGGATCACCAATCTCTGACGTTTTGACTGTTGAATTGTCGCATTGTCGCGAAGAATAGATTGGATTTCTATAAAAATAGTTGCGGGTGACATAGCTCCATGAGAATCCTTTGCTTTTTAGCAGGCCATAGCCCTGTAAAGAAATTGTAACGATTATTTTTAACAGCACTGACATCTGCTGAAAAATGGAAGAACGCGAGAACAGCTAGACAGATTGCCCAATGCTGATAAAAGGGCAGCCGTTGCAGCCAGCTGCGTCAAAAAAGGGTCTCTAGATCTGTGGCACGCGATGAACGTTTCGATCGTCCGCCATCTTGCTGGTAGTTAAGTCGAGCGATGGCAACGGCTGCCCTTTTTTCAGCATTGGGAAAGGGTTGCGCCTCAAAGCGTTAAGACAAAAACTCAATGAAGCAAGTAAAATCACAATTGACTCCGCTCCGAGACTTCATTTGCATTCATTTTCAATAATATTGTTAAAATGGAAAAGCAATAAAATCTTCGTCAATATCATACAACATAGCCCTTTGAAGCGCAAGCATTTTCGCACCGGTATACTGGATAGACTGCCCAAATCTGAAAGTCTGCAGCGGTTGCCGCATCGATCCATTTAACTACTAACATGGCGGTCGATCGAATAGCTCATCTGGTGCTACCGAGCTAAGGAAGTTTTCTGAAACAGCTGGCTGATCCACACAGCCAGCTAGTTATCCCACACGTAGTTAAAAGAATCGATGGCAACGGCTGCACTTTTCCAGCGTTGGGACCATATAACCATTTTTTTTTAAGACTAGCAGTGGAAGCGCTGAAATAAAGTGGTTTCACGGCTCAACGACCGAACGTCAAAGGGTTAACACATAATTTAAAAATCTTACTAGGTAATTTTTTTAATTTAATTGAATTTTCATTCGCTTTTCTAGATATACTTTTAAAGAAAAATATACCACTATAATATTTCTAATTTAATGCAAACTTTTAATTTTTCATATTAAAAACAGATACTCCTTTTATCACTGTCTTCCGCTACTTTAACAACGACTATTTTCTTTTTACTTTTATTCTGTCATTTTAATTGTTTTAAGTGTCACCTAAATGACATCGCGGGCTTTTATATCTTCAGCATCTTAATGGAGTAGTTTTAGACACAAGAATGGCTAATCGATATCTCGTTTAGAATAGGACCCAAAAGTTTATACTTTATGTCCTATCTTATTTTATTTTACTTTTTTTATGAACACTTACTTTTCATTTCACGTTTGAGAGAATCGTTTGCTATTGAGAACTACTTTTTTCTTTTTTTAACTTGTTATCACGAAGATGTGATATTTTATGTTGCCACATAGTTTTCTAAATGCTTTTAAATAAATATTCCCGATTGATTAAAGATGTCTTTTTATTTACATTTTAAAGATTACGTGCTTGCAATTTTTTTAGTTTTATAAAGTCATATTTTAAATCTATATCGTATTCTTTTTATATTTAAAAGAAATATTTTTCTGTTTTTAAACTAAAGCATTTTTATAACTGAACAGTTCCTAGCTGAACGAATAACTGCAGTTAACAATATTTTGAGCTGCAATAAACCTTTCTAGAACTGAAAAATTAGGAAAAATTGTTGAAAATCGAGAAATGGTTGAAGTTTATTTCTTTATATAGCCTTTCAATGTTTGTATATCTGTAAAAATTTCAAACCAATTAGTTGAGTTGTTTAGGAATAAACATTAAATAAACATACAAGATTAATTAACATTTAATTTTTATTTTTAATTATAAACATTACATAAAAAAATAGCGCATTTTTTGTTAATATTTAAAATCTCGACTCTAAAATTAAAAAGACGAATTAATTTAGGAGTAAATTGTCATAAAAGTCTCTAACCCTTTTATTGAAAACATTGAACATTCTTTACGTTTCTAACTGTACCAACCATTTCAAATGTTCTAACTGACCCAAACATTTATTTCAAATGTTTGGGTCACAATTAGACTTCCTGTGAAATACACGAAAAAATCAGCAGCCAGGCATTAACATCTAAATTTTTCAGTTTGCCTGTAAATAACTGGAGGATATTACTTATTTTTTAACTATAAATACTTAGAAATTTAGAAATCTCGGGAAAAAAAGCGCTAAAAGACTGTTGTGTTGAAAGCGTTTTATAATCAATGCAATTGGAATGATTCATCTTTCTTGTTAAATAATTTGTAGCTTTAGATCATTTGCACATCCCATTTATGAAATTCCTTTGGATGTCGGCTTAGGTTAACAAGAGAGAAAGCAAAAAATAATTCACGAGCAAAATAATTTCAGTTATTTATTTATTTATTTTATTCTACATCTAGGAATGGGGTCGTGAGATGAAAAACAGACAAAAGACTATCTCGTCTCGCAAAAAAAGGTCTAAAGCTCTATCGTCTAGCATCCATTCCTATCCACATCGTTGAGAATAAATCCTACTAGATACTCAATTTCAGATTTACTGGGTATTTTTCCGTAATAACTCATTGCCAGGTAAAATATTTTTGCCAGTTGTTTAGAAGCACAGCGTTGTCATTGATACTGCATTTTTCTCTTCTTCATTTTTTAAAACGCATTATTAGCGCGCAAGCACTGATTAAAGTAAACAAAACAAAATAAGCACGAGATTAGTATAGCTATAACACATTCTCATCTATGTCCATGACCCGATTTAGAAAATTCTTGACAATAGGCACGATTCGTGACGGCGGCCCCTACCCTGATGTCATGTCCTAACACTGTTATTTCCAAAAATTGACTATTTGAAGTGTAGTTTCCAAAATCGACTCACAAAAAACCATGAATCATTGTGAAAGTACCATTTTACCAAAAATTGACTATTTGAAGTGTAGGGGGCCTAACGCATTATTATCAAGTAAGAAAAATCAATAAAACATAATTTGTTGCTAGTAAATTATGTAAAAGTAAAAAAAAAAATAATAATAATTAATGAGTTGGGAATTTTTTCTTTTAAAATAAAAATTTTCGTGGGCTCCGTGAGCTAGGTGTACAAGGCTATCTGGACTTGTTGGAGTCTCGCTAATTCCAAAAATATCAATAAATGAATAAAATTTCTTAAAATGTTAATTAAGAACAGAATTAAGTGTTATTTAAACAAAATTAATGAATTGGGAGATCTTCCTTTTAAAATAAATATTTTCGTGGGGCCCTAGTCTGCTGGACTTAATGGAAAATCAGGGTCTGTTGGTGTCTTGTTAACCTTCAAAAATATCAATAAATGAATTTAAAAAATTAATGTTATTTAAGAACAAAATCAAATTTTATTTAAAAAAATAATGAATTGGGAGTTCTTTCTTTTAAAATAAAAATTTTCATGGGCTCCAAGGTCTGGGCCTAGTGGAAAATCAGGCCCTGTCGGTGTCTCGTTAACCTAAAAAAATATCCCTAAATGAATAAAACTTTAAAAAAAAATTTAGTTAAGAATTTTTAAAGCATTATTAACTGAATTTATTCATAATGTGGCTCTACAGTGCATTCCCCCCTCTAAAACCTGCACATCAGTCTATGCGAGTAACACAACTATACTGAAATGAGCTCACTCTACCAGTGAAACCTGTCACTGATATTGAGAGAAATGGTTTGCGGGGGCGTATGCGGAAAATAATGTCCCTCCCCTCCCTCCCTCGTTCCCCCAACCCCCTCTTTCTCTCAGCGAATATGTATTTATTTACATAAAGCAGTGATGGATCGTCTCCCTCACATAACTGTCACTGAAATTTTGGAGTAGGATTTTTCGCGGAGTCACGTTTTATGATTTGAATCCGTCATCATTCTTATTCTTTCTTTCGCTAATATGCTGTTTGCCCGTATTTCTACTATTTTGAAAAACGGGAAAGATAAATCATGGTCGGCACATCGATGGAACGATGTTATTATTAATGACTATGTCATTTTATTCTATTCCCTTTATTGAAAATTGTCCGAAAAATGTCTCTCCAAAAAGAGACATAAAAAATGCGACACAATTTTACATATATTTAAATACTATTAGTTAACAACAGCTTTAATCTATTGTTACAATATTTCGTAAGCTGTAGAATATGCATCATATGTACGTTTTACATATATTTGAATACTATTAGTTCACATCAGCTTTAATCTATTGTTACAATATTTCGTAAACTGTAGAATATGCATCCCATGTATTTTTTTATAAATAGGTTAAAATCATAAAAATTTCAACATAGGGTTACCAGGCGAAATACACGAAAGGCGAAAGATAAAATGACATAGTCAATATCGTTTTAATATGGTAATAATGAAACTAAAAAATTAGGGGGGTTCAGGGACATCTCCCCCTGACGAGCCTCGAACAGTCGAGTTTTTTTTTATTATTATTATTATCTTAAATAATAATAATAATAGTATATTAAAATGTAAAAAAACAACAACAACAACAAAAGAACTGCATAGTATCGTTGAGATTGTAAAATTGCTGCAAATCATTCGTGTGTAATCCGACAAAATCAACATTAATAATTACATCAATAAATTATTGAATAACAAGAATACTCCACAAAAACTAGTTTTAAAAGATAAAATTGATAATAATTTTGTTTAAAAAAAATAAATAAATAAAATGGTGCAGCTTTGGGGGAAAAAGTTCTCTTAGCCTTTAATAGACTGTAGCTCGTCGTACAGCAAAGTTACAGATACCAATAGTTTACGAATAACGTACACTTTAATTTGCCATACATAAAATTTGCGCAAGGGACCATCTTTATATTTAAATTCGTAAACTTTTTTTTTTTTTTTTAAACACAACAACACGTAGATTTCAATTCATATTTCAAAAGTTTAGCTCATTTTAACACCTATATCAATTTTTAAAACATTTGAACTAAAAATTAATGAGTTATGAGCTTCCAAAATATTTCTTCCCCTTGTGTTAAATTATTTTTTTCTTACTTTATTTCACATTGCATTTAATATTTAAGATGCTGATTTTTATCCTCCCTATTAGAATTAAGCAATTCAAACATAATTTATTGTTATTATAATTTTTTACTGAAATACTAATATAAATTATGATTTATTGAATTAATATTCGAAAAAATATGAATAGTGACCAAGCCAAATTTTGACGGAAAGAGATACCGAAAATAATTTTACATGGCAGTGCAAAATTTGAAATTACTGCTTTTCATATTTGATTTATATTAATTAAAATGTCTTATTTTGGTGAGCTAAGGGGCTTATATCAATTTATAATGCAATTTTTTTCAAAGCTGTCTTTAAAATGCATATATATATATATATATATATATATATATACATACATACAGTGTAAATTAGATTTATTTTACACAAAAATAGTAATTCCTAGAGGTATTCAAAATAACAGAATTTGAAGCAAATAAATAACAAATTTGTATAGTGGTGCTTTAGTCATGTTAATTTCGTACCTCTTTTAGAAAATAACATTCAAGACTTCTTTTTCTATGTTTAATGCATGAAAATCATTCTTATTCATTTCCCTATTTTATCTGAAATCATTCTTCAGCTCCAACTATTTCTAAGTAACTTTCTTGCTCGTATTGGTCAGGTGAGCAGAGAACAGCCTATCACTCTTAGAAATATTTCTAGCAGCATTTTATCTGTCTAAGAGAACTTTCAAATACTCGATACCAATTTCAGAATAAATTAAGTGTTTATTTGCTTGTGCAAAAGTTTTCCAAGAAATGCAAGTCTATTTAGAGAAATACCTCTATCTCATTACTTAAAGATCAATAACGTCATAGTTAAAATAAGCTAGATTAAAATAAAATTCTCAATATATTAATATGTAACTCTAAAATATTCAATATTAGAACAATGCAACAACAATATTGCATTATAATAATATGCTAAAAATTTTAACACTAATATTATAATACAGTAAACTTTAAAATCAGTTGATTAAAACACCATCAGACAGGGGCGTAGCCAGAAATTTTTCATGGGGGGGGGTTACGACTACTACAACTCATGTATATATATACGTGTGTGTGATAATGTAGTGAAGAATATACATTTTGTAAGGCAAAACTTTCTCATGGGGGGTTATGACCCCCCTTGGCTACGCCCCTGCCATCAGATATATTATAAATAGAAAAGTTCTTCATTGTAAAGAATCATAAGTAAGGTACTCTCTTACTTCAGTAAAATATATACTGTAATTTTAAACTTACATTTTTAATTCTTAATATAATTAACAAGTAACTCAAATTATCAAAATTGTTATTTAAATATAGATTTCACAAAAAGTGTCTGAAAAAGTTATCATGTAAAGTTCGTTTACTACAGAATTATCCATACTGCATGGCCTCAATCGTTTCGAAAATTGATATATTAAATTTAATATGAAAAATGATAATTTTTTTAAATTCTCGATCCAAAAAGGTTTTGAGAATAGGAACATTATTTTCCTTGTAAATAATATTTGTTTTAATTTTCGCGAGCAAAATGGATATAGGGCAAACATTTTGGAACCTTCATATGCAGTTCTCAGTTTGAATTTAACTTCTTAAAATCGCTCAAAAAAGAATTTGAAATATCTCCGCAAATCATCGTTGAAAATTGGTGAAAACCTATATTTTGGGTAATTTCTAGGTTTTCTTTCGTTTAATAAAATCAAAACAGGCTGTTGTCTTTGAAAAAAACGAAATTGATTCAAAATTAAATAAGAAGACGTCCTTTTATGCAAATTGTATGAAGAGAAAATTAAAGTATACGTTACTTGTAAATGAATATGGCATATATAACTTTACTGCACCACAATCGTCGGTCGAATAAAGTACAAGTGGGCCTTTTTCCCGCAGCTGTACACCCTCCAAAAATTATTCGAGTAAGAGGTAGATTTTAGATTTGCGAATAATAATTGAGTTTTTGAAAAACGCACAGCTTGACTGAAATATGGAAAGTCATATTTATACATTGCCTAATTCATATTCTGGGATAAATAATTTTTAATATACGAAACCAAAGCAGGAAATTTATCTCTTACTCGAATAATTTTTTTGGAGGGTGTACATAAAATGATAAATACCATAAAATTATAAATACCATTTTATGCAGTTCTACAAAGTCCTTATTAATTTTAAGGCATTCAATAATCAGGCATACATCATAATTAGAAGAAATGTTGTTCTAGAAAATAAATAATAAAACGTGACAAATGTAACAAAGTGTATTAGAGCACCTTTCATATATATATATATATATATTTTAGCTTAGCTTCCCCATTTCCCTCAGCTTTCACACAAGTGTATTTTAATGATAAACTATACAAGTTAGCTTTTAAATTTCATTTATGTGTTTTTATCTACGAAATTTTTGAGTTTTAAATTTAATCCTATTTAATTTAGATATTAGTTTTCACGAGTACTTTCTCTTCATAACGATGTGTACTTGCATTGAAGCTTTATTTAGGTCTTCAAACATGCATAAAAAACTTTGTTATAGCTGATGCTCTAACTATTATCAAAACGATAGGTTTTAATTAGATTAACTAGTATATGTATTGATCAATAAAATTTAAATAAAGGCAATATATATTTTTTTTAATTTCCAAGGTTTTATGCATGATATATATGACCTCACAACAGTACTAAATGACCATTTTATTTAAATAGTTCAAATCATACAAAACTGAAATAACGCTTTTAGTAGATTAAATAAGACAAAATTGAAATGTATTGAAGTTTTATTAAGTGTTTGATTCCTCAGTATAGTTCAGTGTAGCGAAGCAAAATTTTGATTACATTGTGGGGAGGGGGAGACTATTGTATTGGAAATTGTTTTATAATCGATGCATTTGGCATGATTTATCTGTTTTTCTTTTTCTTTCCACCCCGCCCCTTTTTATTGTTTGTTTGGGGTCTTATAAATAAATTGACCTTTCATAAGCAAGCATCATTTTAAGAAAATTCCAACGTAATGTTCCTAAAAAATATGTATAAACGAATGATCAGTATAACTAACTAAATTTAATAAATTATTATTTGAAAATAAATAATTATTTGAAAAAAAAATAATTTAAACAAGTATTTGAAACAAAAAAATAAACTTTTTAAATAATTATTTGAAATAATTGCACCTTTACAATGGAATTTTCATAGCTCATACAGACTTTCCTTTAAAGTAACGTATAGTTCAATTTGCAAAGGAGCAATATGAATATTTTTGTGTTCCTGCATATTATATTTACTTTTCTATGCTTTAAAAATTTTTATTTGTTTCATTTAATTAATTTTTTACAATTGTATTAATAATAAAAAATTGATTACAATGAAAAATTGAGAATAAAGCAACTAAAATAAAGTATAATCAACTGACAAACTCTCAATTTAACGTTTTCAAACACTCAACAACAAAACTGAAAAATGTTAATAATCTCAGTTTGTCTGTCTGTCCGACCGTGCTCTAACTGCCGTAAATATGCACCGATTACTACGAAAATTATGTATGTTATTCCTATGTAGTGTACCATGTACTTTATTGAAAGCGCGCATGTAGTATTTCTAATTATTTTACAGGAGTACCCAGAGGAATTCTAATACATCACACTCTATGGGCAGTCATTGTTTAAAACGTATTTTAGAGATATCCGTCTATTCCAGATTTCAAGCAAAACAAATTTGGTATATGTTGGAGCACAATACAGTAGTATATAACTATTCATAACAGCTTACTCTTCCTTTAGAGGATGTAAATGCCATTTAAAGTTTTTTTACAGGTTCTCGCAAAATTACATTAATGGTGATGCGCAAGTTTTTTGAGGTTATCGCCTAAAACTAACCAAGTTTAACGGGGGCGGGGGGGGGGGGAGGGAGAGTGTTGTGATTGAAAGTGTTTTATAATTGCGTTTGACAGTTTGACATGATTTATCTTTACTTTCCTTTTCTTTCTCTTTCCGCACTAGCCAGCTATTTCCATTTACTTCGGGTTTTTCAGTCGATATTTTTGTGGACTGGATTTGTAGACGTTCACCCATTTACGTTGCATCTTTCAATAGGGTTGCCAGATAGCGGAGGAAGGGAAGGGACAAAATGTTAAAAGTCGCCAAGCTTTGCACTTTTTGATGACTTATCGCCAATTTTAGTGCCAAAAGATAAGTCCCCAAAACTGAACCTAGCTCGGCGATATCTTCTATATTTAGCCAGAAGTTGGCCAACCCTACAGTTTATTACAAAGAAGTATAGTGAGAATATTCCTGACCAGGCGCGTAGCCAGGAAAATTTTTCGGGGGGGGGATATGCGCCTGGAAAATATTTCGGGGGGGGGATATGAACTTATATGTGTATAAATGGACGTAATTTCATCACTAATCCAAACATTTCGGGGGGGGGGATATATCCCGATATCCGCCCCCCCCTGGCTACGCCCCTGTTCCTGACAAAGACTGTAAAACAGTTTTGGTAGGTGATTTTAATATAGATTTTAATTCCAAAGAAATATTTTATGGAACAAGAAATACAAACACGGTACATTCATGTATTGTGATACTCTTTCCAACGTAATGGAACAAGGAAGACAGATAGGTCCGACGGAGTATGGATTTTCGTAAGCTTTTAATGTACAGCACTTTCGTGCCAATTTAAAATATGAGTGTTTCAGAAATTTTACTTATTTGTTTGTTTGGTGGGGGGGGTGTTAAGATAAATTGAGAGTTTTCATAAACAAGCATCATTCCACAGCAATTCCAAGGTGAAACGCCCTTTCATAATCACACATCTCTCGGGTGGGGGAGAGAAGAATTTCGGAAAAATCTAAAATTCCATCTAGAGTAAACAAACAACTCTGGGAATAGCGTTTAAGTCGGGAAAACGTGCCGCTATAAATAGAAAGCACGAAAAGAAATGAAACATTAATATTTCTCCAACTGTCATCAGAGAAGAGAGCTGTGGCTGGTAAAAGGCGCGGTCCAGAAGAGCAACACTTTTCAAGTTCATGACGTCACTCAAAAACGAAACTGCCAGGGCAGCCGGCCAACGAAACAACTGTTGTGAGAAAACAGGCAGGAAAACAAAAATACGTGGAATTAAGCAGAGTTCCAGAACTTTTGAATAAGCGGAATAATTTAAGAGGCTTGGAAATTTCGCTGCTCGGTATATCTCTCGCATCCCCCTTTTTTAAGTTCGCATTTTTTGGCAACGCTGATGGAAACGCAGCGTTTTCACTTAAATTATGGCGTGGTTATAAATTCCTTTTAGGATATTCCGAAAGAAATGTTGCCGAAAATTTGCTAAAGTTGGTTAAAGAGAATATTTTAAGACGGAGAGTAATTTAGCACTAAGTGCGTGCTTATTCATTTTCACTTATTTATGTTCACGATTTTGCTTTTCTTCTAAAACGAAGAGTGAAGTATGGTATTTCAAGAAATATATTTAAGGTTTATTTAACGTTATTTATGTGGATTTTTTTTTATTTTAAATCGAAACTTGAAAACTGAAGAGAATATTGTTTTATCTTAAAAACTACGACATTTATAAAGACAGAACATTTTTTGTTTCGTAAAATAACGTTAATTAGAGCCACAGACAGACATATTTTTTAAACGATTGAGG
Organism: Cheiracanthium punctorium; assembly: GCA_038373885.1. NCBI lineage: Eukaryota > Metazoa > Arthropoda > Arachnida > Araneae > Cheiracanthiidae > Cheiracanthium > Cheiracanthium punctorium. Next base: position 382,004 of record JAWZYV010018487.1, read on the forward strand.
AATTGTTAATTTTGTCTAGTCAGAAAATGCAGCAATAACAACTTTAAGGCTTCTAAAAAAAGATTATTTTTTATCTTACGAATTGTTTCAAAACATGGATAACCATCAACGTAGCGTGAATGAAAATTGCGAGGCACGCATTGAATTTAAGATCAGGAAAGGGATGAGATTCTTTTGAATTTTCATCCGAATGCAGAAAATCACAAGATTTTGTGATAAAGTTGGGGTACGGGAACACCCCCCGCCCTCCGAAGAATGAGAATAACTAAAGCTGCATTTCACGGAAATTTACATAATTTACTTAAGTAAGTTTTAAATTCATACAATGAAACATTTAATATCTGCTTACGTATAGCTGTCTTTTCACGAAAATTTGTTACATTTACTTTAAATACGGCCACAATTTTAATGTTCATGCTTCCAGTGTTCTGGTCAATAAACTTATTCTTCGTGCCTACATGAACAAACGTATATAAGTCACACAAGCCTTATTAGTGGTACCTTCCTGTAAGTAATTCTTCCTGTTTCATTAAATTCCGTTCCATTTTTCCAACACGAGGGTAACTTATTGATTGCGATACAAGTTTTTATTATTTTCATTTCGAATAGACAAATCGTGAAGACAACTACAGCGAAAACAACAGTACAAAAACAAAAACGAACAATCAAGAGAGAGGGAAAACAAAAGGAGATGATCAACGAAAAAGCCCGCTGCCTCCCTAGTAACGATCCCAAAAGAACGTTTAGTCAGTGCATGGCAGGGGATCAGATGGTCAAAATCCATAATCTGTCCCAGATTTGAGTCTGCAGAGGCAATTAGGGACTAAAAATGTTGAGGCTGCGTTAAGGGCTTCAGAAGACAGTCATGGCCAAAGGCGAACCTAAACTCAACTTACGTCTGAGACAACAGATGGTATGTATGTCTTCCCAAGGCGCTTCGAGTGTTCTAACGGCAACATTATTTTTTGAACACCTTGAACATTTTATTTTTGATTATTCGCTTTATTTTTCGAAAGGACACGTTTACAGAGTATACGTATATTTGAAAAGAGGCGTTTGCAGAGTCAAGGCACCTTTTTTTGGGCAATGAAACACAAGGGCGGACCCAGAAACTTTTTTCGGAGGGGGCGCAAATCGTAAATACTCATTTTATCTAGTGTAAAGAACACTCAATATTAGTGAAAGCCCTATTTATGTAGTGTAAATAAAATTTTCTCGGAGGGGGCGCGCGCCCCCTGCGCCCTCCCCCTGGATCCGCCTTTGATGAAACACCGTTCTCGTTGCGGAATGCACCTTGCAACACTTGGTGCAATTGCTATTTAGAAGGCCTTTGAGATGTTCTACAGCGAGTCTTTTCTTTTTTTGAACACCTCAAACACTTTATTTATTATTCACTTTATTTTTCGAAAAGAGGCACTGAAAGTGACGTTTGCAGAGTCAAGGCATCCTTTTTTGGCCAATGAAACACCGTTCTCATTGCGGGATGCACCTTGCAACACTTGGTGCAATTGCTGTTTCCAAAAGCAACTGCCACGTCAATCTCATCCAAGTCTCGCCATAATCCACCTCCATGTCTAATAGCTAACAAATCAAGAAACTGTAATCAAGAGCGAGATTAAAGTGAAACGTGCGCGGTCGAGTTCGATTCGAACGTTTTTCAGTCCACAGTTCGAACGTTTCGGCGGAATGCTTCCAAACCTATTGCGCTGGGGCCGTGGTAGCCCAGTGGTTAAGGCGTTGGACTCGTAACCGGAAGATTGCGGGTTCGATACCGGCGTACCACTAAAGACCTCCGTGCACATGCGGTGTACGTGCACGTTAAATCCGTGGTTCCGAAAGTCCTCTCGGCGGTCGCTAGCAGTTTCCGAGGGGTGCTAATATTCAGAAGCCCCCCACCTACTGATGAGGTTCCAAATTGTGGCGGGAAATTCCGGGAAGGAATATATGTAGCTCTAAGCGACACATTCAGTGACGCGAGCTGTCCTCTCCTGGCAAACAAACAAACAAACCTATTGCGCGGTCACGTGATCAAAACACGATTGGTTTGTTTCAGTTGAATAAGAAACATTGATATATTTCGAAGTTTCCCCTGTTCGACGCGGAAAACGTTCGAATTGTGTTTCACTTGAATTTCGCCCCTAATTCTAAACCAACTACACTTAAAAAGGCAGGGCCTTTCCCTGACGGAGAATGGCCAAACAAATACTTCCCATATCCATTACAATCCTTCCTGAAACTTGCAATGCGGATCATTATCTCTCACACACACCTGCATCCAACAATCTTGTGTAACCCAGATTTAGTCATCCTACATCTAATCCTATTTTGTTTATAGATGAGCATAGAGTTGTAATGATGGCAAACACTGATGAGAGTTGATGCCGCAGACCGATTTCGTTATGACTTACCAACATCAGTACGAGAATGTATTCTCGCACTGATGATGATAAGTAATATTTACCGAAACCGGTTTGCGGTATTAAATCGCATTAGTGTTTGCTAACCTTGTTTTTTCTGTATCAGAGCAGAGTTACCTTCTTTAATAAATGTTTTGGGAGATACAAATATTTTATTTTCCCGTGGGATTTGTACGCTAAAAATTCGAAACATATGTCCTCCAAGCCCGCCCCTTCCCAAGGCCCGGGCCCAGGATAATTGTCCGCTCTCTCGGCGGGCCTGCTTATGAGTATCAACAATAAGTTCTTATGGCAGTCTTATAGGTATCTTAATGTTTTATAAGTATTAAAAATTATTAATTAAGCTTAAAGTGTTGGCTGCATTTTAAATTTGTTCTAAAATAGGGGTTTTGTGTTTTAACAACTTATTTCTAAACCTTAAAAATATCATTTTGAACAACTTATCATCATTATTACGGATGAATCTAAGAGCAACATGCCATGTATTATGTAGTACACAATTACTATTGTATTATATTACATACTAAATTTAAAAAATGGTATCTCTAAAAAATATTAAAATTTAATGATTTCAATGTCCACATAAGTAGCAACAATTGTTTATTTGCATAGTTTTAAGTATTTTCATAGGGAATATTAATTGTTATTTGAACATTTTATAATAATTTTATTTATAAATATGTGGACATGTAATTATAAAAGAATTTTTTTTTTAAAACTTCGTTTAAACAAAACAACCCCCCCCCCAAAAAAAAATCGGTTTTTTCCAACCCTGTCACATATATAATCGAACGGCTACATTTCACGTGAGAATAAATTTACCAGTAATTAAAAAGTTCAAGTAATTTTTTATACGCTTTTAGTTTGTGCTTCATTGCACATATTATTATAATCCTTATTTTTTAATGAGCTTTTCTCGAATGAGTTCTCTTTTTCTTTTTTTGTGTGTGCAGCAGAGTTCCAATTAAAGGACTAACAGAAAAATGACATACTTAATGTAATGAAAAATGCTAGGCATTGAAAAAAAAGAAAGAAAAGTAGATAAAATAATGTCATTCAGATTATTCTTTTTAAAATTTCCATTATTTTTTTTTATTACTGTGCTCCCATACATTCTTCTTACATGCAAAATATTTGAAGAATGCAAGAACATGCATTCCACACCATAAGAGGTTTAAATTTTTACTAATGCAGAAAATTTTCACATCAATGCATTAAAATTAATCGGATTAGGTAGTTTTAGATTAAAAGGAATAAAAAAAATTCGCCAGACAATGAAAACAACGGGAAATTCTGAGAAACTTCTGACGTTTTGTACTTTGGCCATGAAAGACTTTAACAGCTTGAGGTTCGTTGAGATCCATCTCACTGTGTTAAAATTCTAGGGGATTAATTATTTAATTTATATTTTTTGTTTTCTTTAGATATAAAAGGCTCGTTCTATTTTAGTGAGTTATCGTCATTTAATTTAAACAGCTGTATAATAAGAATGTTGCATGTAGGGTAGAGCAAATACCTTTAATGTTTCGTTGTAGATACAGTAATGGTAGTAAATCGTATAAAGAATTCTAAAGCATCTCTTTAAAAAGAGCTGTAACTTTCGAGTAGGATAAAATTAAATAAAATCACTTTAAGAACTCGAATAAAAAGATATCTCTTCATAATAGTCTTCTCTAAGTGATACTCGCACAACTGTTCCAAATGATATAGATCTACTAAAACTATTCTAATTATGGAAAAATTCTGTAACATACAATATTGTTACGAAAGTTAGAAAGTGGATGTACTTTAAAATAGTCCAGAAAGCTCGAAAAGCGAATATAACATTTTATTTGACGAATAGAAGCACTAATATCACATAAAAAGTACACAATTTAATAACATATGCAACAGAAAATTATTAACTATCACAGCAATAGCACAATCTAAATAATGTCCATCGTATTTGTCTACTCTCTATATTTACAGTTATTTTCAAGTAACTGACAGCGAGAGATACTCTGATATTTACAGATTTCCAAGCAGGTGTGACGTCATCTTCCGTAATCGAAATACAGTCAAAATTTCACTAAGTTTCTTAAACTTTTTTTTTTTTGGTGGTCAAACTCTCCAAATTTATCGCCAAGTACCCTAAATCGTCGCCAAGGTCCAGGGGTCACATAGTCATCAAATTTGCAGGAATGCCTCTACAACTCTCTTTCCAGCAACACAGAATAATGTGGGAGAACAACATTACGATTTTGAACCAAGATTTAGCGAAATGCATGGAATTTCGGAAAACTTTGCTTTACAGTGATCAGCAATGCTGAACGATGTTTCGGGTCATCGAAAAACATTGATGTAAATCAAATATCACAACACCGATGTAACATTTTCAAAGAAATGGATGCATCGCGAAAAAGCGCTGCGACTTTTCAGTTTAAAAAAAGAAAGGTTTAAAACGAGAGCTTTTACATATAACAAATAAAAAATAATAAAATAATTTCCTTTTCTGAAAACCGCAAACACGAAGTTTTTTATAACTAAAAGTATACTACCTCTCCCTGGATACAACTGCGTCAGGTTTGTCACAGGGAGCAGTTCTTAGTTGTCTTCTCTTAAACATCATGATAGATGACCTAAAGATCGCCATCCACACGCTTAAATCTATTGAGTAAAATAATAATCAAACGGAGTATATTTTTACTCAATTTTTGACTTCAAACAGCCATTCTCCCGATTGAGTAAAATTTGCTCAATTCATCGACAAAAATCAATGGAGCGAATATTTCTCAATTTTTGAGCATTATACAACAGCTCCATTTAGGCTAAATAATAATCAAAAATGAGGAGTGTCTGTCCGTTTTTGATTAATATAACTGTACTCAATTATGATTATTATTTAAGCTATAGAATGAGCGTTTTTGCAAAATCAGCCCTTTTTTAATTAACATATCTGTACTTAATTAAGATTATTATTTTAAGCTAGAAAAAGGGTGTTTTATTAATATTTGCTGTTTTTGATTAATATATTGAATGATTCGTTTTCTTCATTTTTTATTATCAGAGCTGTAATCTATGATTATAAGCCCGAGAAAATAAATTTTAAATCAAGGCAAATACATTACATATATCTTAATACACTATAAAAAAGAATTTTTTAAATAAATAGAATATAATTTCACTACAGTCTCTCGTTATAAAACGAATTCACAGTACAGTCAGAATACAGAAATGCAAAAATGTAATCATGGTTAAACCAGCTGTGAGATTTAATTAAAGCAGCAACCCAATTTATTGACATGAAAAAGGTAAAATACTACTTACTCACTTTGGGTGGAGATATCATAACTTCATTTGTTTTACAACAGCTTTTTATAATCCAATCGTAAGAAACTATGTCATTAAAGCGAAATCTTTACCTAAAGCATCTCCTCCATATCTAGGCTGAATTTATTTCACAACTCTGAATATGAAAAAGATGCATTTGGTATTCAGATATAACATAAAAATTATCACCAGCAAATACAAATACATACACAACTATGCCCGACTATGAACCGTTATCCGTTGAACAGCGTGGGTCACGTGATAGTATAGGATATGGGTCGTGGGGGAGAAGAGAGAGAATACTCAAATAGACAAAAATATTGTGAAAATTGAGCTAAGTAGAATATAGCGGATGGGGAGTGCTGGGGCGAATTGAGGCATTTACAAATTATTGTCTTGAATGAGTATTTTTTGGCGTAAGAGGATTTAAATCGGCCGATAAGAAATTTAATCAATAAATGAGTGTTAGTTTTAATCAATAGATTTAAGCGTGCAAAAAGTACCTGGAATAACATGCCTCTCCTTTGCCAACGAAGTGGTAATTTGGCCGAAAGGCAGCAACATTCGTTCCCTGGAAGACGCCCTGAACAACTCATTACTTAACCTAGCAACATGGGCCGACATCAGTAAAATGGAAGTCAGTGTTGAGAAGACAGTTACCCAACTCTTCCTCTTGTCTACTAACCAGCTTCCTTTCAACCTGGAATATAAAGGGCTTCCTCTTAAACAGGTATCTTTGTCCAAATACCTTGGAGTTAACCTCGATAGCAGGCTTCAGTGGAACGCCCACATTGCAGTCACATCAGAAAAAAGGTTAAAACGTCTAAATCTCCTAAAAAGGCTAACTGCTACCAAGTGGGGATCTACCCAAGATGTTCTATCCACAGTATATAAAATCTATGTCCGTCCAGTGCTGGACTATGGTTGTGAGGTTGTGACTCTGGCAAGCACACCCAAACTTGTAAAGTGCGACGTCGTTCAGAACAGCGCCCTCAGAATTATAGCCGCAGGAGCCAAATCAACTTTAATCACAGCAATGCAACTCCAGACCGGTATTGAGCCTCTCGATAACCGCAGGGACAAATTCTCTCTCAAATTTTGGGAGAGAGCCAGAAGAGTGGATTGGAGGCACTGGGATGGATACAGACGTGCAACACAGAGACATAGGACTCAGACATCTCCTCTTTCACATGCGAAATTCCTTATGATGAAATACCAGCTGCCGTTATCGACAATTCGACGTACTCCTATACAGTGCTACTCTATAGTCGTACCTGCTCTTCCATCTAAACGGCTTGATCTAATTTACCTGACATCAAAAAAGCTGAGGCCATTCCCGAGGAGCTTAAATCCTGCGCTTTGGAAACCATCGAATTAAGATATCGCGCAAAAGATTGGCTTCATATTTATACTGACGGCTCACACCTACCAGAAATAAACGAAGCCGGCGCGGACGGTTTTGCCGAGGGCTCATTGACCGAGGGGGAAAATGCCACCAACTACGATGGGGAGGTCTCAGCTGTCTATGAAGCTACTACACATCTACTCGCTGCTGATTTGGCACCGGTAAAACCTGTTTTCCTCATCGATTCCCAAGCTGACTGCTGCCCACAAACAATTCAGTACCGTACTAAAATTGCGGAGCTCATCTCATACGGTTGGACTATGGTTTTATGATGGGTTCCAAGTCATGTTGGGATCCCTGGTAATGAGAGAGCCGACCAAAAAGCTAAGCTGGGAGCTGAGGCGTCTCAGCTGGAGGTCCTCCTGACCAGAGCAAAGAATATGACATGATAGGCATGAATGTTAGCAGATGTATTGCTACCACCTAAAACCCAAATAACCCAAAGCCTTGGAAATCCATGGGTAACCTTGGCCACAGTGGCTCCTATCCCGAGGCACCTGGAGCAGCCGAGGTGGTTGCCCGCGTTCGTCTAATAACCGGACACAACTTCCGAGGAGTTAACCTCCAATGGCTTGGCCTGACTGCTGACAAGGCCTGCCCGCTCTGCGGCCATGCCAGGATGGATGGTGGCCACCTGCCTTTAATGATTAGTGTATTGTTGGCTAAGATACAATAGAAGGCTAATTTCCAGTTCATTTGGAGATTGAGAAGTTAGGGAAAAATTAATCACAATATTCAGCCTAGACTAATATTAAGACGATTACATAAATCTAGGAGGCAATTGAAAACGGGGGCTAGATACATTTTGCATTATAATATTTTTTACGTATGCATGATTATATGACTGCATTATACATCTTATAATGTATCAATAGAATTTAACATCTATTTACCATGTTTCTTCAAAATTACGAAGTTGCTTTGAAAGTAAATCACGACATCTGAAAAAAATTTAAATTCTCACAAACTGAAAATGGTGCACTATGTCTACAGTTTGAAAAATTTAGACTGGCAACTCTGGGTTTGGGTAGCAAAAAGTTTTTGGATGTTCGATTTTACTCTATTTATCTATTTATTTGTGTGCTCTTGTGCATTGCGATAGTGTCATAAATATTAAATGTTTTTATTTGTGAACTCCTCTTCGTATTTCATCATGCTCTTTTATCAATGCTTTTTAAACGATGCTGGAATACGTCATTTATTATTTGTAGGGTTATGAAATCCCAGGTCTGATACAGTCAAGGAAGGCTCCTTGTATCCACTGTTATTAAAATAGGTTGTTTTAGATTGTACATTGTTGACACAGAGATGGACCAGCTCAGTAGTCCACCAAGTGTCTTGTTTTCGTGGAATGGTTTCATTATGCAAGAACTATTAGTTGGAAGCTGTTGTGGTCGGCATATTGGTGGTTTCGTGCATATTAAATTAACAGAGTGTCAGCTATATTCATCATTTTTCAAAGTGCGCCTTACAACGAACGAAACGATAAGTAATCCTGCGATAACATATATCCCGCTGTAGTTTCAACAAAAGATACTGCCAACGTTTCCCAAACCCTTTCATTAAACCCATTATGAAAATTATCGGATTTTCTCCACAAATATAAGAATTTATTCACTTTTTCATAACTATCCTCTCTCTCGCCTTATTTTTGAAAATTTTACTCAGGAGATTTGATTGAATGACCAATATGAAAATGACGCACTTTCAAATTAAAGACTGTTAAAGGACCTGAAAAAAAATCAACTTAAAATACGTAAAATAATAGCATCTGAGTTCAAAGAAATTAAAGAGAAAAATAAAAAACTTTCCCATTAATTCTTTTTTATCACCATTTCCATGGATTTTTCGTTAAATGAAAAGAATTTCAAGAATGCCAGAATACGCGTTCTGCACCATAAGAGGTTTAAATTTTTACTAATACAGAAAATTTTCACACAAATGCATTAAAATTAATCGGATTAGGCACTTTCAGAAAGAAAAAAGAAAAGTTCATTCCAGAAATAATAAACGAGTGTGTCTTTGAGATACTTGTAACGCTTTGTATGTTTGTCACGAAAGGTTTTAACGGCTGAAAAATCAGCTGCAATTTATCACTTAAACTTTTATTAGATTCTCTCGTTAATATTTTTTTAAGGCTTTCAGTTCTTCCAGTCAGTTTTACGAAAATATTATCATTATTTAAATTTTTTTTTTAAATCTTTGAAGTACGTTAGGTAAACAAGTTCATTTAAATAACACTTATGATTTCGGTTAATACATTTGAGGCGGAACCCTTTCCCAATGCTGAAAAAAGGACAGCCTTTGCCATCGCTCGACTTAACTCAATAATTTGTGGAACTCCTCTTCGTATTTCATCATGCTCTTTTATTAATGCTTTTTACACGATGCTGGAATACGTCATTTATTATTTGTAGGATTATGGAATCCCAGGTCTGATACAGTTAAGGAAGGCTCCTTGTATCCACTGTTATTAAAATAGGTTGTTTTAGATTGTACATTGTTGACACAGAGATGGACCAGCTCAGTAGTCCGACAAGTGTCTTGTTTTCGTGGAATGGTTTCATTATGCAAGAACTATTAGTTGGAAGCTGTTGTGGTCGGCATATTGGTGGTTTCGTGCATATTAAATTAGCAGAGTGTCAGCTATATTCATCATGCTGTGCTGGCACAGCTAGCTGTCGTCAAAAAAGGGCTCTAGATCTGTGGCACGCGATGAACGTTTCGATCGTCCGCCATCTTGCTGGTAGTTAAGTCGAGCGATGGCAACGGCTGCCCTTTTTGCAGCATTGGGCAATGTATCCAGCTGTTTTCGCATTCTTCCATTTTTCGGCAGATGTCAGTGCTGTTAAAAATAATTGTGACCATTTTTGACGGGAAAGGACGCGCTAAAATGTAAAGCATTCTCGTGGAGCTCTGTCCCCCACAACTATTTTTATAGAAATCCAATCTATTCTTCGTGACTGGCAACAGTCAAAACGTCCGAGTTTGGTGTTCCCAGAGCGGGAACACTGCGCGTTAAAGGGTTAAAAGATTTCGATGCAAAAATAATAAGAATCAGAATATAATTTTAAAAAGTAGTGCATTAAAAATTGATAACATAGATAAAGTATTATGTTTATATAAACAAAGTCGAGAAATTACAGCTGTCGTCAAAGGTACCAAGTGGCAGATTCAGAAAAGCTTCAAAGTAGCGCCGATAAGTATAGCAAAGCATTTCATAAGAGATGGGCCATTCGTTAATTTATTTATTTAAATCTTGACCTTAGTTTTAGCCTTTTCTTTCTCATCATTGAAAAGTTGTAGCGGAAAAGACCCTCCTTAAACCAGCGTTGCTTCCCAGTTTCAGTCTCTCAGTGCTCCACTGGAACCCATCATTGCATGAGCAATCGCTTGGGCACTTTAATAGTTATTGCTTTCCTCTTCGCCGTCGATAAATCTGAGTAAAATTAAAAAAAAAAAAACTATTTGTTTTTCATTTCTCAAAATTAATAAAGAGTAATCATAGATTCCAGTAATCTACAAAAAAAAAAACTGCAAGATATCGGTATTAATGTAAAAAATGCTGGCTTTTAAAAGTATCCAAAATCATTATGATTCCATTATATGAAGTTATGTGCTTCATTCATTAAGCATCTGAAAATTTTAATACATATGCAAAAGTAGCTGTGTTAATCGCCACCTTTTTCCAACAACACGACACTCGAAAGTTTTTCTGATGGCAGTTATACGAGGATACGACTGAAATTCAAAGGTCCTAGGCCTAGAATTTTCTGGGGGCTCCTGAACCTTTTTGGCACATATAGTCACAGTGTACAAATATTAATTCGAAGTGGCGTACATAAGGAGAGATTAACCCATCCCTCTTGTCCGAAAATTTTTAACTTCAAGTCCATAAATTTTTAATGCACAGAAGTTGTGCTACAAATGACGTCATATACATGACTATTCCATGACAGAATGCTTTGGACCCTAACATGACTTTTGTTCTATCCCCGGTCGAAGTTAGACTTCTAGGCGGTTATACTTCCCTTACAAAGATGGATAACGCCAGCCGTGCATACAGATGGCGCAACACGTCGATCGGCAACTGCTCTGTCCGGTCACGGCGTAGCCATCGAACAGAAGACACTATTCGCAAAATGTTTATTTACAATGACGATGACACACAAGCAAACAGTATTTATATTTATTTCATTCGGTGATAAATTTTAACCCTTTAACGCGCAGTGATCCCGCTCTGAGATCACCAAACTCTGACGTTTTGACTGTTGCCAGTCAAGAAGAATAGATTTGATTTCTATAAAAACAGTTGCGGGTGACAGAGCTCCACGAGAATCCTTTACTTTTTAGCACATTCATTTCCCGTAAAAAAATGTCATGATTCTTTTTAACAGCAGCATTGGGCAGCAAATGTGGGCAAATGGAAAATGGCTGCTGAAAAATGGAAGAACGCGAGAACAGCTGGAAAGATTGCCCAATGCTGAAAAAAGGGCGGCCGTTGCCATCTTTTGTCTCATCATCAGAGACCCTTTTTTGACGACAGCTGGCTGAAGCCAGCTGTCTTTAAAAAAGGGTCTCTAGATCTGTGGCACGCGATGAACGTTTCGATCGTCCGCCATCTTACTGGTAGTTAAGTCGAGCGATGGCAACGGCCGCCCTTTTTTCAGCATTGGGAAAGGGTTGCGCCTCAAAGGGTTAACGCAGCTTAAAATTCACGCTCTCCTACAGTCTAAGTGTCCTACCCAAATGCAGTATTAAAAGAAAACACTTTCGTACGACAGCATGAGTTGTAAAAGTGTATCTGTCTATTTATCGCCATTTAAAGATTTTTATTCTGATTTTTTAAAGAACAGAACAATTTTAATTATTTTGATGCCTCTCCCCAGATCTAAAACTTTGAGGGTCCTATAATGAGGCCTTGCTGACCCGTGCAGGCCTTGACATTTACTAAAAGCCAATCATAGAAGCAATCTGTCTAGGGTATGGGGGGCATCCTCAGCAAATCGAAATCCAGGAATTTATAGAAGTCTGCCGATATTGCGACTAGGCGAAGAACAAACGCGCTTACAAAGATTGTAAAAATGCATGGTGAAAAATATTCCTGTCATGAGATTCTTAAATTCCGTAAATCGTTTATCAGGTTCCGGTTTGCTGGGAATAGACCCTCATACATTTTTCTCTGTCTGTTACTGAGAAAGTCCGAAGTATGGAGAATGTCGACTTTCACCGGTAAATATCAACATTCACATCGTCGTCAGGGGTATGTCCAAAATATTTGCTAAGTATCCGTATTTATTACTACACGTTCAAATGTAGACATTTACATTGCACTAATCGTGAATGTTGAACTTGTGGAAATTTACATTTTCTTCTCCGTATTTCAGGGGCGATGAAACGTCACAAGCGTGTAGTAACGTTTTTGCCTTGCTCGCTGAGACGAGTGACCAATCCCAGTGAGGAGAAGAGCTTTCAATCTGTAGAGGAGTTTTCACTGCGGGACTTACCCCGGAGAAGGGATCGGTATTTTGGGTAAATGTAGCTTTATATTCTAGCTTGAGAAGAAGAAAGGATGCTCGCGATATTACTTATCGTCTTAATAATGACAATTCTACTTGAGTAAAAGTTAAGCATTCAGATTTTAGTTTTACATTTAGTCAATAAAGAACTTGGCACGTTTACTGACGTGGAATTTTTTTTCTACAACTACTCTATTAAGATTCGTGAGGGGGGGGGGGAATAACCTCCCTCACAAGGGCGGATCCAGAAACTTTTTTCGGAGGGGGGCGCAAATCGTGAATACTCATTTTATCTAGCGTAAAGAACACTCAATATTGGTGAAAGCCCCATTTATCTAGTGTAAATATATTTTTCTCGGAGGGGGCGCGCGCCCTCTGCGCCCTCCCCCTGGATCCGCCTTTGCTCCCTCAACAGAATGAAAATATTTTTTCTACGGTTTTGCCTTTCTGTTGACCTCAGCTTCTCTTTTCGGCCTCCGCTAGAGCTTATCTGTGCTTGTCGACATACACCGGTGGCAGTCCGAATATGGATATAATCAAACATTCGGTCTTTCACCGATGTATTTGGTATGCGTCGACATTCACCGGACAAAGTGGACATTGAAAAAACACTCAAAACACTGGTGTTAAACGATAAAGTAATTAAAAAACTTTGTAAAAAACACACATAAGAAGTAAAAGGAAAGAGGATACGCGTTTCGTTCAAAAATTGTTTTGAACTTCTTCAGTCCAAGCCCTTCGACGTAAAGAACACCTTTTCGTCGTTCGTTCTTTACGTCGAAGGGCTTGGACTGAAGAAGTTCAAAACAATTTTTGAACGAAACGCGTATCCTCTTTCCTTTTACTTCTTATGTGTGTTTTTTACAAAGTTTTTTAATTACTTTAAAGTGGACATTCTCCAATTCCTGTCCTTCACAGTAACATATCGATGGTTTTAAAGCATTAGTTACAGCGAATATATTAGAGTACTAGCTGAAGTGCCCGTCGTTGACGGATTAGTACTGAATGCAGATTTCCAAAAAGCAAGAACTTTCGTCAGCATTGTAAGAGTACACAGAATGGATGTAGTATGCTGCCAAAGTAACGAAAGCGAAGTTATAATTTTTATATATTGTTAAAATATTGCAGGTTAGAGAGTAACTAAGTAATATCGTTTCATTCGCTTTAGTCGTAATTATGGGATGCGCGAACAAAGATTCACTCAGTTTTAAACGATTTTCGCAAAATCTCGAAATCTGATCGATTTTGTTTAATTAGATGCTTATAGTTTAAGGTGAGTGACCACCTATCATTTCACCAAATTTAATTTCATTTGTTTTAGTTCTTATTAAGTGATGCGCGATAAAAGATTTTACGCAGTTTGAAATGATTTTCGCAAAATCTTAAAATCTAATTAAGATTTTTTTTTAAATTCGACGCTTATGTTTTAAGTTAAATGACCTCCTATCATGATACCAAATTTCGTTTCATTCGCTTCAGTCGTTTTTACGTGACGTGCGAACACAAATTTAAGCAGTTTGAAACGATTTTCGCAAAATCTCAAAATCTAATCAAGATTTTTTAAAAATTCGAAGCCAATGTTTCAAGTTGAATTACCACTATCATGATACCAAATTTCATTTCAATCGCTTCAGTCATTTTTACGTGATACTCGAACACGAATTTACGCAGTTTAAAACGATTTTCGCAAAATCTTAAAATCAAGATTTTTTTTCAAAATCGGACCTTTGTTTTAAGTTGGGTGACCACGAATCATGATGCCAAATTTCATTTCAGTCGCTTCTGTCGTTTATACGGGATGCTCGAACACAAATTTACGCAATTTGAAAGGATTTTCGCAAAATCTCAAAATCCAATCAAGATTTTTTTAAAATTCGACGCCTATGTTTTAAGTTGAGTGACCACCTATCATAACACCAAATTTCATATCATTCGCTTCAGTCGTTTTCACGTGATGCTTGAACAAAAAAAGCGTCACGGATAGAATGACAGAACGACAGACAGAAAAACTTTTTTTGAGGTTCGCACCGGATTCCCAGGTGCTTGAAACGGATAGAAATCGCAAAATTTTTGAATTCCAAGAAATGTACAGAAAAAAGTCTAATTTTATTTATATAGATTCTATTGCAAACATACAAAAAAAAAAAAAATATTCAGCAAAGCATCCTTCACCCGTTTCTACACATTGAGTTAGCGGAAAAGAAACGCACACCTGGAAAGTTCATTCATTCTTCGAATCAAGAGATACCTTTCCTCATGCTCATAGAAATATCGTTCAAGTGCCAAAATATGAAGAACGCACCAGACAAAATAAAGTAAGAGCAGCCTTGACTTAAATTAAAAGCACGGGGGAAAAAAAGGAACAGAATGAAAAAAGAAAAAGAAATCTCACAAATGTGTTCTCAGTTTCCTGCTGGTCCTACCAGATTATCGCTAGGGCCGTTCAGGAAATAACAGATGCGAGCTCTTGTTAGCGCTAACGAACTCCGATAAAAGAAACTTTCTGTTTTTAGCTGCTTGTTGTTTGTATACTATTTAGTACGTATCACACAGCTTTTATTTGCATTTATTTTATTTGTTCTCCAGTACCCTTGCGCCTTAATTAAGCAGAAAGGAATCTGGATTCTTCCGAAAATGCCTTGTTGGACCGTTTCCGCAACCGGAAAAACAGCAAACAATTAGCGTGCATGACGAAACACATAAAACGAACAACGCATTTTGGCTTTCAATTTAAGATATGTTATGTTTACCAGATGGCTAGAAATCACTATGCAAATTTTACGCGACGGTTTCATGGAGTGGAGGACATTGTGGAATTAACATTTCTTCCGTTAAACTCTAACAGTCTGCCAGGAGAGGACAGCTCACTTCACCGTACGGATAGTTTAGAACTACATACTTCCTTGACGACAGCTGGCTGTGCCGGGAACAGCCAGCTGTCGTCACAAAAAGGGTCTCTAGATCTGTGGCACGCGATGAACGTTTCGATCGTCCGCCATCTTGCTGGTAGTTAAGTCGAGCGATGGCAACGGCTGGCCTTTTTTCAGTATTGGGAAAGGGTTGCGCCTCAAAGGGTTAACGTGCACGTATACCACGTGTACATGGTGGTCTTTAGTGGCATGTGGGAACTGAAACCGCAAACCTTCCGGTTAGCAATACTAACCACTGGGCTACAGAAAAGTATATTTGAAGGAAATAAAATATAATATTCTGTCATTCCTTCTTATTTCTTTACATTTTGTTTTCCCATACGACGCACAGTGTTGAAATATTCGAAAAAGTTGGTCAAAACTATTTACCGGACACATAAACTATTTAACCATAGGGGTGCTCAAAAGATAGATTTTTTTTTACAAAGGAGCTTGATTACTACCATTTTCAAAAGAAACATTAAATTTCAGGTATGTCCCAGTACTCCAGCCTTACCTCTGGCTCTGTTTCTTTTATTTACGTTAAGAACAAATATGGCATTCGTTTCATGACAGTCAGGTTAAGTAAATAATTCGATTTAGTCCAAAAAAGTAAAATAACAATTATTGATTTATTCTGATAACGTAAGTTACATGTCATTTGTAATACAAGACAGGTTGGCTAAATAAATAGATTCAGTCCAATGAAACTAAATAAAATACAGAGAGGTTGAATTAAACTTCCCTTAGAAACAGCATTCTGCAGCTGTAACCGGTGAGCAGATTGCTATCAAATTTGGCATATGGAATGGAGTGTACCCGAGATGTGCTCAAAGGAATTTTTCAGAACGTTTAGTTTTTTAAAAAAATGTCCACTAGATGGCACTTTGCATAGTGAAATCAGCGCACATATTACCCAAATTAGTGAATAAATGCCCCAAAACGATTGAATGAATGTTAAAATTGTTTGTACATTTCGAATTAGCCATTTCCATCATTACGTTTGCCGTTTTTCATGCAAAACGCCATCTAGTGGACATTTTTTAAACTTTTTTTTCTTCCGGAATTTCTTGGGCGCATATCGAGTATAGCCAGTATACCAATTTTGGTTACAATCCGTTCTCCATTCGTCCGTTTTAGCTACAGAGCACTGTTCACAGGGGAAGTTTAATTATAATCACCCTGTATTAAGTATCAATTTATTCTGATAATGCAAGTTTTTATAATACGTATGATATTTTTGTGTTTCGAAAATAAAATAAAAAATATGACTTATTATATACCATATCTGTTTTTTTCAGAAAGTTTAAAATCTTCAAAATAGAGTACATATTAGCACGTAAACGTGAATTATTCACTCAGTTAAGAATGTAAACTTTATGTTACACAGGGTATCTCATAATGATTGAGAAATTTTTTTTAAGGGGAAGTTTTACGGGTAGTATGGTTTCAGAATCACATAGCAATGCGGGGAAGTTAACGCCGTCTTTATGAACCTGTTAATAATCACACTGGAGCAAGTGTCGAAATGGTAGTGAAGTTTCCGAGTGTTGTTCGTCAAAAACTAATGTGCCTTTCACAGAAAACGCGTGACTAAAATTAACAGTTTAAAAATTCTATTTAATTTCAATGACGAAATATTTGGAGATAAGTCCATTGTTTATGAAACTTGGATGAGAAATTAAACGCACATATCAACACTTTTTTCCAAAGGGATTATTAGCAGGTAAGTGCAAAGGACGTTTTTGAACCGACATTGCTATGTGATTCCGATTTCTTATTATGCGTCCTACCTCCATTTAAATATTGTTCCAATCATTATGGGACGTCCTGTATTAACTGAAACAGCAAAAGTCTTAAGAATCTGATTCAATAAATATATTTAAAATGCATAAAAATATGTATATTTGTTCATTGAGTCTGACAATTAATTTCTTTAAAAATATTAGGTTGTAACGAAAGTTTCCCGCCACCGCAAACATCGTCAGCACACAGTTCGCGTTGGCGTATTTGCTCATATTTTGTCAAACGATTTTTGGCATTTGAAAGATAGAGACTTACTTTATAACACTGTGTTGTGAAATCTGTAAAAAATATAGTTATCATTAAGTATAAAGTGTCCCAAATGGAACTATCACTCTAGAGGATAAGAACCATCATTTACTTCCATTTGTGTTGCAAAAAGTCAGCTACATAATATCAACAAATTATGAGTACAGCTTTAAGTACTATTTTTGTATCATGTGACACTGTGCAGGTTTGGTACCGAAAATTCAAAATCAGTTATCTAAGGACTTAGAAGTTAGTTTTTCAGGCAGATATGGCGGAAAACTTTTGTTACAACCTGATATATTTCATACTCATCCAGGAACTAAAAAGTATATTTGCCTCTCAAAGGAAGGTTCTATGTAAAATACGGCTTTATGGACAAAATATTTTTGCAACAAAAATCAAAACCCGATTCAACTCGATCACTTTTTACATTTTAATCGAAGCGTCATAGCTGTTTGAGACCCATTTTGGAGATAAAAATATGTGATGTTAGCTTAGTCAGCGGCATCATACAATACAGTACACTATTAGTGCAGTTACTTTGAAATTTTTATCGATATTAGGCCAGCTCTTTCTTTCTATCTTTTCCTTTCTTTTCTTTTCTTTTTTTAGGGGGGGGGGGGGAGGGGAAGTAATTTCACTGCTGTGTGACGGAGACCAAATGAGTTGCCAATAAATTATTCACACCTGGTAAAAGCTGAGGTCATTGCAGATTTATTATTGGGACATGTAACCAAAATTAACCTCTTTCTCAACCAGATTTCTTGGATAACAAGCGACGATAATTTTAAACTAAACAAATTTAAATTATCACATAAGGCTGTTAATATCGTACCACATCAATACAGCGTTTCAGTGTAAAAAAAGTTTTTAAACATAAATTACGTATTATTATTGTAAGTGCATCGTTTAATCTGAGTTCTGCGTTCAAGTAAAAGTTACCACAGTTACTACCACGCTAATGGGAGCTGGTGCACGTAAAACCTCTCGTGGCTCCAATATCCTCCAAGTTGTTAAACGATACCTCTGGGGGTGCCGATTTCAGGGGGTTGGTACCTCCTCCGGAATTGGTTCAAAATTAGGGGACCACGGACTAAATCGTACTTCCTCCCATTGGGGCCCTGAAAAGGGAAGGCGCACCCCCTCTGCCCATCGCTTCCCTTTGGGGGGGGGATATCGCACCGCCGTTTGCGGTTGTCAGGGGCATCAGAAACAGCAACAACAACACAGTTACGTTACTACCAAAAACAACAGGAAATTTACTTTTTTTTTCATTTTTTTTTTTTTTTTCGGGATCCCCGTAATTGAAACATAGTCAAACTCCAAGAATTTTTTTTTATTTTTCTGTATTAGGATTTTCAGAAAAGGACTCTGAAACAACCCATATTGGTACTATATAAATGGAGCAGATGTATCACTTTATCCATTATTATAAATAACATAAAAGAAACGAAAAGGAGTACAAGCTTCGTTTAATTTCATGTTTAGCATAATTTTGCTCATCTCGTAGTTTCCGTACACAGTATTTCAGAAAAGTTGTTTGCAGAACTCTATTTATCATTACTCTACTTATTATAACATACTTCCATGCTTCCATTATTAATCTACATCCAAAATTCGAAATTTTTTTCGAGTTTAATAGTTCCAAATAAGAACGTTAGGAAATAATCGATAACTTAATTAAAAGTTTTTTTTAAAAATCTGAAACTGAAAGAATTATCTTTTCCTCTTCGTCCGCTCAATGAACGGTCCAAGGGCTGTTTTGCTGGTAATTAATTGGTTCCTTAGCGAACTCCTCTCTGAAATATTTAAGGGATTTTATGTAATGATAATGTTAGAAGAACAGTTAGAATAATACTATAAGATGACCCTGCTTCTTAGCTTTATATAAAGCCTTGCAAAATGATAATTGTAAAAGTTTTTCACATGAAAGGTGACACCGAACATGAAATGTGCTGCACACGTAGAAATACTTACTTAATGCGCTTGGACTCTTTTCCCATCAGCTTTCTAAACACACTTGTCAATTTTGAACATGATCAACAATATTCGTCCAGCAGTGGCCTAGTCATTAAGCTCCGTTCCCATCAAAGGCGGATCCAGGGGGCGGGCGCAGGGGGCGCGCGCCCCTCCGAGAAAAGTATATTTACACTAGATAAATGGGGCTTTCACCAATATTGAGTGTTCTTTACACTAGATAAAATGAGTATTTACGATTTGCGCCCCCCCGAAAAAAGTTTCTGGGTCCGCCCTTGGTTCCCATAACAACACAGAAGGTGAAGCAACACCGGTTTGATTAGTGCTTGGAAGGCTGAAAACCTCTCTCGGCTGAGCTGCTGTGGAACCATGCACGCTAATGGAAGCAGGTGGACGTAAAATCTGTTCGTGTCCTCTATGTTCAAACTATACTTCTGGGGTGCCAATTCAGGTGCTTGGTCTCTCATCTGGAATTGGATTAAAATTAGGAAACTCTTAGATAAACTCGGACTTCCTCTCAATGGGGATCAATAAAATGGAAGCTCCTCCCCTTCGTCCTTTACCGTCCTATATGGAGGATCTGGCACTGCTTTGTGATTGTCACAGGGTATTGGAAACAGTAACAAGATCAATATCCTTACAAAAAAGAAAAAATCATCCTACTCCCTTCTCAAAACATTTTTAGATGTCCTTTGTAAAATGTTAGGGGGACCGGATAGTAATGCCGCTTTTTTGTATTTCCATATTTCGTCCAGCAAACACTACTGAGCTTAATAATGTGAAATTTGGCACATGCTTCAGATTAATAACAGTTGATCTAGATTAGATAACATTTTCCAAAACTCGTAAGCTATGGGTGAGGGGGGGCGTTCTTTTAAAATATTCTGCGTGGCCTCAAAGAGAAAAAGAGATATCTATAAAATTACTGCTGTAAAATACAACACTCACAAATAACTAAAAATCAGTTTCAGCCATTTTGAATATTGACCTCCAAGGAGGATAGCGAAGGTGGCCATCTTTCACGAAAGGTGGGGAGGGGGCATTATCGATAAAATTCTTGTTTTAAGATACACAAATATGAGTCGTATTTTTAGGCACAGCTTGTTTGTAGTTAAAAACTTATGAAGATTTATTATTACTTTAAATTTTATTTAAAAAAACGTATTTTATTATTTTCTGGTCAAATGAAAATCTAGAGGCTCCTTTTGAATTAGAACCTATAGGGCCTATCCTTATGCCATTTTTCCAATCACGTTACAGTAAATAGTTATTTATTTTACATGTATAGACTAGAAATATAAATAGTTATTTATTTTACATTTATGGACTAGAAATAAATCATATACCGTTTAGCAATCAAAGCTTTTATTCGTACGATTTTAAAATAAAGTACAAAATTATTCTTTAAAATCCCTTTTCAAATTTTTAAAGTTAACTGATCCGAATGAAAGACAAGAACAGTAATGTATCGGAGTATAAAAAGTTTTCGGCTTTTTTTTTCCTGCTTTGTACATTATATATGAATAAATGCCATACTCTCTAAAGTAAGGGAGAAAGAAAACAAATCTAGAGCGGTTTGCCGTGTTCCTCCAACATACTGCCGCAAAAACGTTACTTCTTCCGCTTTTCCCTCTCCTCTTTCTTATCTACCACCCTCACTTCTCTTAGGACACCAATCATCAGAGAAGAGAAGAAACTTTATCGCCATGAAATTTCGGAACAGAGAAGAAAATATCTGTAAACAACTATTTGATTTAGAAACTTTCTCGGGTTTCGAACTTTCCAGGGCTTCATTTTTCGGGCACGTGATTCCGCATTTCCCTTTTTCAGGGCATTATTTACGGTTGCGGTTTAAAAAAAAAAAAGAAAAAGAAAGAAAGAAAAACGACTGAAAGGAATATGGCTTTTAAAAAATGGTTTTGGTCATTTAAAGATTGAATTTTTTTTTTTTTCTCTCCCTGCCTTCAAAATATTTCCCTGATTTCGTCACGTTACTTCCAAAATTTACAGTAAAAATGAGTCTCAGCAGACGAAAAATTCATTTCCGTAGTGAGAGATTGATTATGCCGAATTTCGATCAATGATCAAAGCGTAATCTTAGGTTGCGAATAGTTATTAGTGTTCCAGTTTTCGAATGCTAAACATTTTTAAAATGACTATCAACTTGATTTCCTGAGTCTAACTGGGGCCATCGCTAAACAACGGGCCTGCTTATGAGTTGCCATCGCTAAAAATGAGTTTATCATTGAGGCCTGTTTTCCCCAGTCACAGTATTCTATTTTATTATTCTAAGTATTATAAATGTTATATTATTTTATTATTTTAAAACAATTTTTTATACTTTTGTCGTACTAAAGAACTTTAGATGTAAGTAATCGTTTTGTGAATCTTACGCCATTTTCTTTCATGAAAATTTATCCTAAAATTCGAACATTTTGTTCTGAATGTAAAGGTAAGTGAACGCTTATAATGTATTTAGAAATTCTAAAAATATGTATGTAAATCATGTTTAGTGAATAATTACTCATGTGTTATTTATAAATAAATTATTTTAATCAGAAATCGTATTACTTGAGTAGTTTTTATTCTTGTAAATAAGCATGACGTTGTGATACTATTTAGACAATTTAATTTTGCCAGTTGAAAATGTTATTTATCAGTTATATATGCCTTGATTATGTGATTAAGACTTACATCTGGTACAGTGCAGAAATACAGTAAATTATAAATTATTGATTTTTGCCCGTTTATACAGAAACTTCAAATGTAGTTAATATTTTGTACAAGCGTTCATTATGCTTGCTCAATTCCAAAGTTCGATTGAGTAAGCGACAAAAGAATAATATATACTACATGAAATGTCTTTATTAAAGAATAATTAATTTAGGGCTCGCGCTATAGAGCGTATTTTATCAATTTTCTCCAATATACAGGATATCCCGAAAACACTGAAATGCGCTTTAATACATCATTTGTTATCACAAGATTAATCTTGAACTGTTTAAAATAACGTAGGAAATACGACTACGTTCATGAAATATTCATTATAAAAATGCCTTTCTCATTTGTGTATTTAGTTATTTTA
The DNA here is from genome assembly GCA_038373885.1 of Cheiracanthium punctorium. Taxonomy (NCBI): domain Eukaryota; kingdom Metazoa; phylum Arthropoda; class Arachnida; order Araneae; family Cheiracanthiidae; genus Cheiracanthium; species Cheiracanthium punctorium. The sequence goes on from JAWZYV010018487.1 coordinate 404,677, forward strand.
AAGTATATTAAACATCCACTTGTGAAACTAAAATAAGCAATCGTGAATCATGAGAGTAAGCGCTACTTTGTTTTTCCTTCAAATTATATGCATCTATTTTCTTATGTAAATATGTATCATAGCAAACAAATTAATGATGAGTTCGTACTTGAATTAGTAACACAATTACTACTTAAAACTACATTAAATAACGTTTGAAAGCACTGGGAAGCTTAAGAAATGCCTGATGTATACGTGAAGACTCGAGCATCCGTAGGCCTCTTTGGATGGCTCATCAAAATACACGCGCAGGCCCGTTACTAATTGCGAAGGCCCCGGTCTAACAAGGAATTTGTGCACCAGATATGTTCCGGGAATCACGTGAGCACAGCTAAGACTGTGGTTCTTGTCTTTCTCACTGTGGGATTGCAATTTATTCTCACTGTGTTACTGCATTAAATGATTTTTAAACACTTCCATTTTTTTACAGAAGAAAAAAAAACTATGTTAATGTGAAATATAACATCTTATATGACTTCTTTAACTTTCACAAAAACTATTAAGCTTAAAATTCAAATACATGTGTATATATAGTTAGGGATGATTTTCTCGCTCTCTCCCTCTCTTGTTGACTTGGCTTGCTTACGTATAGCTCAAACTCCGTCTCAATAAAATCACGTGACGACCCCTCTCTATTATTAATTATCAATATAATTATTCTGTTCTACACAATAACAATCTTTCTTCCTTCTCTCGTTCGCTATTTATCTCATTCCAGTAACAATTCTTTTCAATGTAAAAAATGAAGATTAATCCAGTTTACTTCGTTATAATATTTTTAACTTACACACTGATTCTTTTTTTTTTTTAAGTGCATATGGTTGCGGGAATCCCTAGTAGCACAATTAGTCCAAAAGACGTTTAAAACACGTTGTTTAACGTCAAAAAACGTATTTCCAACGTAATTTGAACGTTTTTTGAACTATTTGTGCTACTAGGGAGAATCGTTTAATTTTCCAAAATTTATTATTTATTTATTAAAATTTATTATTTTATTTCATAAGCGAGTGCTCTCAGTTACAGTGACCAGAACTATTTGCACACCAAAACGAAATTGTGAAAGCAATTTAAAACAGTGAATTAAAATATTCTAAACTAGAAATATAGTAAAACCTGTGTTGAACGACCCCCGTATTTAACGACCACCTTGTCTTGTCGACCATGTCTTAGCGGTCCCGAGTACCATATAATTATAAATAATGTTTTATTTTCCTAATTGAACGACCACCTGCCTGACGCGACCAACGACCGCTATGTATAAGAAACAAATTTATTTAAAATCCTATTTTAACGACCGCGAATTCTTAAAAAAAAAATCTTATTTTCCCCTATTAAGTTCGTTGTTCGAATGATCAGCAATCACGCGGTATGTTGAAAACGAAAGTTGACACTTGTTTAGTTGAATTGTAACACAGCTTCCAGTCACTAAATAATCCATGGAGTCTGTGGACGCAATCGCGGCATGCACGCAATTACTTGTGTTACTGCTTCTTGGAGGATATTTATTGAAAATAGAATTTTACGCATTTAGACATTACAGTGAATCGTTCAGCACAATTGTTTTTAAACATTTCTTCAAAAAATAATTCCATCACAAACTCTGCGCTCCGTAGGAAAATACTATAGAGAATGACGTCATTGTTTCGACCAATGAGCGATACCGATACTGGCGAGAGCTAAGCACTCAAAATTCAACACAAAATTTTATTATATTTTTCAATTTTTTTCAATTTAAGCATATTCTAACTTCTTTTATTAAAACATATATAAATCTCACTGTCTTTCTCTACATATTATAAAAAACTAAGTACATACATGCTTTTCATTATGCTATATCTACTATATAAAAGCCTTTTCAGTGATGACAGGTAATTATCAAATAAATTCCAATTCTATTGATAAAATTAAGTACGCTTAAAATTTTGTCAAAATGTATCGTATTACCTGAATTCAAAGACCGACCCTCCTTAAAGACCACATTTTCTTGGTCCCAGTGGTGGTCTTTAAAAACAGGTTTCACTGTACCTAGATCTGTGTGCAATTTAGTTAGCGCTTGAGTAATCGAGTGGGCCTGGAATGCCATACATAAATTTTAGTGGATTTTCAGATAATAACGTTTGCTTTTATGTAAAGTTCAATACCGAACTGAATGATTTCTCATGATGTTTATAATGTTCTTGGTAGCCCGATTATAGCTTTTGGGCTCACACCATCGTGTAGAGATGAGACGGGCTCAGCCCGAGCCCGAAAGCCCGAGCCCGAGCCCGGGCCCGAACCGTGCTCCGGCCCTGTAATTCACGATTGCGTTCGGGCTCGGGCTCGTGAAAAATGTCTTTATTGAGTATACTCCTTGAAACGTATTTTAAAAAGCGATTCATCGGAAAAATAAACGTACTGATGTTATGCTAGGACTTGCAACAAAATAATTGATGGGTAAAAAATTTAGCTTTTTCACATAATTTACTAAATGGTATGTTGTGCTATTTTATTTGCGTATGTGTGTTAAAATGCTGTTAATTCAAAATTTTGGCCTCATTATTTACTGGTCTATCTTAGTTAAATGTATATATTCACATCATATCATAAAATATTTTTCAAAAGTAATTTTTTCCTATCAACTAAATTTTTATGCAATAATATATTCTTATGCAATTCTATGCAAATTTCTTAAATTTATTATGCTAAATCTCTTTTCTGGACGTGTTTTAAATATAACATTTTTTAATGTCACTATACGAGATTTATAACTTGTACTTTTTTGTATCTAATATATCTAAGTACATACGAATGTTTAACACTGATATGACTACTCAACGGAATTTTTAATAAAAATTGAAGATTGTTATTATTTGATAAACATGGATTTAAGAATTAGAAAGCGCATTAAGAGTTTGTAACTATATTTTTCTTTAATTTGCACAAACGACAAAATTTATCGTATTGTGTCAATGAAGTAACTGAATTTTATTTATCTTTAGCTGAAATTTCGGGCTCGGGCTCCGACTTAAATAATTTGCTCGGGCTCGGGCTTCAAAAAATGAGCCCTAACTCATCCCACCATAAATGCCCACGCTGGTTAAGTCAAGTTTTTGCATCAGATGACGTATGAATTTTCTTTTTTTATATAAAATAAATATGAAATAATCTGAAACGTTTTTTTCAAAAAAGTTATTTTTAAAAACCTAGGTTTTTAAAAGTACTTACATGCAGAATTTTCATTACGGAAAAATTAAACGCATTAAGGGTTACTCTTATGAGCTGTAAAGTAATGTTATGTAATTTACTGAAGGTTTATATAGAAAAAGTTTATGTGATCTTACAAAAAAATTAAATTCGTGGATAAAATAATATTTATTAGCTCTTTTTGTGGTAATTTGTTTCAAGGGTTGATTGACAACATTTGGGTTTCCACGATGAGGAATTATAAGATCAAGCAAGACTAAATAATAAACAGATCATATCCAAATCGTATGAAAAAACAATGCAAATTTAAAAAAAAATCGCATCAAAATAAAATTGTTGAAACTTAACCATTAAAACAAATATCCGAGTTGAGCTTAAATGCCTAACCCCAACATCAATGGGAGGGGGGGGGAAAAATCCCGAAACAAACTTAATTCGAAGCATTAGAGAAATCTGACAATCTTTTCAGCAAGGGGGAAAATTGATGGAGACATTTCACTTTCCTCTAAACGCAGAAAATGAAAAGGAAAAGTATTAAAAAACAAGTATAGCAGTATTACACTTGGCATCCCCTTTTTATTTCTTATTTTTCAAGGTATGCCTATCCTTGACCTCTCTATTTTACCGATAGGAAAGAGCCCGCGAAAGAGGATTGCAAAGAAAAATCGTGGCAACGAGCCAACAGCGCCGCCGCAGCGACACCTTACGAGTTACGTCTCAAGCTGCGGACTGTCAATGGCACACCTACACTGTAACTTGTCTATCGATTGAAGAGCCACTGCGTACAAATTCTGCGCTGATATTCATTCAAAGCCAGGCATATTAGCATAGGAGTAACGGTTGAGGACTGATTTTTGAAAGCATTTTCGCGCTTCTCCGATTTCAGCAGTGTGTGCGCGGAGATCATGAGATGGAAATAGAAATTCCCCGAATTTAGAATTCACATTCAGTGCAAACTGGAAGATGCTATATGGTGCAATCCAGAAATAATTTAACGCACGCGGTGACCTCGCCGTGAGGGCACGAAACTCTGACGTTTTGACTGTTGTCAGTCACGAAGAATAAATTGATTTCTATAAAAATACTTGAGGGTGACATATAGTTACACGAGAATACTTTACTTTTTAGCGCATCATTTTCCGTAAAAATTGTCGATTTCTTGTAAAATTGATGTCAGAATTACTTTTATCAGTGCCGGTTTTTACTTTTATCAGTGCTACAAAAAACTAGACAGACTGCTGCGCAACGCCGAAAAAGTGCAGCCGTTGCCATCGCTCGATTTAACTACCAGCAATATGGCGGTCGATTGAATCATCCATCGTGTGCCACAGAGCTAAAGGATATTTTTTAAAAAGCTGGCTGTGCGGCTGCTGGTAGTTAAATCGAGCGATGGCAACGGCTGCACTTTTTTCGGCATTGGGAAATTGGTGCTCTTCAAAGTGTTGAGCTCTCTTAAATACGTATGCATGGGTACATAACATTGGCTATACTGCTGATAGCATGTACAAAAACGCGGAAGCACAGCATTTGTGACCTCGGGAATCCCCCCCCCACACACACACACATCTAACCTCCCCAATGTAAAAAATCTTGAATAAGGTTTCCAGCTCTTCCGAATCCTTTCCTAGTGGCAGATCAAAGGAAGGGAGAGAGCGATGGGGCAAGCGCAGTTCTTCCGATAGCTAAAGGCATGTGTAACCTGTTCTCTCTCATCGTCAACCCTTTCAGAATAGACATCCACAATTGGGGACACATGTTTTTTAGGAGAATATCACAAAGTAAAACTAACAATTTTAAGCTGAAAATTGTTGTGTTCAATTACATTAATTTCATAATAAAGATTTATTATTCTATTACAAATTTAATCTTTATTATTATAAAAATGTTCCGATTTATCCAAATGAGAGACATTGTTTAACCCTTTAACGCACAGTGTTCCCACTCTGGGAACACCCAACTCTGACGTTTTGACTGTTGCCAGTCACGAAGAATAAATTTGATTTCTATAAAAATAGTTGCGGGTGACATAGCTCCACGAGAATCCTTTACTTTTTAGCACGTCATTTCCCGTAAAAAAATGGTCACGATTATTTTTAACAGCTGACATCGGCTGAAAAATGGAAGAATGCGAGAACAGCTGGATAGATTGCCCAATGCTGAAAAAAGGGCAGCCGTTGCCATCGCTCGACTTAACTACCAGCAAGATAGCGGACGATCGAAACGTTCATCGCGTGCCACAGATCTAGAGACCCTTTTTTGACGCAGCTAGCTGTGCCAGCATAGCCAGCTGTACGTCAAAAAAGGGTCGCTAGATCTGTGGCACGCGATGAACGTTTCGATCATCTGCCATCTTGCTGGTAGTTAAGTCGAGCGATGGCAACGGCTGTCCTTTTTTCAGCATTGGGAAAGGGTTGCGCCTCAAAGGGTTAAACAAATTAAATTAAAATTCATTAAACAAATAAAAATTTTAGAGACTAGATTTTTTTGCATGTATGTATTCGTTTGCGGTGCATCGACTTTTAGACTTGTGCATTTGATCTCAGAAACCGACTTATAAACTCTGCTCAGCTAGAATGCCCCACAAAATGATAAAATTAAAAATTTCTAAAATAACACGCATGAAAGGCACTTACCGATCAGGACACTTTTCTGGCTAAAAGTATTCGCCCTCCTTCAGTTGAATAAAGTTCAACTGTTCAGTTCCAAAGTTCAGTGGAACTTTATTCCACCAGCTGAAGAAGGGCGAACATTTTCCGCCCGAAACGTGTATTCTGGTCGATAAGTACCTCCTACCTGTGTCATTTAAAAAAAGTTTTAATTATTTCATTTTTTAAACACGGGTTTCTTTTTTTTTCTCCCCTACACAATAGTTTTTAGCACAAATAAGAGAAATATCTCCTAACTAAATAAGCAATTAGAGAAGTGAATGTAATACCACTTGGTCATCAGCACTAAAAAGTTGTAATAATTATCTTCAGGAGAGGGGTAATTTTTTTCTGTTACACCACCAGACACAATGATACATTCCTCAGTTTCTCTATGGGACTGTGCCATACAATGGACCCTTGTGCCATTTATTTATTTTCTGTTTTGGTGCCATAAACTAAAGACAGTTCCCAGTAAAGGTGTGACATTCAATATATATATATATATATATATATATATATATATATATATATATATATATATATTAATGATTCTTCAGATTTAATTTCACTGACTTTTTTTAGAGAAAAGCTCATCGACCATTGAAGAAACATTTATAGAATTTTCGCCTTTAAATTCCATAAAGTCGTACAATTCTTGAAGGAAAATGGGAAGCAAAATCGTACTGTCTGTACAAGAGAAATAATAAAATAATGCTTTCAGTTACCTTTAATATCTTCTCATCGGAAACATAAAAAATTCTTTGGAAAAAAAAAGCATTTTTTATTAGATATTTCTTTTATACAATTCCAGAACAAAGTAATTTAGAAATTCATTTTATCACAATACATTTTTTTTAACGATATAAAATTCGCAGAAAAAGAATCGGGAGAATTATACTCACTCACTTTACATTAATTTAGCTATATCACATTGATTTAAAGCTCTTTTATTTTGTTCATGAAAAGGGAGACAAAACTTTAAAGAAACATGCAGAATTAAAAAAAGAGGGCTACAGGCAATACGTAGAACAAAACGATAAAGAGAATTTCGTCTGTCATCCTCTTTTAGAAAGAGTAATAGTAAAAGGAACGATAGAGTTGCCAAAGGAATTTCGTTTAGATTCGTCTATTTTATTTCTATATCTATCTTATTTGCGGATTTATTCCAAGAAGAAAAAAGTGTAGGATGGCTTTTCATTTAATGTTATGTTATTTAACTCACGCAGTAGGCAGATTTTATCGTTGACACAGAGCGACCTTTCCTTAAGGCATGATCAGATAAAGGAATGGGAAAAAGAACAAAACAAACATTTTCATTGATTTATCCAGAGTTGTTTATTCGCATGGCAATCAGGAAACTTGCCCGGGGCCCACATACTTTAGGGGCCCAAAAATTGTACACAAATCATTCTTTTATTCTTAAAAAAAAAAAAAAATAAATAAACTGAAAATTAAACTTCATTGAAAAATATTTTAATTTCAAACTTTTAAATTGCTTTGTTTGTTTGTGTAATGGCAAGCCTACTGGTGCATTTGAATACATAGGTTGTGTCTTGGGCGAAGGACTTTTTAAGGGGGTTATTCACGTCACATCTGGAGAAAGCCACCCAAAACTCCAAACCGTTAGATCGACAACCGCACGAAGGCTCGAAGGCGGGAGTTTCGGCTATCTAGCACGTTTAGTGTCTTATCCATTCTGTCATGGAGGGGCCCCTTTTAATTTTTAAATAGTCACTATACACATTTCATAAAAAATACTTTTCATTTACATATTTTCAACAAGTTTATTATAATTGCGAAGATATTTCTATTATTTATATAAAATTTAATTATAACAGTGGCCGCCCGTGGCCAAAAATGTTAGTACAGCCGGAAACATATGACACCCCCCCCCCCCTCCGGACAGGAATGGAAAATCTTTGTTACTGAATTCGAAAGCTGGCGGATTAAGCCCTCACCCAGGATTAAAAGAAAAAAAAAGAAATTACATAAAAAATGTAAGAGATCCTATTTTACTTCCATAAAATGGACATAAATTTCAACCAGCTGCTCCTATCCTCAAAATTGCGTGTCTGATTCGAAGTTCCTGAGAATTTTCTTTTGTAATAATAACTTGAGAAGAAGTCAAATCAACCCCCCCTTTTTTTAACTTGCGAATCAGTCCGTGATGCCCTCATAAAAAGGCGTTGTTTTAATTCAGATATTATTCATTTTAAAAGCTCTTTAAAATTCCCCATGTTTAAAGAATTTTCTCGCTCGCCATGTCCTTTTAATGCCAGTTCTTGCTTACTTAAAAACAATACTACTTTGATGGGTCATTGCATGAAGCGTCTATTCAGGATTACCTTCTTGATAAATTCAGCAATATAAAGTCGAGAGTTTTCCTTTAATGCGTCAGCAATTTAGCTCCCACTTCTTATCAACTCCTTAAATTTTAAAGAATTTTTTAAATGCTCGATTAAGCTTTCATGTGTTTTACATGCTCGTGTGATGGTGGTTAATCCATCCTATCCAGTACCATTCCAAACGCTCTTTTTTATCTCAACGATTAAACACGGCCAACAAAACATTTTTTTGTAAATAAAAACTGCCCCATAGCCACGAGAATAGTGCATATCATGATGAATGGAAGCTACGACCATGCTGAGACGAACCTGCCCTTTTCTTATGAATGGACAATTTTGGTGTCGGTCTATTTTCTTTTAGTGGTTGTCGTTTATCATCTTCTTTCCATGTGTTAAACGGAGTTTCAAGCAAGACGCAAACTGTATAATAACGGGGCTCCAAGTTTCAAAACGGTTAAATCATAGATTCCAATAACACATGGACACAGTAACAAATAAAGCTAAAAACTTTCAACCTTCCCAGACAAAAAAAAATCTGATGTGTCCAACACATGACTTCCTTGCACGTCCATTAGATCAAAAATATTTTCGACGCACTTCCTCTAAATTTATTTGTTTGAAAGAGATAAAATATCAATAATAGTAAGGTTTAGCGATTTCTAGCCAAGTATTTCGATATCGCCAAGCTGAGTTCAATTTGAAAGATTTCCTTCTGACACTTTATTTGGCGATATTTCACCAAAAGCCGACAAACTTGAGATAGTCAGCGAGATTTTGGGGATAGCCAAAGTAGTCATTGAGCACAGACCTTCAATGAATTGAATGCATCTATACACCTCAATGTATTCAAAGTCATTTGGCTCACCATGTAAATAAATTCTCAGTCGATTGCTGTCAAAAAAGATATTGAAAACAGTTAGATATTACAATAGTTCTAAATACAAAGTTAAAAAATCTACGGGTTAAAGTTTTAGAGTTATACAAAATTGGAAATAATTTTTGGCGCCAAATTTGGCGATATTTCGGCGAAACTCGTCAATGTCGACGACATTTGGCGAGATTTTAAGCATAAACCAAACAATGACAGATTATCGCCAAATTTGGCGATATTTCGCCAAAACTCGCCAAGAACGATGACAAATGGCGATACTTTGGGCATGGACGAAATGACTGACTATCGCCAAATTTGGCGATATTTCGCCAAAACTCGCCAAGGTCGAGGACAGACGGCGAGATTTTGGGCATGTACCAAACAATGACTGTCTACAGTTGTATTATAATGAAGATGTCCATAGACATTAAGGTACTGAAATTCTTTTCGGTGGTCCTGTAAATAAACTCTCCAGTAGATTGGAACCAAAAATCGAGATGCACAACTAGATGTTACAACATTCTTATATATGAAATTTCATAATAGTTTTTGAGATTTGAGAGTTAAATATGCACACACGTACACCAAAAGTCGCCAAGCTTGGCGACTTTTGGCATAGTTCTTGAGGGAAGCACGTGACCGTGGTCGGACCATTACCTAACTTATGTGGTAGGACGGTATTGTGCTTGAAATGGATGAATGCCCCTAAAATTGCTATTGACCGTAATGTATTGGAAATCTTTTGAGTGTTCCTGTAGCAGAACTATAAATGATAAAGACACTTTTTTTAATAGAGAAATTCATTTTCTAACTCTTTACAGCATATATCACTTCTGAGTCGTTTGAAATATCCCAATACCTCTAAAAAACGCTTTGATGAATTTCGGCCCATAGAGCGTAATGTATTTCGAATCTTTTGGGCGGTCCTGTAGATAAACTATTCAGTCGAATGGAACCGAAAGGGGAGGTGCACAACTAGATGTTACAACAATCCTAAATATAAAGTTTCAACATTCAACGCCTAACAGTTTTTGAGATATGCGAGTTTAATGAATTTCGGCCCATTGAGTGTAATGTATTTCGAATGTTTTGGGCAGTCCTGTAGATAAACTATCCAGTCGAATGGAACCAAAAGGGGAGGTGCACAACTAGATGTTACAACTATCCAAAATATGAAGTTTCGACATTCTACGCCTAATAGCTTTTGAGTTAGGCGAGTTTAATGAATTTCGGCCCATAGAGCGTAATGTATTTCGAATCTTTTGGGCGGTCCTGTACATAAAATATCCATTCGATTGCCACCAAAAGGGGAGGTGCACAACTAGATCATAGAACAATCCTAAATATCAAATCTCAACATTCTACGACCAATAGTTTTTGAGATATGCGAGTTACATACATACGTACGTACGTACAGACGGCATGGAAAAACTGGCCACAGTAGACTCGCCACTGGTCAAAATGAGTTGCAGACGCGTTAATATGATCGTGCATGCTAGCCTACGATGAGATGCATCGAAAAAAATTTTTAAATTAAATTTAGAGGTAGTCAAAATCGGTTTTTATGTCGAAATTTGGCCCCCAAAATTTTTCGGGATCACATTACTTCCTTATACTACGTACAAGGAAGTAAAAACAAAAAAAAAAACTATTGTTTCCGTTAGAATGGGCTAGAACAGCGGTTCTCAACCTTTTAACGTCGTGCCCCCCCCCACAAAGGCTAACTTACAGTGGCGTTCCCCCCCCCCCCCCCGTCACATTTTTCAGCATACATTGAGTTTTTTAATCTTTAATAATGAACATTTTAAGCGAAAATAGATATATTTTTGAGTAAAAATGAGAATAACTAAGATGATTTTTTAAAAATATGCATCACTACTTGCTCTGTAGTTTTTCTCACCCTCCCCCCTGCAAACGTTCTGCGGGGGGCGCGCCCCCCTCAGGTTGAGAAACGCTGGGCTAGAACATATATTCTGTGTCTTTATTCTCTCCCTCACTTCTCGCCCGAGCCAATCAGTTCGTCGAATTCACAAGTGCAGCAAAAGTCAGAAAACCTTTCTTCAGCTGAGTCTTAGCTAAACCACCCTATGCTAGCCTAAGCCGGAGAAACTGCTTACGCAGTCGTTACCATGGCAACGGTGCTGCCAATTCCTTAATCAGCGCTCAGGGCTGTACCAACGACTTTCGCAGTTGAATTACTGGAAGATTAAAGGGTTTTTTTTTCTGAATGAGCGATCCGGCCGTTACTACAATACTTTTTTTTTTAGATTTTTTTTAAATTTACCATAGGAATTTCATAATTCTAATCTGAATTTAAGAAAATTGATAGAATAAATTATTTTAACGAATGTGCTGATAATTTCAAGTGCAGTCCGGCAGTACTTGCTGTATCCCACGAACCGCCACTGATTTATAATATATTCAAATTTATTTTAACATACCTTTATTGTCCTGCATTTATATTTAGAAAATGCAATTTATATTTGTAAAATTTATAGTACGCACCTGAAACAGCTTAAATGCGCAATACTGATTCCAACGTCTCGTTGAAAATTAATGATCTGGCACAAGGGCCCATTTATTTCCATTTGCCTTGGACCTCACATGGTTACAATAGGGACGTAAATTTATCCCTCAGTTCACCTCTATTAAGTGTTTTACAGTGGTACGTTCTACTACTCTGACATGATTAAGGATACCACAAGAATAAGATGATGTCTTTTGATGGCGCTCTAAAATAATCAAAAGGGCGGCAATTGCCTTTATGTCGAACTGACTCCACATCATGTCTTTAGCTGCCCAGCTATTGAGGCAGCTATGAATCGTTTGGACTACCTTCGGAAGACAAATATTGCTTTACGTTACATTAAAATGTTGCTTTTATATAACATTTTTAATATTAGTTAGCAGTAGAGTCGTTAGTGTAAACAAGTTTTGGGGACCGGGAGAATCTTTCAAGATCCACTACGGTGCAGGTTTTCCAAGTCATCCTAGATCTAGATGGCTAACATTTCTGGTCTTTCATCATTATCGTGCGTGATCTTTATAGTGTGTCCGCAGTAGCGGATCCAGGGGAGGGGCTAGGGGGCTTCAGCCCCCCAAAAGAGATTGCTCAAGGGTAACATTCTGCTTTATTATACACTTTAAATGGCTAAAATGATCCTATTTTATTACTTAGCCCCTCCCAAAAGCTTAATACATTGGTTTAGACTAAAATTTTGATTCATAGTACATTTTAATTGGGTGAAATAAGCTTTTTAAAAAATGTAGCCCCTCCCAAAAAAAAATTTCTGGATCCGCCACTGTGTGTCCGTACAGTGGGTTTTCCAGGTCATTGTAGCTTTAAATGTCCAGCACTTCTGCTCTTTTATAGTAAGCGCTTCAGGTCTTTCATCATTATCGTGCATGATCGTTAAGGTATGTTCCGTGAGTTTTTCAGTTCATCGGAGCTCTAATATTTTGCACAATAATGATGAAAGACTGGAAGCGCTAGGCATTTAGAAACGCAGAAATGACCCAGAAAACCCAATGTCTCAGCATACCTTGAAAGGCCGCTAATACGTTTTCGCTAAAACTCTTAAACACGCTCCTATGAAAAATTAAATAAAACGACGTGATAAAATTTGTAAAAAGAAATAGAAACTGATAAATGAAACCGGTAGAAAAATGCAACTATTTTCTTAGCGGCAGTAGATAATAGAACACACATGACGATGCCAAAAATTTTGACATGCATTCTTCCAGTTTCTTTTCAAGGTGGCTTCATTCACTGTAGTGACTCTCTCATAGCGTCTGCATTCAGATATGTATTCTTTGAAGCATGCCTTACAGGCCTGAATGTGAGACCATTTTCGGATTAAATTACGTTTGTGTATACGTTTCCCAGATGCTTTTTTCCTTACCAGCAGCACTAAGAATGAAAGACGCAATTGACAAATCGTTAAATATTATGGGCAGTAGGATAACACTTACCTATCCATTCAATTCGTCATAGGTTAGCATAATGTTACAGAGCTGATATCTGTCTGAAAAGTATTAAGGATCAAATAGAATAAATTTAGAGGGTATGCGTATTGGATTTTATAAAATAATTTTTTTTTGAGGGGAGGGGGGATGTATAAGGCATACAGCTGAAAGAAGAGACCACCGACACACAATATATTAAGGGTACAAATCTCAATACTACTCGCACGAGTTAACACAGTCTAAATTGCTAGAAATTTTATTTATGAGTGTTTTAAGAGAAAATGTATGAGAGGATATGTGTAAAAAACATAAACAAAAATAGTAAGGGACACCAAATGGGCAGTGACTTGTAGTTATAGATTACGTATGTTGCTATAATATTCTGAATTTAACAAGATAATTAAAGCCAATTATATCACGCACAAAATAACATCTCAAATTCTACGAAAGGTTTCACAAGCTATGGAATCTACGTTTATATGTATTGCTGTCGATTGTGGACACGCTTAGCTGCTTAATTCAACTTTTTAAAAACTGCATTTTACTTTCAGTTTGTTAGTAAAGATTAGTTGTATCATACTGGTTACATTTTTAAAGCGGCTTGCATAGAACTGCACAGTCTAAAGGCTTGGACTTGACCATCAGTTATTCGTCCCTACTAAGGCCCGAAGTATTGGCCATTTTATTGTGGGAGGCACCCAGCGGGCTGCTTTATGACGGGAGAGACAAGCTTACATTCAAACCCAAGCTGGGAATCGAGCCCCGATCCAAAGTGTGTTAAAAAGGTATGAAATGCAACCAAAAAACTGTACGACGTGTGAACTAATGTTAAAATCAGGAGCAAAATTTTCGTGATTGATCGTACAAAAAACACTACCCAACTTTCTTTTCTTTATTTTACCTATCCATTAAAACTCTTCAAAAAATGGCACTTGAAATCTTTATGCCATATCAAAAGTTTTTGAAGAAATTCAGCAATGCCCACATAACTTTTGAAAAGATACCTAAGCAATACACCTGGATCAATAAATAAAAACACATTCTCAAGAAGAATAGATAAAAACTAAACTAAAACTCAAGATAAAAGACACCCAGCACCCTATCATACTCTGTATATGTGAAACGAAAACAAGATCAGCTGTCAAGCTGCGCAAGAAAAACGAAGGTTTAGAGGGATATTCATTTATTTTCCTTTATTTAGTGGTCTTCTCCTCGGAAATATAAAGTAAACTGTGGGATTGGACATAAGTATTCACCGGTCATTATTTTGCTCACGGAAACTCTGGAGAATTTTTTATCTAGGACTTGGAGACGAGTTTCTACTGAGAAGAGGCAAAAAAGAAGGTATTTGGGAAGGAGAGTAGGAGTACACAGGTTATATACTACATTTAATCTCTTCTAATGACCAATGCCGAACATAATGGTTAAAGAACAGTAGCTTTTCCTTTTAATGTAAAAGAGTAGATTTTAAAAAGAAAACAGTATGAAAGGTAGTATTTTTTGTTTTCACATATAAAAAGGCGTCCTTTCTAGCAGAAACTTCTCTTGTGTTTTAACAGTAATATATATATATATGTAATGTATAAAAAGGTAATTTGGGTTTTACTAGTTTGGGTATTGTTCAAGCGGGTACTTTCACTGTAAGTTTTACTTTCCTGTCATACTTGCCACGCGCGCTCTGGAGCTATGTTTTATTTATTTTGTTATTTGTCAAACATCAGGCCGTCGATTCTGAATTCTTTAGATGTACACGTGTCCCCACGCCCTTGTGTCCCCAGATACGGGTCATGTTGATAAATGTGTGTGGTTCGATCAGAGATAAGAGAGAGGAGGAGTTGTGTCTTCGCAGACCACGTGGGGTGGTAAGCGTAAATACTCCCGCACATCGAAAATCGGGGGACTTCTGCCACTGGAACTGCTTCATGAGTCCACGCTGATTCTTGTACCCGTCTCCCCTCCCCTCTTCTCATTCTAAATTGTAACTTAATTGTAATGTTCAATAAACCATATTACCTGCCTTAACTCTGAAGCTTACTTGAAATATCTGACGTCACATATATATATATAATAAAGATATGACAGTAATAATATATATATTAGGTAAAAAAGAAGAATCATTGCGTGGAGCTCTCTGGGCAAAAACTGTTAAAAGTAATTGTCAGTGAGTATAATTTTATTAGCATGGTATTATACAGTGAGTCTGGTAGTTGGTACTGTTAGAAAAATTCTGCTGAAAGCTTTTCTTCTGGATCGGTAAGATGACGCATTCCTATATGGATGTGATTGATGCGAATGCATCATCGAAGTGTCTAGAAAGTTCCAGAAACTAGACGTAACAATCTTTTCAAATGCTAAAAGTTTATTTCCGACTTATTTAGCGCATGTTTGCCAATACATAAGAAAATTGTCACGATATGTGTTAGTTAATTTAGGACAGAATACTTCAGTTACAAGGATGAAATGTTTCATTTTTCTTTTATTTTTGGTAGTTTACCTGGTTAGTCAACGGAAGTAAAGAAACATCTATTTTAATTAACCGTTTCAAATTTTTTATGTTGGATGACATTGAATAACTTACAGACTTAATATTGTTTTATACTAAATTTAAAGCCCACTGCATTTGCTCCCGATTAGACAAGACAGCGTAATCAGACGAGCCAAATTATTCCGCTACCAATAAACAACTAACTGCAGCAACAAATGTGAAGGAGATATAAATAATGGTCGATAAGGATTGCATTCCTGAATATAACAAATACATGAAAGTGATAATGGTTTAGATGCATCTTACTTGATTATAAAAAGATATATTACGAACAAATCTGTTACGTTAACTTTCAAGAGGGTTAAACTCTGTTTCTTGTTTTTAAAAAAGACTTCATTGAAATATATGTTTTTTTAATAGGAGTTTTTACTATACTTTTACACCAGTGTTAACAAACTCAGAGTACTGAAAAAGTTTGCATACTTTGAAGACTAATCACTATTATAAACTGAAACAAGTCCTGTAAATTCACATATTTAAGTGTTGAACAATTTTAATTGATAGATTCGATTGTTGCCACCATTTTTTACGGCCACACTGACCTTTTAATAGTGTTCGCTCCTTTACCCACTCCTAATGTTGCAGAAGAGTGTTCTACCACCCACCAGGGACACAAAAGAATAATTGAACCACCAATAATTGAGTTGCATTGAACCACTCCTTTTCGCCAATGTATTAAAAGATTTCAAACTTTTCAAATTTCTCTCTATGTGATAAAATTGAACACAATAGATGATGCAAAGATTTTTTTCTTTTATATTATTTATCTTACCCCATGCAGAATAATGCGATCTAAATCTAACTCCAAAAGTACTGCCACTTTTATCTTTCCCGCGATAAAACTACTCTTGATGGAAGAAGAGGTTTGGGGGTTGGTGGGAAGGGGTCTGGGAAATATATCTGAGTGAAAGAGACAATACGGACATAGTGAAGCTATTTTAGTTCGCAAAACAAATACGGGAGCCCAACAATACATGCAGGCACTTTGAACGCATACACACACGTGCATTGCTGGAATCGATTCTGGAATGGTATGAGGTAGATCCAAGCTCCAGCTACGAATAAGAACGAAAAATCGGGAATGGCGAAGGAAAAGAAGAAGAGGTAGAATGATCTGGATATCACCAATATTTATCTGTAAATGAAAGTAACGATACACACATAGCAGCAGAAATCCAGAAATGGGAACTATACGTTGTGGTTGTGGGTTTTAAAGGAATCCTTTGGGATTTCTTTTTGCGTCTCAGTATTACTGCGGTGGGTAAATGAAGTCATCTGGACTGGAAAAGTGATAGCCTAGTGTCAGAGGGAATGCAAACGGCAAGAGAATCATTATTATGGGTCAAGACGAAGTAGTTACGGTTTTGTAAAGTTTCATCGAAGTTTTGAAATAACGCTTCAGCTCTGCTGCATTATATTTGTCTCAACAGAGTGTACTGTTTATTCAACATTTGCATATAAATTGGATTTATAGAGGTTTTTCCGAATGATTATTAAAATGCGATGTTCTTTTCCCGATAATCAACAATATTTTGGCAAAAGTTCCGGAAACACTTGCACTATGTAAAAAGTTTAACTGCCTACATACAGGTCTGAGGGTATTTTTCGAAATGTCTGTTAATTATATCTCTAATATATAAAATTCTCCTGTCCCAGTGTTAGTCACCTAACTCCTCCGAAACCACTCGACCAATTTTAATGAAATTTTCTATGTATATTCGTTAGGTCATAGAATAGGTTTTTAACTATGTCTCATACCCCTAAGTCATAAGGGCGGTCCACCCCAAAATGTTTAGCCCCCGAGTGCTATTCATTTCAATCAGGATTTCTGTGTAGACATTAGCGTGTCGAATCACTTTTCAGATGTGTTTGCCAGATAATGTGGAGAGGGGGGGGGAGTTAATAAAATGTTGAAAGTCGCACAAGGTTTGCAATTTTTGATAATTGATCGCTAAATGTGGTGCCAAAACGCGAAAATTTATTATAAATATATTTCGCGTATAGTTAGAAAACGCCTGGCGTATATTGTAAAAGAGTTTTATTAGGCGATTTTAATATAGATTTCTATTCCGAAGAAGTGCTCTGTGGAACAAGAAAGGAAAACACGGTACACTCATGGATTATGATGTCCATTCCAAACAGTATTTAAAATGTCTTTGCGGTATAGTTGGAATATGCCTACAGGAAGAACATGCCTGGAGGAAATTCTAAACAGTTTCAAGTGGCGATTTTAAGATAGATTTCGATTCCAAAGATGTGTTTTATGGTACAAGAAAGAGTTGATTCCTATTTTAGCGCCCCCACTCTCGCCAACCTAAAAAATTCCCGTACTTTGGCGAGCTTTGCAGTCATGGGTCTCTGGGAGTTATGCACAAGTTTCAACGGTACATACGTGTTTTCCAGGCGGTCCGCCAAGACAAGCAATTTTTTCACCAAGATAAATGCCGGGCACATGAAATTGTTGATGGTTTGGAATACGATTGGCAATGTATTTAAAATCTATGAAAAAGTATTTTGGCGGAAGTGACCGCCGAGTTAATACGTAAGTACCGTTTCAACGCGCCCAAAAGAACTAGATGACAACTAAAGTAAACAAACTAGCGATAAACGCACCAGTTAAGGAAGTTGAAGACCCTTAATTAATAAAACTTCATTAATTGGCAATCCAAAATAAATAAAATTGTAACGGCATGCTGTACTTACATGTTGTTCCAAATCGCGGTAAAATCATACAAGACGGTGCCCCTCATGTAAACACGGCGATAGCCGCTGGAGCTGGGCGATCGCCAAGTGCGAGCGCTACAGACCTTGGCGCCAAGCTCCAGCCATGGCGCCAAGCATCCCTGGCGACCGCCAAGCTCCAATGGCTATCGCCGTCTTGTGACGAATAAACACTAGTATATACCACTAAAATTTTACTAAGAAACACAAATTCTAAGTAAATGACACTATATAAAACAGTCAAATCCACAACAAAACATTAGAAAAAGTACAATTAAAGAAGCACTTACCTCACTTTTCCCCCTCATTCTATATTCCACACATCCATACTAACGAAGAAATTCCCCGAGACGCTCACTAACTTACGATAAAGGGTCCGTAAAACGGAATCAAAAACACAAGGAAAATCCAACACAAACTTATTCGACTCAGAATCAAAGAACAGCAACATCGAATCAATCTTCATGCAATTAACACTAAATGAAAATTCTATACTTCAAATGCACCGCGTTTAATTATCAGAATTGCCACTCAGATTCTGATTTAAAAAAAAAAAAAAAAAAAAATTCCAGACCAACATGTGATAAAAAATCCAGACGATTTTCAAGTTTATGACGTCAGCTTTACATATGTTCTCCAAGGGCGGAACCAGAAACTCTTTCGGAGGGGGGCGCAAATAGTGAATATTCATTTTATCTAGTATAAAGCCTGCTAAATATTGGTAAAAGCCCCATTTATGTAGTGTAAAAACACTTTTCTCGGAGGGCGCGCAAGCCACTCTGCGAGACCCCAAAAAAATATCAGTGGGTCCGGCCACCGCCTCAAAGGGGCCCCTCGAAAATATGATAACGCGGGCCCCTCTGCGAGACCCCCAAAAAAAACATCAGTGGGTCCGGCCACCGCCTCAGAAGCGCCCCCTCGAAAATATGCTATCGCGGGCCCCTCTGCGAGACCCAAAAAAAACATCAGTAGGTCCGGCCATCGCCTCAAGGGGCCCCCTCGAAAATATGCTAACGCGGGCCCCTCTGCGAGACCCAAAAAAAACATCAGTGGGTCCGGGCGGGCCCCTCTGCGAGACCCAGAAGAAACATCAGTGGGTCCGGGCAGGCCCCTCTGCGAGACCCCAAAAAAACATCAGTGGGTCCGGCCACCGCCTCAAAAGGGCCCCCTCGAAAATATGCTAACGCGTGCCCCTCTGCGATACCCAAAAAAAACATCAGTGGGTCCGGCCACCGCCTCAAAGGGTCCCCTCGAAAATATGCTAACGCGGGCCCCTCTGCGAGATCCAAAAAAAAACATCAGTGGGTCCGGCCACCGCCTCAAAAGGGCCCCTCGAAAATATGCTAACGCGGACCCTCTGCGAGACCCAAAAAAAAACATCAGTGGGTCCGGCCACCGCCTCAAAAGGGCCCCCTCGAAAATATGCTAACGCGGACCCTCTGCGAGACCCAAAAAAAACATCAGTGGGTCCGGCCACCACCTCAAAAGGGCCCCCTCGAAAATATGCTAACGCGGGCCCCTCTGCGAGACCCCCCCAAAAAAAAAACATTAGTACAAGTTGAAGCAAATTAGAATAGTAGACGAAAC